>JAJOZX010005969.1:112500-270000 GCA_023014485.1 Bathynomus jamesi
AGCTAGGCGCTACAGTCTATGACCCAAATGAGTGGAGACTTTTCATTGATTCTTCCACAAGAAGTCTAGAAGGCGTCCTCCTTCACAACGGTAACTTTTATGCATCCGTTCCTGTGGCTCATTCGGTTCACTTGAAGGAAACGTACGAAAATCTTGAGCTTCTTCTAGCTAAGGTTAAATACAAAGAACACGGTTGGCTACTTTGTGGAGACTTAAAAGTGATTTGTATGTTGTTAGGTCAACAACCAGGTTAATACGAAGTTTCCATGTTTTTTGTGTGAATGGGATAGCCGAGCAAGAACTCAGCATTGGATAAAAAAGGAATGGCCACGCAGAGTCAACCTGACGCCAGGTTCTAAAAATATTCAACGTGAAAGTTTGGTTGACACGAAGAAAGTCCTTTTACCTCCGCTTCACATAAAATTAGGTTTGATGAAGTAATATGTTAAAGCCATGGACGAAGATGGAGATTGTTTTAAGTATCTGTGTGGTAAATTTCCAACTCTTTCGGAAGCAAAATTGAAAGAAGGAATTTTCGTTGGTCCCCAGATTAGAAAACTGACTTTGGATGAACACTTTGAAAGAACAATCTTGAGAAAGAAGCGTAGATTGTTTTTAAGGATGTTATCAGCAAATTTTTGTGGACCAACAAGGACCCAAATTACCAAAACATTGTGAACAACATGCTAAATAAGTTCAAAGAGTTGGGTTGTAATATGAGTTTAAAATTACATTTCTTCCATTCACACTTGGATTACTTCCCTGAGAATCTCGGAGCACTCAGCGAAGAACAAGAAGAACGGTTTCACCAAGACATGAAAGAAATGGAGAAGAGATATCAGGGAAGGTGGGACATCAGCATGATGGCTGATTACTGCTGGATATTGAAACGGGATACTCCAGAATTATTACATAAAAGAAAAGGAACAGCGCGCACATTCTCATAAGAAAACTCAGGACAAATAGAGATGAATATGTAATTGACGTTAATAGTCTTCTTTCTTTTTAAAGTTGTTTGCATTTGTAATTAGTATAACAAAGCGAAATAGGTACCTAATGTAAATTGAAATAAATAATAATTATTTATGTTGTTGTTTTTTCCCTTCCAGTTTGCAGAAAATCCTTACGTGATAGAAAAAATTGGACACTTTATTCGAAATGAGCGTAGTTGAATTATATAAAATAAGTTATTAGTAAGAAAACAACTCTTACAAAGTTCTCATTCGCAGGCCTGTGTATAATTTAAGTGGTTTGACGAAAGTATATCTGAAATTAATTTGAGGATAATGTGATGGGAGGAGTCAAGACATTTCATTATGAATGCGTAGGAACAAGTAACCATAAAAAGGCAATTTAGTACAGTGTGATTCACTCGCTCGTATCCAGTGTATCGCTAATACGATACTCTGGGGCTACCAGCGAGTGAATCACCCTGTATATCTGGTTTCTTTTTGTACTGTAGTTATAGGGGACTAAGGAAAAGTCAATAGCTGTGATATATACTGTATTATTGTGTGTGTGTGTGTGTGTGTGTGTGTGTGTGTGTGTGTGTGTGTATATATATTATTTTACGAGAGTAACACGTGAATAATATTTATGATGAAAATAACCACAAAGGAAAAAGAGAACACGAAATAGTGCTCAAGCGCTTTCGTCTAATGACATCGTCAGAAATACAGTGTTCCTGAGGATATCATTAGACGAAAGCGCTTGAGCACTATTTCGTGTTTTCTTTTTCCTTCGTGGTTATTTTCATTATATATATATATATATATATATACACCAACTTTATGAACAATGCATCAACAATCCATCTGCAACTATGCAACCTTGGAATATATATACAAAGTAACAAAGTAAGTGTGTGTATATATATGTATATATATATATAAAGTAAAATTGTTGAAAGTTTATTGGCTAATTAAAGACGATTCTCGTAAATTGTTTGGGGTTTATTTGGAATCCGATAATTTGGTTCTCATTTAATATTATGGAAGCAATTGCAACTTTTTCAATTACCCTTTTGGTAACCCTTTTAGTGGGACCGGAAACGTTTGAGAGGAATACACACACACACACACACACACACAGGAAAAGAGAGTCTTTAGGACTATTTTTAAAGATGTAAAAATAGTATGGTGGTAATTTAATTTTGCGAACCGGAGAATCTAGGTTTGCTCTGGGTATACTTTATTTCGATCTTACTTTAAAGTATTCGTTTAGTATTTTTTATACCCTTCGGTATTACAAGTCGGTTTAGTTTTATTCTAATTTCAGAGGGGAAAAGTGGTAATTAAGGAAAACTCAGCGATTGTTTTTTTTTTATATAGTTTTGATGGTTAATTCTAACTTCAAGAGTGTATTAACCCTTAACTACTATCATTATTTCCCATGATAAAATAAACAAATGTACTCAGGATCAGAATTGACCCAACGATAGTAGCTGAGGGTTAAATATATTTTGAATACAGTTCATTTACTCATGTGAATTACTGAAAAATAATACGCAAGAATTAAAGTCATTTTAAAGCAAATATATTTGTTTCCTAAAATCAGTTCGTATTACCTCCGTCCTGCCAACATTCATAGTGTTGGAAATAAGTTTTATAGAAAACGAATAAATGGATATAGAAATAAAACCTTCCGTATCACCTGAAAGTATAACATAATTTGTGTGGATACTAAAACGAGATCTTTATCATAACTCAGTTTTATTTTCAGACATTTTTCATCCACAAAATTAAGAGCTTTTACTTAATCAAAAATCTCTGTTAGCGAGTTCATAGAAATATATATATATATATATCAATGGTGGTATGTGAAAACCTCGTAATAGCTACATCCTCCAAATTTAATGTTTTTTTTTTTAAATTTTCGTGTTCACAGGTAAACATACAAAACATTAGATTCCTCTTCTCTTTCTTTCCTATCGAAACGCTTGTTTCAAACTCTCCTAAGCTTTCTCTACAGCGGACATTATTCAGTTTTCCTTCTTCCGTAAACTGTAAAACTGCTTGTGGAAAATGACCACTCCGAACTTTCATGAACTTGGTTGGGGCTAAAAGGTCACGCTTGTCACAGCCCTACAAGGTATGGTATTAGCTCCTCTGCTGTATAAGTGTAGATATCAAACATAGTACTGCATCGTGTTCTGCAGACAACAACAAAAATATATTTAGTGAAATATGAAATATAGGTGACAAAGAAATATTCAAAAATGAAATTGAAAACGTCATTCAAGTTAAAAGAAGAAAATAATATTAAGCTCTCACTTAAAACAATTCCAATTAATAAGATACAGCAACAAGGAACTACTACAGAATAAAGATCCAAAACACGACAAGATAAACAGATAACACCAAACCTCGGAGTAATAATGCAATCGGATGCAGATTTCAGAGGACACTACACGTTAAAATTATAACAGCAACGAAAACAATGGGAATTAGGTGTGGAGCTTCCGCACCAGAGAAGGAAACAACATCACGCTTAAATTATGAAAGAGTTTAATTTTACCAATAATTCAGTGTTAATTCAATACTCACGAACCAATACAGAAAACTGAGACATTGTAAACATTAAAGCCATATAAAGGACTTTTATATCTCAGATAGAGGATATTAAATATGACGACTACTGGTCTAAACTACAATCCTTCGAAATGTACTCCCTGGGAAGAGGACGTGACAGATATTCAGTAATATGTATATGGAAAATACTTGAGGGATATGTCTCAAATTCTACAAATAAAATAAAACACACTGGAATAAGAGAACAGATGGATTTTGTACCATCTCAGCTGCGGCAGGCAGGATAGGGACCATGAAAACGAAGATGAAAAATACTCTCAGAGTACGAGGCGCTTTAATATGTTCTTCAATGTGCTTTTTAATGTTCTGCCCAAAGAAATGAAAAACCTTCAGCACACCATTCAAGAATACATTCAAGAATACATTCAAGAATCAACCAGGCAAGTTTTTCTGCAAAGTCCCTTATCAGCCATGTATCAGGGCAGGATAAGAGTAGAAAGCAACTCTCTCATATATTAAATCCCTAAATAAAGCTGGACGCTGGAGAGGGGTCGAACGCAGGTCGATCTAGAGGAATTGTTCGAAAAAATAGAGGAAAATATATACTTCAAGATTCAGGTTTTCCTTTTTAAGATGTGATATTTGTTCTATTACAGGTCTCATTTCTTCTACAGTAACGTTGTTCACTGATTGTGCTTTTTTCTACTTTTATTTGGAAATTGAAAGTTTTCCTTGTTTTATTTGTGTATCTTTAACGAGGAACTGTAAAAGCTATTCAGAGTTTTTTGTTTCTCATTAAATATCTGTAAATAGAAGAATCGTAATGGTAGCAGCTCGCCCCATACCTAAAATATCGCAGTCTCTCATCAAGTTCAAACATTTTTAGGATAATAATACATGCATCTGGGGCCATATTTACATAATCCTGTTTCATATTATTCCCAAATGGCTGTTTCTTTAATTCGTTTTACTGAGTTATTTTTACTTCTTTTGTGAGGTCCAATTTCTTTGTTTTTGTCCTTACTTCTTGATTGCATTATCCTCACTACATTTTCTTTCTTGTCATTATCGATAGTTTTTATAGTTGTTTTGTTTGTATGTATTTGGTTTGCTGAAGACCATATCACACGGTTTTTTGTTGTCGTTTGTTGCCGCTGAATTGTGCCCAGCTGTAAAGTGATTGTTGCCGTTTAGACATTAATCGATAAAAATCGGGGTTTGTTAAACTTCATATGTATATATATATACACACACACTTTTATAAGTCAGAAGTGCGAAAAGTCGTTCACGGACATTGTGCATAAACAAATCTTTTTTGATTCCAACTAGCAGTACTTCGCGGATGGGTCTTCTGAAAGCTATAACGTTTTTCAAAAGAAACTACACCACACGCACTTTACATCAAAAGATAAAGGACGCCGTCGCGAATAACTTGATGAAAACACGGAACAAATTCGTTCGCTACAAAAGTTTGGAGCAAAGTTTATGTAGTTGATATGTTGTTCTAGTGAGTCAGGCCGTTTGTCCGCGTGACGCTGAGCAGAGCTTATTCGTAGAAAATTCTAAGCTCCGCCCAACGGAGCTATTTTACAATTTGTGTTGTTTGTGGTAAAATATAATAAGTAATTTTGTGCATTTTGTTCACTGCTCCTGAAAATAAACTGAAATGATATTTAATTGACATTTCCTCCAACAGATGGCGCTGCCCACTTCAATCAAATTATTTTCATGAACCAGCTCCCTGAAAAGTATTTCCTTAAGCATCCAAGTTTAATGAGAATACTGTCATCACCTGAGGACACTTGTTCGATGAAAGAATTTCCCTTGATGAAAATTCTACTCTCAGTGTACATGTTAAAAGCTGCCGCTAAATATTTTTGTTTTTCAACTTTGAATTTTTAACGCCAAATGTTTTTTGTGGGTTATTATTGTCCTGTTCTTTTTAAGGTTTATTATTATGCGCCCCCAAAAAGATTTGCTTTTATGCAGCACGCATTTTTCAGACCAGTAAAGATTGATTAAAAAAAATAGTGTAACTGAATTTTTTTATATTTGAAAACGTTATTGGATATTATTATGGTATAAGGAAAATCCAATATTACTGGCAATAATGTCAATACAATAGGCTTATGGTGTAAATTAGAATCATCATATATCTTAAATTATATATTGCAAATTTAATTTATTTTTGTTATTAACACACTAACTGCTTACACTTAGAAAACCTCGTATGCTTAAAGTACTTTTCGGATCACCTGAAGATCAGGGCCCCCAGCCTTCTTTAATTAGCTTTATAAGGCTAACTAACGAAAATATCACGACCTAACCTAACCAATCGTAAAGGGCGTACAGTTGACCTAACGATTGGTTAGGTTAGGTCGTGATATTTTCGTTAGTTAGCCTTACCGCGTAACTAAAGAAGGCTGGGGGCCCTGATCTTCAGATGATCCTAATTTTTCTTGTGATGAATAGGTCTAGATATTAACAACTATTTACTTCTATTTTCACTGTATATGCTTTTTCTGTCCCTAGATAACCTACTTTTGGTTAGGTTAGGTCAGATTAGGTACTTAGAGGGTAATATTACCTAAACTAAATACTTTTAAAGGTTAATTAATTAAATTTTCTGAAACAAATTCAGCGGCATTACAACAACAAAACGTATGAAGTCCTTATGATAATACTAATCCCATTTCAACGGCTCTAATCGGCTCTAATCGGCTCCATTACAACACAACCTATAAACGGCAACAAACGTCCGTGTGATATGGGTATTATCTTCATTTATATTAGTTTCATTGACCCTTACATTTTCTTTCCTCATATTATCTTGTACTTGGAATATTTATCTGGCTAGATGGCTTTTTCCACCGCTCCCTTCTGGGATGTTTTGTTTTACTCATTTTTCTTTGTCTCAATGATGTTATGATGTCTGTTTTTTCATTCTTTTCGTGGTGCACTGTTTGCATATTGCATGTATTCCTTTCTTTACCTATACGTGTTCCTGTTTTTTCTTCTTTTTCAACAATGTCCCAGTCGACTTTGTAACGCTCCTTTATTCTTTTCCATGAACTTAATGCTGACGTAACCATAAAGGCCTATAATTTTATTATTCGCTTTGTTTACCGCCTTCCTCTCATTTCGTCCTAGAACACGTATGAGTACGTGTCGTTTCTGTACGAAACAAAAATGTTCCTACCACGGTTCGAACCTGAAACCTCCCGAGTAGGTGTGTGGGAGGATTGGCATCGTAAAACACCTCTGGATGTTCATTAAAACATTAAGTGATTTCTCCACCTTTTAAATATACGACAGATTGTGCTAACTTTTATCCTTTCTTAGTGTGATAGTATCGTTCACGACTCCCACTGAAGAGGCTCCGGGTTCGAATCGTGATGTAAAGACTTTTCATATATATATATATATATATATATATATATATGGGAAATATTAGAAATACTACTTAAATTAAATCTGTAAAAGCTTATATATATATACACAGTATATATAATAATGTGTGTGTGTGTGTGTGTGCGTGTGTGCGCGCGCGCGCGGAAACGTATACTGTAAATGCAGAACTCCTCATTTTATCGTATTAGAAGTGGTGGAAAAATGTGTTGAATGTGAATGTAAATTTATAAGGCCATTTACTCGCTCCTGCGGAGAACAGTTTTGTTACATCCTCATAAGAATAGCACACTACGAAGTAATGGGTTGTAAAGGCTAAAGTTCGATCGTCAACGGGCTATTATAAATGTAACACATATAATTTAACCAAAATTAAAGGTTTTCTTCGTAAAATGAACTTGTGTCTCGCGTTACAACACGACTCGCTGGAAAGTATGGCAATAAAAACTTTATGAAACTTCCAAATCGTAAATATGAGCGCAAACGTGTGTTCATTTTTTTTTTTTTTTTCAAATCCTCACTTCATCCCAAACTGTTTATTTCCATAAATAGAAGTTAAGACCTTGATGAATTATCGCCGTTCATACAACCGCGTTCGGTTCCCCACCTCATAAATTATTTGTGCATAATTTCCATCGCTTAGGCCTAACCTGCAGTTTACGCCCTAGATGGCTAATCTGCGAAATAGGCCTATATACACTATTTGTTTCACGAACAGCTTACCTTTTTAATTATCTCAGGTGCGCTCGTAAATGAAAGAAAGAATATTGTGTAGTAGGCTATGAAATTAAAAGCGAGTTTGGTTTAAATATTTACGGTTATTTTAATATACATTAAGCGCCCCTCCTCCGAAAAATAAAATAAAGAAAAAAAATTATTCTGACAAAAATTGTTTGAGGGGTAATTTTCTCTTAAAATAAAGAAAATTGCATCATATCATTTTCTTCTTTTTGAATGAAAGTATAGTTTTGTAATTTGATATAAAATTTTATTACTTTTAAAAATATATGATAACAGTTTTCCTATAAATTAAAAAATTAATTTGTCGAGTGGAAATCCTGTTTTATTGTCATAACAGAAGCGTTTTAATTACGAATTTGAGTGTTTCCAAATTTTTCTACTTGTTTTGATTTATTTGGGTTTAATTGTGTAAATTACCTTAGAACATATTTAAACATGAACAAATACAGGGTGGTTTTTTATTCATCTAACCATTACAATGGTATATATAAAAGAAGCGTTTTAATTACGAATTTGACTGTTTCCAAATTTTTCAACTTGTTTTGATTTATTTGGGTTTAATTGTGTAAATTACCTGAAATTAACCCAAAACAAGGTTTTTTAAAATTTAAATTTGAGCAACTTTTGGACTGTCTTTCACGAGAGAGACTTTTGGACTGACTTTCACGAGAAAGACTTTTGGACTGTTTCACGAGAGAGACTTTTAGACTGACTTTCACGAGAGAGACTTTTGGACTGACTTTCACGAGAGAGACTTTTGGACTGTCTTTCACGAGAGAGACTTTTGGACTGACTTTCACGATAAAGACTTTTGGACTGTCTTTCACGAGAGAGACTGTTGGACTGACTTCCACGAGAGAGACTTTTGGACTGTTTCACGAGAAAGACTTTTGGACTGACTTTCACGAGAGACTTTTGGACTGTCTTTCATGAGAAAGACTTTTAGACTGTCTTTCACGAGTACATTCACATTTACAATTATTCAGTAACACTCAAAATTGAATCTTAAATGGTAACATTCTTTCTTACACTTAATATACAGGGTGATATTTTATTCATCTGGCCATTCTTTTGTATATACCATTGTAATGGTTAGATGAATAAAAAGCCAGCCTGTATTTGTTCACGTTTTTAAATATGTTCTAAGTTTAGTTTAATATTTAATCAAAATAACTAAGTTATAATAATTCAATTTAAGTGCAGTAACAATGCGGAAAATGTGGAAAATGTCAATCTTTTCAGTTTTATGTACTGTAAACCAAAAAAAGAATATTATTCTTGAAAGTAGCGTATAAAACTACACTAGAAAAATGTATTTTTATCTAAAATTTTTACATTTCATAAAACTAAAAAACCCGAAAAGGATCTAGAGTCTAAACCCGAAAATGTTGATAAACTCAATTCTCATTTTATTCTTTAAAAACTAAACACTAAATGATGACCCCCCCCACACACACACACTCCCTCCTGCCCCCTTCCCCGAAAGCAGGGTATAATTTTAATTTTTTTTATCTTTCTTTTATATTTTGTACCAATACGTACCTTTAATCCCCCTTCCTCCACATTAACTAGCCGAGATTAGCCCGAGCATTCCCCTTTCACACCATTAACACGAACAGAAGGTTCTACCGTTATACGGATGAGCAGTCGTAGAGGAAATCTCCTTAAATGAATGACTTCTGGATGACTTCTGGATGATACCGCGTTTAACCATAAGGAAATAGGCTAATATTTGGTTTACCATTCTTCGGTACGACGCCGCCCGCCGCTCTCTCTAATGAGAAAGTTTGTGAAGGACGAGCCTAAATATGCTAATCGGACGCCACCTCAACGAGACCGTTATGAATATTACATTCCTATTCAGTATCGCTACAGCTGTGAAATTATTGTTTCACAAAATCATTTTTGAGATCAAATGATACAAACTACACCGGTATGGAAATCACTGTCTACGATGTCGATATTTGAGTAACTTCAACGCGATCACAGGGCTTATTATTATTATTATTATTAATATTATTATTATTTGCCAATTCATTTCAATCTGTAATAAATTAACTGGATCCCATTAATTTTATATAAATAGCTTTCATGCTGTTAACGGCATATTTAGATTGGAATACTTGAAATATGTCAATGTTATATCAGATATCTAAATCGTACAGAAAAATATTTAAAAATATTGTAAAACCTTTTGCAAGCTGTATTCCTTTACTGAATTTTAAAGTATTATTATTATTATTATTATTATTATTATTATTATTACTGAATTTATTGTAAGATATTTATAAAGTGGTTAAAATTTATATTTTATATACAGGGTGGGCGGAAAGTAGCTCCCTATTTTGGATTGGTAAAAAAATACGTATATTATCCATTTATTTCAGAAGAAATAATATGAAAAGGTAGGCATACATGGTAGGTTTTCTCTAAAATTCAATGTGGGCTCCAACTCTTTCCACCAGCTTCTGGATCCGCCCAGGAATGGCGTCCACTGACTTTAGCAGGAACTCCGGCGGGATGGAGGACATGACTTCCCGAATTCGGTCCTCCAGTTCTTCCAATGTCCTCGGTTTGGTGCGGTAGACTTCTTCCTTTACCCACCCCCAAAGAAAGAAGTCGCACGGTTACCGCTGAAAAACGGCAGAATCGGTTCAGTGTAACGGTGTGGTGTGGTATGACCTCAGATCAGGTTGTGGGCCCGTTCCTTCTGCGCAACACCATGAATGCTGAGCGGTACCTTGCTATGTTGCGAAACGAGGTCTGACCGGTTGTCAGCACATGGGAGAACATCGACGATCTGATATTTATGCAAGATGGCGCCCCTCCGCACTTCGCTCTTGTTGTCCGTGAGTGGCTGGATGCCCACTTCCCTGGGCGTTGGATGGGTCGTCGTGGTCCACATCAATGGCCAGCCAGGAGCCCCGACTTGACACCGTGCGACTTCTTTCTTTGGGGGTGGGTAAAGGAAGAAGTCTACCGCACCAAACCGAGGACATTGGAAGAACTGGAGGACCGAATTCGGGAAGTCATGTCCTCCATCCCGCCGGAGTTCCTGCTAAAGTCAGTGGACGTCATTCCTGGGCGGCTCCAGAAGCTGGTGGAAAGAGTTGGAGCCCACATTGAATTTTAGAGAAAACCTACCATGTATGCCTACCTTTTCATATTATTTCTTCTGAAATAAATGGATAATATACGTATTTTTTTACCAATCCAAAATAGGGAGCTACTTTCCGCCCACCCTGTATATATTATATATATATATATATATATTATATATATATATATATATATCAATGACATCGACATAAGAATCAACAATGTAATTTGAAAATTTGCGGATGATACCAAACTGTCAAAGTGAACGGACAAGCAAAATCCGCGGCGGAACGTTTGCAGATTCAAGAAGATATTAATTAATAAGGTTCTCGAATGGGCAGAATTTTGGCAAACGAACCTTAATACGAGTAAATGTAAAACGTTGTAGCTCGGTGAAAACAGTGTTGAAGAAAATTATTCTGCTCGCAACAGGACACTAACGAGTGTTAAAGAAGAGAAAGATTTAGAGATTATTGTTGCCGACACTCTTAAACCGAGTAAAGCAACCAAATCGAAGCGGTTAGAAAAACGAAGAGAATCTTAGGATTTATTGGTACATCATTTGAATTTAAGTCGGAGAAAACGATGCTAACATTATATATGATTCCTTAGTACGCCCCACTTTGAATACTACGTTCAGTTCTAGTCCCCATATTTACGACAGGACATAGACAGAATGGATAATAAAGCGCAGCGACGGGCTACGAAGATAATTATCAGACTTAGAAACAAATCATACGCTGCCCTTTTTAGAAACATTAAATTTATTCTCACTCGTGAAAAGGCGTATTTCGAGGAGATTTACTCCAGGTGTTTAAAATGATTAAAGGTTTTGATAAGGTCGACGCAGAAAAATATTTCACTTTCACAAATGCGGATAGAACTCGCGTGGTAATGGTCTCAAATTAGTGGGTAAACATTTTAATTCTAATGAAGTTAAAGAATTTTTCTTCAATCGTATACTGTAGTTAATTTGTGGAATGGATTGCCAGCCAGCGTAGTTCAAAGTAATTCGGTCAAGTTCTTTAAAAGGAGACTACAGTATATATATATATACATATATATATATATATATATATATATTATATATATATATATATATATATATATATATATATATATATATATAGCTTTAAACTCCTATTTAGAAGCATTAGTTAACGCATAAAAGTATCGTAGAATTTTCATTTGGATTCTAGCATCTTTGCTTTAAAATTTTCACTTTTCTTTGAATTCTCTTCCGTCTTTCAAATTATCTTTTTTAAACAGACACCCTCGTAGGGACCAGCCGATCTATTGGTCTGTTGCTGTTTGGTGTTCTTTGTGTGTATATATATATATATATATATATATATATATATATATAGAATCACTCAATCAATGCCCAAGACATTTGTAATTACTTGTACAGCTCAAGCGGGAGGTGGAAAGTTTAACAATTTTTTCACATAGAGCATCATTCCGCCCATACGCCCACTTGAAGATACGAGCAGTTTGCAGCAGCATTGCCAAGTAAGCAGGAAGTTAATGTATTGGCGAGGTCTCCATACGTAGTTTATCATCACTGAAAACAACGGTTTTGTTACCCCCCATTCGAAGAATAACCAAATCCGTATTCGTTTTCGCGCAAATTTCTTTAGTTTGTATTGCGGACACACCCAGTTATTATCAGTCCAGGTGCATGATTCTTCAGGAGCAAGATGTATCGTAAGTTTGCGTTTCCTCCCAAAGACAATACAAATTTATTTGTATCAATTACAGCCACGCATAAAAAGGAGGAAAAAGAGAAAAACAAAGAGAGAGAGAGAGAGAGAGCTTGAATCTGAAACGTTTATCTGTATTTGCATAGAGCAAATTTACAATTAAATTAATGTTTAACAATCTCTTGGGGAAAATTCTCTATCATATAAAACTTTAATGTCATTCTTCCTCAAAATTCTGTACAACAAAATTTTCTAGAGTTTTTCAAACGAGAACTGCACATTTTTATCCAGGCATGCAAAATTGTGGCCAGCAAAGTTGCTGGTAATATATATACACATGAGCGTACATATATATATATATATATATATATATATATATATATATATATATATATATATATATATATATATATCTCCAGGGTGCCCCATAAGTCCGGCATCATAGAAGAAATTCATATTTTTCTATTTCTACAAACCATAATTCATATTTTTCTCTTTCTACAGGCCATAATGTCCGTGAGCAAGGAAGAACAAATCCAGATAATTCTACTCATAGGAAATCGGAGTCAAAGAGAGGCCGCTGCTGAATTTAACAGACTGCATCCAGACCGCGAGCCAATAACAAAGAGTTGTGTTAGCAGACTTGTTGCAAAGTTTAAGGAAACAGGATCCACAGAAGATAAACTACGCAGTGGACCTTCAAGGAGGTCCACTGACGATGATACAGCGACTGCTATCCTGGAACGAAGAAGGAAATTTCCCAACATTGTTCCAGCAAGACGGCGCTCCTGCACATTACAGCACCCAAGTAAGGGAATACCTGTACCAACAATTCCCTGGTCATTGGATAGGACGTCGAGGGCCTGTGGAATGGCCAGCTAGAAGCCCGGATCTCACGCCACTAGATTTTTTTTTATCTCTGGGGCCACTTGAAAGCGCTGGTATACGCAGAGAAAATTAGGAGTGTTGAACATTTGCGGCAGCGCATTATTGGGGCATGTAACACCATTACTCCTGACATCATTTACCGTGTGCTTGCTGACTGGGTATCACGTCTGAATTTGTGTATTGAAAACAATGGTGGACATATTGAGCACGTTCTGTAAATAAAAGCTTTTGTTTTGCCTTTTTTTATTAGTTTTCCCATGATGCCGGACTTATGGGACACCCTGTATATATAGGGTGAACCAAATGTAGGTGGACAGTAAATGATAACGTTTATTTTGAGAATACATATTTAATTTTTTTGTATACTATAATACAAAATAAAATTTAAATAAATTTAGTTATAATATTTAATATAATAAAACACAAACACCATAGTTATGAAAACACCATAGTTATAATATAATATAACACAAACCGTATTCAACCTACTGTCCACCTACTTTTGGTTCACCGTGTATACTAGGGACTGAGAGCTTTTAAAATTTTAACGTAGATGATTGTCTGAAAAGTTACATGCCTGCAAATATGTACTCTGTACATTTAATATTAATACATTAAATAAATCTTGCACCGATACACACACACACACACACCACACACATATATATATATATATATATATATATATATATATATATATATATATATATATATTCAATTAACAATGCGGATACAGACTCTCCCAGATTAAGTCTTAGACAGGAAGTGAAGGCTTTATATATCATGCACGAGTTTCGTGAGAGTAGCCTTCATTGCACGGAAGTGAAGCTCTTTTACTTAAAATTATTAATAAAAATAAATGAAAACACGTAAATTAGTCATTAGTATAATTAAAATGAATGTCCCTTTTTTTTTTAACTCGGTTATTTTTTCTATCATACTTTGAACTGTCGCTGCACGTATATATATATATATTATATATATATATATATATATATAATATATATATATTCTTTCGCATAAAGAGTGTAAAGAAAACTGATACGCCAAAATGCCCCAAAAAAAAAGAAACTTCAGAAAAGCTCGAACTAAAAAATGCTTTTAAATTCATTGACTTGAATTAAATCAATAAGTAAAATTGGGTCTTATTTATTTCATGAATTTCGTCCTAAAGGATTTTCCCATTAATACACTTAGCAATGTTCGAATCATAATTCCCTCTGCTGAATTCCTATCAATTCAGCTCTGCGTCGACGATATACATACATACATGCATATATATATATATAATATATATATATATATATATATATATATATATATATATATATATATATATTACAGTGCTGAATTAATTTGAATTCTAAATTTGAAGGAATTTTATGAGGATTCCCATCGGAGTTCTCATATGATCAGCCTCGGGAAATATATATATGTGTGTGGTGTGTGTGTGTGTGTGTCTGTTGGTGTGGGTGTGGGTGAGTGTAGGTGTGGGTGCACGAACCGAGTGTTTCAATTCAGAAAGGCTTAGTTCCTTCTTTGGGAATGGATGTGTTTGTCACGATAGCAGCTTTAGACATCTATTTTAAATTTGTGTTGGTTTGTCGAGTAGTTCACTCCGGGGAGGAGTGAACTACTAAAAATATATTTCATATTTATCCCTATTACAAATATATAATCTTATTATATGTTGAGGGTGTTAATAGCATTTTAAGGACACTTAAACAACGTTAAAATAACAGTGTGTGTTCATTATACTGTAGTGTCGAGAGATTATTAGGACGGCCACACACAGGATCGTCTTGCGACTCACGACTTGGTTCGTGACGACTCGAGTCGCGTGTGAATTTACATTAACAGAATGGGAGCCCCGCCGCACACTGCATCGACACGAATACTTAGAATCTCGTAGTGGTCGCTGCGGAGTGCGGGGTTCCCACTCTGTCAATGTAAATTTACACGCGACTTGAGTCATCTCGACCCAAGTCGTGAGTCGTGAGTCGCAAGACGATCCTGTGTGCAGCCGGCCTTACTGCAAGGAATTAAATTCTGCTCCTCCAGGAAAAGAATATTCATGCCCAAGAGAGTTTGGAAACCGATTACGACTATAGTCCAAACTTGAAATCAGGAAGGGATAGACCAATATTCTGGTATTTTATTTTCTCATATGTGTGTGTATGTGTGTGTGTATGTGTGTGTGTGTGTGTGTGTGTGTGTGTGTGTATAAATTTGCTCTTTGTTATTAAATAAATAGATAAAAACAATATAAATTCAAATTACATTAGTGAAGTCAATCTATCGTATCTATCAAATGAAATCAACTGCAATAACCACTTTTATGTTTCTTTATAAAAACCAAGATATAAAATGGATGAAGTAAATTAACGATGAGAAATGTAAGTGTCTTTGGATTACGACGTGTTTTAACTTTTTCATCTCAGTCCAATTAATAAATGGAAAAGAAGAAGGAAATAGATAATCGAACAAGCGCAAATTGTATATTGTAACGAAGTCGTAAAAGAAAAATAGATATAAACTAGCAAAAGGTCGGCGCTACGCGCCGATTTTGCTAGATCTGCGGTGCTTCGGCTGAATTGTGGGCCTACGGCGTATTTTATTTTGAACATCAGTAGCCCTTTATCTGGATATCATTCCTATTCCTCTCACCTTGGGCCTCAGTAATTGGGGTGCCTGCGGCCTTCCAGTTACTGGCAAACCAATTATTCATTCAATAAAACTACAGAAAAGAACGCAGCCATGAAAATCTAAAGCTTCACAAATCTTAATACAATGAGCTCGGATTTGAAGCCTAAGATTTTCATGACTGCGTTCATTTCTATAGTTTTATTGACCAAATAACTGAACCGACAGTAATTGGGGGCCCTGCGGCCCGCCAAATCATAGTTTTCATTGTTTCGAGTGCATCAATAATAGTGTTATAGTGTTCCATTAGTTGTGATAAGCATGATCTTCCTGACCGGAATCGATGTTGGTTATCATTTTTTTTTCTGAGTTTCCCCATTAACCCCACTCCCTCCCCCATTACCCCACCCCTCTCCCCCAATACCCCCTCCCCCACCCTCTCCCCCATTTACCCCACCAATTTTTTTTTCTGAGTTTCCCCATTAACCCACCCCCTCCCCCATTACCCCCCCCTCTCCCCCAATACCCCCTCCCCCACCCCTCTCCCCCATTTACCCCCACCCTTCCCCCATTACCCCCAAGGGGGAAGGGGGCTGGCACCTGCAATGGATTTACTTTAATTTTTTTTTGGTTACTATATATATATCGCATCTATTTTTCTGAGTTTCCCCATTAACCCCACCCCCTCCCCCATTACCCCACCCATCCCCATTTTGTGCCAAAATTATGATTAAAAATGAAGAAATGGGAAGAACTGTACCCCTAAAGGGGGGGGCAGGATTTATGTTAGGGAATTTTTTTTAGCATGGGCACTGCACAATAAAAGACGCATCGAATGGTGAAAACCGCATTGTTCTACACCAATTGTAGCGACCTGTAGGTGTGCGCAATAAAATGATATATATATATATATATATATATATATATATAATATTATAATATATATATAAGGCTTCATTTCTGAAATAGTATATTAAATGTTATTAATATTCCATCCATCTTCCTCCTACATTCATAGCTTATTGCAGTCGCCTCGTAACTGATTCTTTGTGTTTGGTTACGAGGTGAGGTCTTCTCAGCATTTCCCGTATTATAAAGGCAAAAGGGCAGGCCAACCATCCATTGTGAGTATTACTCCACCACCAAACGTCAACGGATAGCGTGGCTGACTCAGGTCCCTAGTAGGTGGAGCCAATTGCTCGACTATCCTTCTACCTCTCCCGCGTCGAACGAGAAGAATCGCTTAATTTTAGTAAGAAGCCAAGCAGGGACAACCCCAAGCACTGCGACCCAATATTTCAACTAAACTACCCGAGACTAAACCATTGGGATACCACGTCCGACATCGTTAGGCTTTCTCAGCTCCCATACGAGTTACCATGGATCTTCCAAGATGGACCACGTGCGGCAATCAGTGACTCCGTGGTGTTCAGAAAGATAGTAACTGGGCGCGTCATTTCAAAGTGATTTTTAAATATATACTCGTAATTTATTTTTACAAATTATTAAAATGTTAACATGGCCTCTGAAAGTGTCAGTGGTGTTTGAGGTAGTGAAGAAAAGAAAAGTTGTATCCCCATTTGTACACAGAAAAAGTTAAAACTTTTTGAAAAGTTAGAGAGTGGCGTATCTACGAAGCAGTTACGTGCTAAGTTTGAATATTCAGAGTAAATGGTGTCAGACATTAAAATGTCGAAAGACAAACTAAAGAAGTATGCATCGCAACAAGACATAAGTAATATCTCTACAATGGAGAAAAGGAAGCGTACTACTCTAGCCAAAGACACAAATTTAGAAAAAGTTGTTTCAGTGGTACAAACAGCAGTGTGCAGCAGGTGTGACTGTGGGAGATGTGGGAAATTTGCGGTGAGTGTCTGAGTGGCGATGCAGAAAATGTTAAGCCTTATAAAAACTTTATCAATTGTTGATCATTCTGATCTTAACTTTAATCAGGTACACAATGCTGACGAAACTGGCTTGTTTTGGAAGGCTATGACTAATAAGACTCCTTTTTCAAGCCCGCACCACCACGACTTTCCTCATGAGAACTAAATCTTCCAAGTACTTCTGGTTTGTCCAAGTCATAAATCCGTCAGCAGTCGGAATCTGGACCCCAGTCTATCTATTAGTGATCTCACCATAGAGCACAGACATATATGGTTAGACTGGAAGTTGCTGTATTTAACCAGCTGGTCAGTGGACTGTTTTTGCCGCAACGGCCAAACTATAACAAACACAAACTTTATCGACGACACACTAGCTGCTACCGACAAAAAATAAATACGCACGGTTGTACAATATGCATGAACAAATCATTTTAGACTCCAACTAGTAGTACTTCGCGAATGGTTCTTCTGAAGGCTGTAACTTTTTCAGAAGAAAGTACACCACACGCACTTTACAACAAAAGATAAAGGACGTCGTCGCGAATAATTTGATGTAAACATCGAACAAATTTAACTTTGAATTTTTAACGTCAAATGTTTTGTATGTGCTATTCTCGTCCTGTTCTTTTTAAGGTTTATTTTTAATTGTGCACACAAAAAATTTGCCTTTTTGCAGCACGCATTTTTACACTACTATACATAGTGATATACTCGTATAATTAATGTTATAAGTTAAACTAATAAATTTCGCTAAATCATCACCAACTCGAATTAATAATGGTCCGAGGATATGTCTTAAGGGTTTTTGTATTATTTGATAATTTTGAAGTTGGTATTTTATTAGGTACTTAATTAACTCACATTTGAATATAATTTTAGAGGTCTTGATAACGTATATTCAAAATGAATCATGATAAATTACTCACAATATTCAACAATAAAAATTAATATGATCTGGAGAGGGTAAACGAGGGTTTTCCTGCATTGTTCGATCACTTTTAGGTTATTTTAAGTAGAATTACCTTTGAGCACCATTTTAAAAATTATCATTGAGTCAATTGAGGCTGAAGTCTCAGGCCCCATGCTTGAGGGGGGAGGGGTCCCCAATCAAAGTGGATCTAGTTAAGTGAGGGTGACTGTGTGTTAATTTCAATGAGGCTATTTCATCGTTAATATGCCAGCTATTGCCAGTGACCCTTGACTATTATTTTGCGAGCTTCATTGTTAATCTAAAATTTTATCTTTGTAATTATTTTGTTTATATTTAATATATTTTTTTCAATTAAAACAGTTGGTAAAAAGAAATGTCTTACTATATCATCTTTTTTAAAGTCTGCGCTGGAGAAACCCAAATTCACGCACTGGGTAACAGTTTGCGAGAATTGAGTTTCGATTATATAATTCGAGATTTTGCAAACCAGAAAACTCAGAAAGGCAAACTTCTTTGATTAAATATGACAGAGTACTCAAACTGACAAATTTCATGTTTTATTTTACGTTTTATAGACCCTAAAGTAAAGTTTGTTTAATACTGTTTGGTTTTTGCAAACAATGAAATACACTGTGTTAAAAATTCTTTTAGGTTTGTTTCCCAATTAGCCTAAGCACCGTACGTGTAATTCGTGTAAATGTACTATGTACTGTACATGTATTGTTAACAAAAATCTGTAGAAAAGGGCCCCCAAAATAAAATTAGCCTCAGGACCCAAGTACCGTTAATCCGCCCCTGTGCATATATATATATATATATATATATATATATATATATATGAACACTAATTAATATAAATTTTGTTACGTTACTCGTAAATGTCAAATTAATCGTGTTTTGGAATCACTATATATGAATTAAATGTCAATAATTTTTATAGGTCTTCATCGTTATGTCATTTTTCGATTTCAGTTTTTAGATCAGTTCCTTTATTGGTTATTTGCAAAGACTGATTTAATTCTTGCATTATAGGTGTCTTTTCCATAACTACATAAAATCGTCTGGCGTTGCCCGGATCAAAGTAAGCAAGTGGAATCTCTGCACTAATAGGTTAACACGATACCAATTACTTAAATCTAAATTTATATATTATTATTATTATTATTATTATTATTATTATTATTATTATTATTATAATTATTATTTTTATTATTATTATTATAATTATTATAATTATTATTATTATTATTATTTCAAAGAGATCCCATAAAATGAAAGCAACATTATTTACTCATTTTATTGACAGCGGGTCTTATCGTCAGTTTTAATACCCTAATTTTTACATAAACTAACCAAAATTAACAAACCTGAATGAAATTTGTCGATAATTACCCAACCTTCAGTGAGGACATCGTATCCGATAGATATGAAAAGCTTTGAAACAAATCCGAAAAGTAAAATTTTGAAAGAAAAAAATATAAAGAAAATAGTTTCGTCCAAAGAGAGAGAGAGAGAGAGAGAGAGAGAGAGAGAGAGTCCTAATTACGATTTAGGATCACTCATTTTTAGAAGAATATGAACTGTTAATGTCAAAATCGTTTCCTGGAAAGTTATTGCACAATTTGACTTTACTGGAAATGAAGGTTTGTTGATATTGATCAAGGGCGGATATTGTGAACGATCAAGTGGTACTGATTTAGCGGATCTTTGTTAATTAAGCAAGGACAAAAGTAGATAGGACAATGAACCAAACTGTAGGAATTTTCATGAATTAAATTCTATACACCTTTTTCTCATAAATTCATAAACAGTTTTAGGTAAAAAGAGAAATGACTTTGTGAGCCGCTTTCTCTAGAGCAGCTGAAGAATTATTAGGTAATCAGTTGAGAAACAAATCTTGAACCGAAAATTATGGCCGATTAAGTCCAGGCAAAGTTAAACCATGAAAGTTCAAGCCAGTACATCTACAAGCCTTGGCATGAATCCTATTGAAAATGTTTAAGAATACTTTAATTGTCAAGGGCGAAAACGAAGTCATCTCCCCACATCTGGATTCAAACACTTAATTGTCTCAATGTCATTTCACGAAGCCCGTGAAATAACATGTCCGTTTTGATTAATGTTCTTATTGTCTACATCAAGAGTATATGTGAAATGCTACAAGGGAACTCGTTTGAGTCTGGCTTTGTTTGTTTACTATAATAATAATAATAATAATAATAATAATATATTTTGTTATTTATTATTATTTCATATATGATATTTACATATTTTATAAATATAATATATATGTAATAAAAATTGTAATATATATTTACATATTTTTATTAATATTTATTAATTTAATAACTGGGGGTTTTAAAAGATATACGAAATTGCTAATTACACTATTTATTATTACTTATCCCAGTAATGCTCAGTGGGTATATTAACCTCAAAATACCCTCATTCCCGCTACAACAGGTTAAATTTGTGTCAGAAGTAGTCAACCTGTTCATACATTTCACAGAACTTTGCTTTTAACCCGACCTACATATATACAGCCGCGGACGGAAGTATCTGAACTTTTTTTAATTTCACTATTTTGGTAAGTGGCAATCGGAAATTTCATACTGATTGCAAATAACTATTCATGAACGAAGTCGTATTTTTCCGCTGCCATTACGTCACAGAGTCATATGTATTAAAATTTGTCTTTGTGCAAAACTTTTTGTTATGGTTGGCTTTGGATTTCTTTTAGTAATTGAATTTAATGCAAAATTTCTATTAACTATTTCTTCATTTCTATAAACTTTTTTACAATATAAAGTAATCAAATAATGGAGCTATTGAGGAATAGGGACCCCAGCCTTCTTTAGCTAGGCTTATAAGGCTAACTAACGAAAATATCACGACCTAACCTAACCAATCGTTAGGTTAACTGTACGCCCTTGACGATTGGTTAGGTTAGGTCGTGATATTTTCGTTAGTAAGCCTTATAAAGCTAACTAAAGAAGGCTGGGGTTCCTATTCTTCAATAGCTCCCAAATAATTTTACTTTGTGTGTGTGTGTGTGTGTGTGTGTGTGTGTGTGTGTGTGTGTGTGTGTGTGTGTTTTTTTAGAATCGTATAACAACATCAAAACCATTACTTTTCAAATTGAACACATTTTTACAAAATAATTTTTAGTCCTTTATTGTTTGCTGTAACTGTTGTTTATATTATTATACTCGTATATTTTATATAAATTTCTATAAATATCAAATGATTAAATATATTTCTAATAAAAAATTTACTTTGTAACTGTAAGTTTTGTCGCGTCTGTGATTCGAAAGAGAATATAAATCTAAAATATATTGTGTCGTATTCCATCAAAGAAATGAACACTATAAAAAATATATATATAAACGATATATCATCAAATATATGAATATAAAAACAATATATATATATATATATATATATATATATTATGCGGGTTGCTTCTACAGAGCTTCAATTTAATATTTAGGAGAAATCCAATGACAAGGAGAAATGTAAATGCCATGAAAAGTCTTCTTTATTGCGCAACGTTTCGAGCAATACGCTCATCTTCAGGCTGTTTAATAACAATGTGAAATTAAAATCAATATTGAATGAAAAACAAACAGAAATTTCTATAACCTATTCGTAAAGACAAATTTTAAAAGACTGAGAAAAGAGGGTTAAGTTCTAAGTTATACAGATTTACATATAAAAATTAAGAAGTTATTTTTAAATACATGTAGTAAATGTGAAATTAATACACTGGAAAAATTACCAATAGTACACTGGAACAATGGAGCTATCTACCTTACACAGCAGTATCCGAGGCCGACTAATTTGAGCAGAGGAAACGGGAACGAAGGATGGCGAGGGAGATAGGGGAAGGAGGGATTATAAGGAATTGGGAAGGAGGAGGGATCATAGCAAATTGAGAGGGACGGACGATGAGTCAACATTCAGACTAGGGGACAATGCTTTAATGAAAAGGGATTCTAAAATTCTTAGTGAGTTGGGACAAGTATTACAACCAAGAATTTTAAAATTGTCTAAAGTGACATCAATTTTGCATTTGATGCTATGTTCACGAATGCTCGAGGCTTCCTTAGTTTTTAAAATTTTACCTGTTCGGCCACTTATTCCCATATGCGAATAAAATCTAGCCCTGAGAGAGCGAACAGTGCTGCCGATGTAATTCCCAAGGAGACACCTGGGGCAGGTAAATAAATATACAACCCGCTACGCAACGAGTCAGGGGTTCGATCCTTCGCTGAGAAAAAGCTACCTAAAGACGTTTTATTAATAAATATGATGCGGAAATCAGTATGATAAAAAAATTTCCTTAACAATTTTGTAAATAATAAGCTTAAATTCCTTATTCAAGGGACCCATTTCAGGTACCAAGAAATATTTTATATCCTTCGGCACTGTAATACATGGAAGTTGAGGGCTATAAACATTATTTAAGAAGGATCTAATTAGTTTGTCTACATATTGAACAGGAAAACTATTATTAGTAAAGTATGATCTTAGATTATTAAATTCATCATTAAGTAAGGTAAAATTAGAGGTCAAATTATATCCTCTGAACAGGAGAGTTTTAATACAAGACATCTTATAGTTGAAATCAGTAAAACTAAAAAAATTCATGCCCAAACCAGTGAAAGTGGGTTTCCTATAAACTGATGTAGTAATAGAATCACCGTTTTTCGAAATTAAAAGATCTAAGAAGGGGAGGGAGCCATTTTGCTCAGTTTCCATTGTATACGTTATATTGGGGTGCAAAGAATTTAGGAAGTTAAAGAATTGTTGCGCTTGTACCGCATTATCAAAGACTGCTATCGAATCATCAACGAAGCGTCGATAGAAAATTGGCTTGAGATGAGTGGGAGATTGTCTAAAAATTACACTTTCTAAATGAGTCATAAAAAAGTCAGCTGCTAACGGTCCGACTGGTGATCCCATCCCTACCCCATCAATTTGTTGGTAAACCTTATTGTTGAAAGTGAAATAGCATTGTTTGAAGACCAATTCTAAAAGTTCCTTCAAATGAGACAATGAAAAACCATGAAAATTATCAACTGAGCTAAAAACCCTATCTAAAATAATGGCAATAGTTTCAGATACAGGTACATTTGTGAAAAGTGACTTTACATCAAAACTGACAAAAAACTTTTTTGAATCGAAGTTTTTACCCAGGAGTTCTTTTTGGAATTCAAACGAGTTATTTATAGTGTAAACATTTTTCGCAAAGGGGGACAGGAGACGAACAACAAATTTTGCCAATTGAAAGGTGGGTAAGTTATACGAAGCTAAAATAGGACGGAGAGGTGTTCCAGCTTTATGGATTTTAGGCAGACAGTATAATTGAGCAAGATTAGCACCAGATGCGAACAACTGAGAGTAAGTATCATTTTTTATTATCTTTAAGGACTTTAGTCGTGACAGAAATCTATTAACCTGGTCTTCTAACCTTACAATGACTTTATTTACAGGTTCTAGAATTTGTTTGAATTTAGTAAGATCACTTAGGATTTCATTAGTTTTGTTTATGTAGTCCGATTTATTCAAAATAACCACTCCGTTACCCTTGTCTGGTCTAGTCACAACAATCTCCTGGTTCTTTGCCAAATTCTTAATACACTGCAAATCACTCTTCCTAAATATGAAAGATTGAAATTTAAGATTTCTAAGTTTGAGAAAAAATTCCTGACCCCTGACTCGTTGCGTAGCGGTGTTGTATATTTATTTACCTGCCCCAGGTGTCTCCTTGGGAATTACATCGGCAGCACTGTTCGCTCTCTCAGGGCTAGATTTTATTCGCATATGGGAATAAGTGGCCGAACAGGTAAAATTTTAAAAACTAAGGAAGCCTCGAGCATTCGTGAACATAGCATCAAATGCAAAATTGATGTCACTTTAGACAATTTTAAAATTCTTGGTTGTAATACTTGTCCCAACTCACTAAGAATTTTAGAATCCCTTTTCATTAAAGCATTGTCCCCTAGTCTGAATGTTGACTCATCGTCCGTCCCTCTCAATTTGCTATGATCCCTCCTCCTTCCCCAATTCCTTATAATCCCTCCTTCCCCTATCTCCCTCGCCATCCTTCGTTCCCGTTTCCTCTGCTCAAATTAGTCGGCCTCGGATACTGCTGTGTAAGGTAGATAGCTCCATTCTTCCAGTGTACTATTGGTAATTTTTCCAGTGTATTAATTTCACATTTACTACATGTATTTAAAAATAACTTCTTAATTTTTATATGTAAATCTGTATAACTTAGAACTTAACCCTCTTTTCTCAGTCTTTTAAAATTTGTCTTTACGAATAGGTTATAGAAATTTCTGTTTGTTTTTCATTCAATATTGATTTTAATTTCACATTGTTATTAAACAGCCTGAAGATGAGCGTATTGCTCGAAACGTTGCGCAATAAAGAAGACTTTTCATGGCATTTACATTTCTCCTTGTCATTGGATTTCTCCTAAATATTATATATATATATATATATATATATATATATGTAAACAATATATCATCATATATTGTATATATGATACATATATATATATATATGTGTATATATATATATGAACGCTTTCATATCTTGTGAAATATGAGTGTTTTTTTTCATTACTTTTAACGATATTAAAATTGTATTTAATTAAATAACGAGCAATATCCTCTTATTTTTTTATTATTTTTATTAAAAATAGTGAGAAATATATTTTAAGAAAAATAAAATAGCAAAATTAATAATTTTGTCGAGTGAAACGTAAAATTCAGCCTGAAGATCGCAGAGAATAGGTTCCATCCATAAGGTCCTGTTTCAAGACGCGCCTTCCGTTATATGAAGCAGATATAACCATTCAAACGGAATGCGTGAGTTTGGAAGGCGCAAGCTAATCTCAACACGTGGAATAAACACGGGAGAAGCTAATCGGTCTGTGGAAGGATGATTCTTCAAGACAAAACAAAAATGCTGATCATTGCTGATCATTCAAAGGAGTCTTTGAATTGAGTTTTTTTGGCCTTAAGCTTTAGGCTTTACTGGGCTTTACTAGACTTTATTTATATAACGAGAATCCATAAAAGAAACAAGTCCCGGAAAGTCGCGCATTTGAAAACAGACCAGAAAAACTACCCTCAGGGGGGGGGGGGTAGAAATTCGTTTGGGCAAGTCGGTGATTAATATGATTATTTGTTAAAGAATTTCCTCTAATAACTAAATTTGGGGACTTCAAAAACGAATTTTTCTCTTATATGTTAAATATTTAAAAGTAATTAAATAATATAATCGATGTGGACATTTATATATATATATATATATATTAGTGATGTAGCGGATGTCATTTTTTCACATCCGCGGATGCGGATGCGGATGAGGATGTTTGATTTCAACATCCGCGGATGCGGATGCGGATGTCTACATTTTCGTTATTTTTTAGGATATATTCGAGATTTGTTGTGTTTAACGTATATAATAAGTTATTATATAGAGAGAGCTGTAGCTATAATGTAGTATAATTGATTAATTGTACAATAATTGCTGTACTTTTCTCTGAACATATAAAATAATATCAAGCATCTAACTAATATAGAAATCAATTAGTGAATTCGTCTGCAAATAAATTCGTTATATTTTGTTGAGTTTCAGCCACAATTAGAAACCATAATTGTGTTACCAGGATGCGGGACGTGAACCCAACTCAAATGCACCCCACCGACCTCTTTCCCCAACCTCCACCCTTATAGAAAGAGATCTTTAATTAGCTTGATAACTATTTATATTAAGTTTAAAGTTTTATTAGGCATATTTATAAATGAGTAATTAAAATAAAGTAAACTAAGATGTTCATCGTTTAATGTTCAAACTTAATTATAGGAAGGTTATGCTTAAGGAACATTAATTTTTCTGCCTTTTCTGCTGCCAGTCTGTTTCTCTTTTCATCATATATTAATCCAGCACTGCTAAATAATCTCTCGCTTGGTACGTTTGTTGGAGGACAGGCTAAATGTTTCCTTGCAAGTTTACTCAAGTATGGATAGATATTCTGCGTATTTTTCCACCAACTAATAGGATTGTCACATGCAGCCAGGCGTTTTTCTTGGTGATAGCTCTCGATCATTTTACTACATCTTTTGACATCGCGTAGGTCTCGTCATTGCTGCTTGACTCAAGAAACTGAGAGACAGATTCTGTGATAGATTTGCTTGTTGAAGGTGTTGGTTCTGTCAGTGAAACTTTTATTCTTTTGGTGGGTGGCGAAGCGACAGATTCAAGAGATTGAAGCTCTTCAACTGCTTTGCCAAGTGATGATTTAACTCGTTCTAATGTACTAGGTGAAAATAACTTAGCTTTGTAACGTGGATCTAAGTAGGTTGCAAGAGAGTAACTTCATACAAGAACAGCCTCTCGTCTTGTCGCTTGCATCACTTTTGCGCACAATGAACTAGTTCTATTAATATAGTAGAATTTGATAATTTCCGCTTATTAATGACATTTTATCTCAACGGTCCACATCCGCACGACATCCGCAGTCCAAAGTGCGGATGCGGGTGCGGATGCGGATGCGAGAAAATGTGCGGATGTTCCGCGGATGCGGATGCGGATGCGGATGTGACCTACATCACTATATATATATATATATATATATATATATATATATATAGTACCGGGTGGCCCATAATTCAGAAACCACAGGAATAATTGTATTTTTTTTCTTTATTTTCTTTTTGATGACTTACCTGGATGACGTACCGATAAACAAACGACGTGGCATGTTTTTTCACCAAGACGGTGCACCTCTTCATTTTGCCATACAAGTTCTCAAATACCTTGATAAAACGTTCCCCAACAGATGGATTGGCCGAAGAGGTCCTATCGAATGACCACCCACCTCACCAGATATCAGTCCACTCGATTTTTTTCAGCAAAAAGAAAATAAAGAAAAAAAAGAACATTATTAGAAAAGTACAAGAATTATTAGAAAAAAATACAATTATTCCTATGATTCCTGAATTATGGACCACCCGTGTGTGTGTATATATATATATATATATATATATATATATGCGGTGTGTGTGTATGTATGTGTGTGTGTGTGTGTGTGTGTGTTTAATTTTACCTGGGGAAAAATGGGATCTGATTATACGTGTTTGAATATGGACGTGTAAGTATGTATGCGCATCTATGAGTGTCTACAGAGGACTGAACATTTTTGCCTTTCCACTGAATAGAGATACATTCCCGCAAGGAACACGCAGAGGGAGAACTCGTGCTGTGATTCACATAATAAATTCTTTGTTGTTTATTTAAATACAAAAAAATTTTTCCTCGTTCGGAATTTTTGTTGTTTGAGAATTTTTTATTTTTTTATTTATTTTTGAAAGAAGAAATAAATTTAGTAAAATAATTAATAAATTAATTATTAAATTAATACATTTATAAAATAAAATGCATTTTCGTGCAAAAATTACTAAATTCTAAACATCCTTTAACCTTTCGCTGCAGATCGTGAGCACACATACATACATACACGACTGTAAAATCTTTTAAAAAAAGAGAAAGTTTTCTTAGTCCATATCTAATGATAAAGCCTTGATTCCCAAAAACATTTCTTACCTTTTCGTCTGCGGCGCCTCTCTCTCTCTCTCTCTCTCTCTCTCTCTCTCTCTCTCTCACAGACGACTCCCTACCTAAATCGCCTGAACACCACCACATATTATGAATAAAAAGTCTCTATATATGTATAAATGATATATTTTCTATCATCGCTATTTCAAAGAGCGTGAGCATACTGAACTTTCGATAAATATTTCATCCATTTTAAATTTTTGATGGGACAAATGTGGGGAGCTATTGCGTCTCTATATTACGTATTGGAAAAATATAAAGGAATAAATAAAGTTGCATCGTTTTTGTAAATTCTTCGCTAAATGTATGCATTTATCAATTTAAATTTTAGGGTATGATACCGAATTTAGATCCAATTTTACATTTAATGGTACAAAAGACTTAGCCTGCCATTACACGCAGAGAAAAACTAATATATATATATATATATATATAATATATATATATATATGTGTGTGTGTGTGTGTGTAAGGGGTTCCAAAAAACCTTAGCACCCCCCCCATTTGCAGCTTACATGTTTACTTATATCGAAATAGTTTTTAGTGATTATAAAAATATATAAAATTCTTTATTTACTGCAGGTATTAAAATTACTATAGCTGATAAAGTGATAATATAATGGCTTCTCAATTAATTGGTGATTCGGAGAGGCAACGTGTGATAGATCGCATACGAGCAATAACATTTCGGGAAGCTCGTTCATGGGTTGCCAAAACGTTGCGAAGAAGTGAGGACTTCGTCAAAAGAAATTGGAATAAAACTTTGGATGAATGTGAAATGGATACAACCAAATCTGGGCTCCCAAATTTGCCACTCTCTCATGAAACAAAGGACATCATTGAAAGCAGTACGCGTAAGCGGAAAAACAGCTGTGCTAAACTTTCTAGAGAGATCGAAGTGTTGAGAGGAAAGATCGTTAGTGGTGAGATCATTCGACTGTACCTTCATAGGCAAGGTTTAAAGCCTTGGCATGAACTTCCAAAGCCAAGAAAAACTCAACTTAACATCGATGACAGAATGTGGTTTGCCCATTATCTTGAAGATTGGGATGTAGATGATTTCATGCATTTAGCTGTCTCCGATGAATTTTTTGTTTACGGAACACGTCGGCCTAACTACCAAAATGATCGAGTGTGGTCCACAACACCAGATGAAATCGATGACAATGAACATTATCGCGAATTATTAAAAAGTCCAGACTGTGTTGGTGTGTTTGTTTTGTTCACTGCAAAGAAGCTCATGTGGGTGCTGAAGCCAAATGGTCAGAGTTGGGATGGACAGTATTTTCGTGATATTATTCTATCCCAGCATGTCATTCCTTTTCTAAGAAACCCAAACAATGTTATGGATGTCGATCAGGTCACACTTCTGCACGATAAGGCCCCCTGCTTTAAGACATTAGCCACTCAACAGTTGTTGCGGAACCATGAGATCGATTTCTTTGGAAATGAAGAATGGCCAGGAAATTTTCCTGACCTGAACGTCTGTGAACACATTGGATCAGTTATAAAGGACAAGGTTGAATGTCTCTTGTTTCAAGAACCTGCAGCAAATCGACTTTCGAAGGATACAATGACGCAACACAGTGAAACTGTTTTAGCAAATTTGCGTAACGATCAAGATCTATTCACGTCACTTTTAGCAAGCTACCCAAAGCGAATTCAGGCTGTCTTGGAAGCCAATGGCGGGAACACCAAGTTTTAATTGTTTCTCATTAAATGCAGGATTAAATTATCTTTTGTAAGGTGTGTTTAGTTTTACTGTACCTCTAATGGTTTAGGCCATGGGCGGGGGGGGCTAAGGTTTATTGGAGCCCCGTATATATATATTGAGAGCCCAGTATGAATCGGTCTTCAGTACCCCAAAAAGTGACAAAGCGATACCTGACAAAGATGCATTCTTCGAAGAGAAATTGCAAGGAGAATGTATAACAGACTTTGATTTTACCCCAAAAGATGTAGCGAAAGCTGTAGGACAAATGAAGTCACATTCAGCTGCAGGTCCGGACAAATGTAACGCACTATTGATTAAAAACTATAAAAATTAAATAACTACACCTTTATACTGGATATGGAGCATTCACTCGAAACTAGGAGATTAAGGGGGGAGCTTATTGAAGTTTTCAAAATCGTTAATAACATCGATAACATAAATTTTGACAAACTGTTCACTTTCGATAATAGCAATACTCGTAATAACGGATTTAAGTTGCGTGGCAGACGTTTCATTACTAATATCGCTAAACACTTCTTTACGTTTAATGTAATTGATAAATGGAATAATCTTCCCGCGTCAGTCGTTAACTCTACCAGCGTTAATATGTTTAAGAACCGTTTAGATAGGCATTTTAAAAATATTAACGTTGTTTAAAATAAAAAACAATTAGTAACAGGAGCTCTGGGGGTGGTGGTCGAGGGTGAGTCTGTTGACGATTAATGCCAGCTTGTGACATGCCAGCGAGTGATGCCAGCAATAAAAAAAAAAAAAAATTAGATTAATACAAACGTAGATGTAGCTCGTAGAGTAAACTAACCCACTTTTTGTTATACTCTACCTACTTTTTTTTTTTAATCCTCTTCTTACTTGCATGTCTGTAGTTTGCATGGTATGACAGTGAGTTAAGACTGTGTTTGTATGGTTTGTAAGCGTTCTTATTTTACTTCTTTTCATCTTTCACCCCTCTCCTATTCTCTTCGACTATTTTTCCGACTTGTCGGCAGTGGCCGGCGGATGATGATGGTAAGTCATTCTTTCTCTTTTTCTGAATGAATGTTAACCCACGAATGATAGGTTTTGATACTTACTTAACCCCTTATTCTCCTCTTTTAACTCCCTCCTCTTTCCTTTCTCTCGGGCTAACCTTAGAGCGGATCTTAGGGTCTTTGTTAGCCTTAGCTTCTATAGATGTGTAGATCCCTAGACACTGGGGAAATACCGAGCATCTTGAAAAGAGCGAACATTGTCCCTATATATGAGGGAGGGGATAGATCTCAAGCAAAGAACTATAGACCAGTGTCATTGACGTCCCACCTCACCAAAATATTTGAAAGAATAGTCAGAGAGAAATCTATGACTTCTTGGAGACATTGGAAAGATTCAACGAAAATCAGCACGGATTCCGATCGGGAAGATCATGCCTATCACAACTTATAGAGCATTATAACAATATCCTAGATGCAATTGAAGGCAATGAAAACTATGATGTCATATACACGGATTTTGCTAAAGCTTTCGACAAATGCGATCATGGTATAATAGCACATAAAATGAAACATATGGGAATAACAGGCAAAGTGGGAAAATGGATCTACAACTTCCTCAGAGAACGTCTACAGGTCGTCACAATTCAAGGTGTATCATCATCAGAATCAGAAGTACGCAGTTCAGTACCACAAGGTACAGTATTGGCCCCACTCCTGTTCATTATTATGCTAACAGACATAGACAGTGGAGTAAACAGCAACAGTATAGTAACATCCTTTGCAGACGATACAAAGATCAGCAGAACAATCAGCGATGCAAATGAAGTGGAGGCCTTGCAGAGGGACACAAGCAAAATATACAAATGGTCGGAAGACAATAACATGACATTTAACACCGAGAAATTTCAGCTCTTGAGATATGGTAGAAATGAGAAACCTAAACAGACTACATATCATGCTCCAGATAGAGAGGAAATTCAGAGAAGCACGAAAGCGGTCGGCTTGGGGGTAATAATGACTGATGATGGCAAATTCGAGACACAAAAGCGATAAACAAAGCAAAAAGAGTCGAGGGACAGGTACTAAAAACGTTCAAAAGGAGGAACAAGACAGTAATGATTCCCTTGCTGAAAACACTGATCATACCAAAACTTGAATACTGCTCAGTTTTGACGTCCCCATATAAAAAGGAAGAAATTAATAAACTAAAAGAAACGCAGAGACATTTCACAGCCAACATTGATGGCTGCAAAGAACTCAACTACTGGGAAAGACTGGGAAAGAAGAAGAGAGAGGTACACCATATTCTACATATGGAAAATGATCGAAAATCTGGTACCAAACCTCAAACTAAACCCAATTACCATCCAAACAACGCTGGAAAATAGGAAAGGTAGAATGTGTAGTGTTCCCAAATTAAAGGCCCGACAAGGGACCTCCTCAACACTGAAGGAAAATAGCTTGGTTGTCAGGGGACCAAGACTTTTTAACCAGCTTCCAAAGGATCTCAAAAACGTGACAGGGGTCAAAGTTGAAATCTTCAAGAGAAGACTAGATGCCTGGCTCAGGACGGTACCAGATGAACCGGGTATACCTGGCTATGTGCGGTGGAGAGCGCAAGAGAGCAACTCGCTTCTCCACCATGCCAGGCCTAGAGGCGGGGCCACCAGCTTGACCTTCGTGTGAAAAGAGACCAACACACGGAACCTGAACGAGGTTAACGATGTGTGTGTATATATATACATACAGTATATAAATATATATGTGTATGTGTGTGTGTATATATATATATATATATTTCATATACATATACTCGTGTGTGTGTGTGTATTTATATATGCGCCTCGGTGGTGTAGTGGTTAGCGTCGCTGACTACGAATCCATCGGCCCCGGGATCGAGACCCGGTGACGGCAGTCGGTGCGCAGCAAAACCCAGCTGTTCATCCTTCCACATAAAGAAAGTGGTTGGTAGATAAATGGGTACCCTGGGTGGCCTAGTGGCTAAGACGCTGGGCTGCTGGTGAGGCGTGGGGATTCCACGTTAAACTGTAGGTCTAAGGTGGAGTGAAAAGCTTGACCTTCGTCAAAATGAACAAATCGGGCGGAAGCTAACCAAAGTTTTATATATATATATGAAGGCATCAATAAAATTCTTAAAATAAAAGAGACCTGAAAACACGAAAAATTGCACCTCTTCGATCAGCGCTCTCTGAAATCCAAACTTACATTATTATAATTATTAATAAAAGAAACTTTATGGTCTAATTGGGGGAAAATTGAAAGAAGAAGATTATAAATAAGCCATTCTTAATGGCTTATTCGTCGTGTGTCAAAAGTTACTATTTTGGCACTGGTGCCAAAGCCTGATTATACACTTGCCTCCGCAACACGCGAACGTCAGTGAAATCAATTAATACCAAAGGTTGTAATTTTACAACTTTTATTCTTAAGTTATTGCTAAGCTTTGTAAATATTATTAGAATTAAGTCGATCTCATACACATTAGTGACAAAAGTTTCTAATTTCAAGCATAATTTATGTATATACTCGTGTGTGTGTGTGTCTATATATATATATATATATATATATAATCAATCGATGCATATATATATTATATATATATAATATATATATATGTAATCATATTTATGTATACAGTATATATATATATATATATATATGTGTGTGTGTGTGTGTGTGTGTAAAAATGAACAATGAATAATTCCTATATTTTTATATTCATTCGTATAATTCTCATATAATTTGTATATTTATATAAATCCTTATATTTATATAATCCTTATGTTCATTATATTCATATAACTTATATTTGTATACATTTATATTCATATATTCATTTTTACATAGAGAGCAAAATCGCGTAACGCTGACACGAGTTTGGATAAATTTTGTATTTGCTTTCTATTTTACAATTGGTGAATTATTTCTTTTTAAACTACTTAATCATTTTTTTAGATTTAGCTTAATAATGTAATCTTGTTCATTCGCTGTATACATTTTCTCTTCGTTGTAAAAGATGAAGTCATGTCCTGCTTAACGTTTAATTTTGAATCTTAAGCATTTAATTTTTGCTCATGTGCATGTTTGTTTGTAATTCGTGATGGGAAGGCATATTTCAATTTTCATTTTTAGTTAATTCGGCAGATCATGATAACATCAGATCTGTCAATATGCGGTTTAAAATAAAAATATGGCTTCCTCTTGCTTAGCAGTCTAGACCTTGCTGCAGCTAAAATAGCAGTCTAGACCTTGCTACAGCTAAAATATTTGTTTTGTCTTTAAATGTTTTGCAAAGTAAATCAGTCTATTGAGAATGAGAAACAAAAACAGATCAGCATTAAATAATAATGATGTAAGTAAAAAATTCATTATAAAACCCCATAAAATTTCTCCAATGTTCATTCTGAATTGGCTGATCTAACTTAGAGGCTGAGCATTACTTATAACAGTTTAGCAGTAAAACTACAGTAAGAAAAAAATCTTTGTCTTCTCCTTCGAGCCTTGCTCTCTTCAGAGAACTTAGTCTTAAAGAAAAATAATTTCCCGATATGTTACAAGAAATTGGAGAGTAGTATAGAAGAAAACTACTGCGATTCCCTATACGGTACCAGCTACTCCAGAGTAACAAATCCGTTGCTGTCACCTAACCAGAACCCCCGTCAACTTCGAACCGACCAAGGCCATAGACGAAGGGGTTAATATATACCTTTGGTCAGCTTCCGCCCGAATTGTTCATTCTGACGAAGGTCAAGCTTTTCACTCCACCTTAGACCTACAGTTTAACGTGGAATCCGAACCACGCCCCATCAGCAGCCCAGCGTCTTAACCACTAGGCCACCTAGGGTACCCATTTATCTACCAACCACTTTCTTTATTGTGTGGAAGCATGAACAGCTGGGTTTTGCTGCGCGCCGGCTGCGGTCGGGTCTCGAACCCGGGGCCGATGGATTCGTAGTCAGCGACGCTAACCACTACACCACATATATATATATATATATATATTATATATATATATATAATATATATATATATATATAATCATACAATAAATACAGGCTTTTAGAAATTATGACACTGCAATTATGAACCTATAAAATATTCTAAAATATGCATACATGTAAAATGCATTACATTTAAATGTAAATCAATAATGTTCTGTAAGAATTCACGCAACGTAAAGAAGGTGAAGCAATTATACTTTTAACGCAACGTATTAATACTATTTTACCCCTTTTACAAACACATAACAATGGACAATCTCACCGAGAATAGAGCAGTCGAAGTTTAAGGAAAGTAGAGGATTTACGATCTCCGTATGAACATGGGAACGCTTAGGAATTTCTATTGCGCGATCCTCGTTCTATTACTGTTTTTTATTAGGGTTCAAGTACCAATACCATTTACATATATGAGAAAAGTTTACACCATATCTCTAACATTTAAATCTTCAGGGCCAAACTATATCTCTTAAAATTGCAAATAACTAAATAACAAATGACATTCCACATGCGCCAGGGAGGGAAGTTGGGGGAAGCGGACTGGAGAATTGGGGATTTGAAGTTGCTTCGACCATCTCTTTTACGGAACGAAGAGAAAGAATGTTTTGTATCGTATGAAATATTGCTGTTGTTGTTGTTTTTTTATAATTTAATTGGGACGGAAATAAGTTTTCTGAACGTTGTTATATTTAACGATTTTTTTTTTTTTTTTTGAGAGGGGAGAAACTCTCTTTTGGTGTTTGACATCCTTGTCATTCTTGATAGTCAAAGACGAGGACAATCAAATAGGAAGGCTTTGTAAAGGAAATTGATAGGAAAGATTATTTCCCGTAATTAATAATTGCCGGAAATAAGAAGTGGGGGAAGAAAGTACCTAATCAAAATCAGTAGAATAATTACACGCATAAATTTTTTTTTTTAAAGTAAAGTTTCTGTAAAAATATCGTAAAAAAAACAACAAAAACAAAATATCGTAAAAAAAAAAAAGAAAAAAAGGAGCAATAACAGGACACGTTGAAAACTTATGAATACTTTATAGAATTAAAATGAATTTTTGCTCTTTCAGCATCGTCGCAAGAGTTAATTTACGAGTTGAGGAAACTGTCTTGCACATCGGAACTATGATGATAAAGTGAACATTCAAAATTTTCCTGTTTTAGTGAAGAAACATTTCTGTAGACAAAAGAACGAAAAATTGTTGAATCAGAGCTGAGACAAAATTCGAGTTTACATATTTTAGATAAGATGAAAAATTATAGTGAGATCCGTTTTGTAAACATTGCACTAAAACAACAATAGCCATTTTTCAAAATGGCGTCCTGACTAAAAATTTCTTCTTCTTTTGACTTTCGGTATAAGATTAAACTACAGTAAATAATGTCCCTCTAAAAGTTTCTAGTTTTGGAAGTTAATCGTTGCGAGAAATAATAAACAAAACGACAAAAAAAATTTACTCAACAAAAGAATACAACTTTGTAAAGTTTTGTACTATTGTCAGTATTTTTCTGTACACTTCAGAAATCTGATCTGACATTAATATAGTCACAGTATGCTAACCTGAGTTTGCTGTTGAATGCGTGATGTATACTGATTTTTATTTATAACTTTAAACGTATATTGACAACAACATTGAATTTGTATAAGTCATTTAGTTTTAAAATATTTAGCTCTTTAAATATTGTCAAAGTGTGACTTTGTCTCCTACCATTATTTGAAAGAGTTCGCAGACATTTTTTATGAATTACTTCCAAACACTAGCGTAGCTATAGGGGGGCGGAGGGGGCGGTCCGCCCCGGGCGGCACTTTTTGAGGGGCGGCACTTTTGGTCTACTGCAATGAAAAAAAAAGGTTTTTTTTTTATGTCGGGACAGTAGAAGGATACAAGACGCCAGACACAATTTTATTTTTCCACGAAAACACTGCTTACTTCGTTAATTTCCGACAATGGTAAGGATTGTGTTCCCTTGAAGATGGCCTTATTGACCATCATACCTATTTAAGCGCTTAGTTGTGCTTAATTAATAATAGCATTGGTATAAATGCATTTATTTCATTAAAAAGGGAAATAACCCATAAAGTTCTGTAAATACGTTATAATCTATAAATATACGTTTAATATTTATAAATAATCAATATCAAAACTAATATGCTGGTATTAGTTGTAAAGTATAATCTTGGTAACGTGGTTCCAAATATTGTAATACTGCTGCGGATTTTTCTCACAATTGCTGTTAGTGTTGCTAGCTGTGAGAGGAGTTTTTCTAAATTAAAACTGATAAAGAATTACCTAAGATCTACTATGAGCACCTTGCGGTTGAGAAATCTTGCCATACTGTCTATAGAACAACAATTGACAGACGAAATAGACTTCGACAATGTCATCGAAGATTTTGCTAACAGAAAAGCAAGAAAAATAACCGTGTAGAATGTTGTAGTTAATTTTTTCACTTCAGAAGTAAACATGTTGTCCTAATATTTTTCACAGGTTTTTTTCTATACGTCGTTTTCACTTTTTGTTTAAGTATGTTTGTTATGTGTATTGTGTTGTGTTTCAGGGGGGCGGCAAACTCAAGGACCGCCCCGGGCGGCACAAACTCTAGCTTCGCCACTGCTTCCAAAGGATATTTTATGTAGTTCCTTGAGGCACCCCATGTTCTAATGCGATATAATAAATGTGGGTGGAAGAAGAAACAAGGAAAAAGGAGTACATTTTGAGGAAGATTTTTTTTATTTTAAATAATCTTAAGAAGAATCTTGATAGTTTGGATTTGTTTTGTTGGACATGACTTTTGAAATTTAGTTTTTCGTCGAAATTAATGTCAAACACCTTAACTTCATTAACCTTTGCAAGAGTAGTATTCCCAATTTTTATTTGATAATTTTTATTAATTTGTTTTGTGGTAATAGTTATACATTCGAATTGCAAATGTTTTGCAAGTACTGTTTATGCTTATCATTTATTCGATACATTTACTCTCGTAGTTTGAATTTACAAATATACTTACACCTCCGCCCTTATTATTAATCCTACATATATAGTAGCTTGTTTATCCTGGGATGTTTAAAAAAGATCTTATTATTATCATTTAACTGAGTTTCAGTTAATATAATGCACGTGAATTTATGTTACATTAACTTTAGGTTAATTGTCAATTCATCAAAGTGGTTTGGGAGACTACGAATGTTTAAGTTCAGGTAAGACGCGTCTCCATTGTTGTATTTCTTGTTTAAAGAGTTGTCTATTGATATTATAGTCACGGTTGATAACGTTTTCAGATCCAATAATTTCATTTAAGTATTGAGAGGATTTAAAATTGTCGAAATCAGGTTGAGTACGAATCGACAGTCTTTGTCCTTTCTGAAACTTACGGGCATATACAGGGTGTCCCAGAATTAACTATCTATTTCAATGAAATCGGACAAATTTAATAAAAACTGACATAATTTTGTGTTTATTACTAAATTATGATACAAAAACAAATAGATTTATAAATCATAAGTCAAAACTTTATTGAGAAGTTTCAATATGTGCACCGTCTGTATCTCTGCAAATTTCAAATCTATCCTCAGCGCTGCGAAACACATTTTGAAGCATTTCAGGTGTTATCTCCCGCACTGCCAACTGGATGCGTTCTTTAAGTTCAGCTAAACTATTGATCTTTTGGCGATAAACCTTTGTTTTTATGAAACCCCATGCAAAGAAATCCAGGGGTGTCAAATCCGGAGAACGCGGAGGCCAAGGTCGAGGTCCTCCACGTCCAATCCACCGATTCGGAAGGCGTCTGTTGAGGTATTCTCGAACAATTAGAGCATAATGACATGGTGCTCCATCTTGTTGAAACACAACATTATCAAGAATGCCATCATCAAGAAGCTGTGGTTCGAGAAACTGCTGAAGCATATCAAGGTAGACGGTACCTGTTACAGTTGCTTCCGCAAAGAAGAATGGGCCATAAATTTTGGATTTGGTCATTCCAAGCCACACGTTAACTTTTGGAGAGTCTCTTTGCCATTCTATGACTTCAGACGGTCTTTCATTGGACCAGATACGACAGTTGTGTCGATTGACTTTAATACACGTGTGGAAAGTCGCCTCATCACTGAATAAGATGTTATCCAATAAACTTTCATTTTCGATTTGATCCACAATTTCTGCACACCTTGCTGCTCGATTTGGATAATCCTCTTCATTTAGGGCATGCAGTACTTGAATGTGATAAGCCTTTTTCATCAGTGTCGAACGCAAGATTCTATGAACTGTTGTCTTGGATATGTTAAGTCTTCGACCGGCCTCCCTAACCGAAGTTGTTGGTTCATCCTCAAACAACTGTCGTACCTGTTCGGTACTGTGTTTACGTGCTGTCCTTGGGCGTCCTCTTCCCACCTCGTCGTGTACGGATCCAGTTCTTTTAAATTTGTTCACAAGTTCACGAATCGCTTTGTCTGTAGGACCGGTTCTGTGGAATCTTCTTGTAAATTTTTCTCTGATTTCATTACATTGCATTCCTTTGATACGGGATGTTACAACAAAGATGCGTTCTTGTGTATTCATTATTAATAGGGTTCTGAAAGAGAATGAAAATAAAACTATGAAAAACTATGAAAAAATTATGAAAATAAAATTATGAAAAAAATTTAGAAATTTATACATTTTTAACACATATTAAACATGATAAACATAAATAAAAGTGTGTTTTTAAAAAATTTGTCCGATTTCATTGAAATAGTTCATTCTGGGACACCCTGTACAATATATATTATACCACCGTTTCGTACATAATACGAATAAATTCTTTTTTTTCTTTTTTTTAGTTTTAATAATTGCTACATTTATAATATAATACGTGAGAAACATGTTTTACCAATACGTTGTTTTTGGTGTTGTTTTTGTTGTCGTTTTTGTTGTTGTTGTTGTTGTTTAATTTCCTTTCTCCTTCGGAACAACAAAGGTTATTTGACGGAGGAAACCTACAGCTTTATCTGGGATTCGAATCATCTACGGGTCGCTAATCATCAAGAGACAGAGGAGAGTCATGTCTCCAGTTATTACCCAGACCCGATGTCGCTTACCTTCGCCGATCTTCGAGAAGCGGTGTTGCGACATGGCCAAAACGTATGCCATGATTGAATGTAAAGCAAAACGTTAGATGAAAAAGGAGAGAGAGAGAGAGAGAGAGAGAGAGAGAGAGAGAGATAATTAAGAAGTAATTAATTTTTAAGTCTGAATAAATGTAAAGATTCGGAATCATTGCAAATATAGTTGTTGTTTTTAATTAAACCCATAACGTTGCCTCGAAGGTCTACACACTTTCCCAATCAGAAAAAAGAAAATTACAATTTTATTCCTAATTATATTTTTTACTGAAACAAACAAAAACTATAATTAAAAAAAATACATGTCTTAAAAATAAATAAATAAATAAATAAATAAATAAAAAATAAATTAATTAATTCTTGTATTTTGAAGTTAATTAAGGAAATTTTATATCCCCCTAAAATGCTACGTATTTCTTCCAATAAAATAGCCTCAAATACCCTCAAATTCGTGCGTTCAGTAATTTTGCTGAAAGTATTTTCTCTGTGACTGTGATTTTTATAGAAATTATTCATACATTTTCCAGATTATGTAATTTATGCATAGCGATTGTCGAGATAAGACGGATGGAAACATGGATTTTTCAAGAGAACACAATACAAATTTTGATATTCTGCCATGTACATTGCATGCGAAGGGTAATCACGTAAAAGAATTTACGAAAGATGATACTCTTTAAAGCTTATTACTTATTTTTGCTTCCTGAAATTGTGTCTTGAATATCTGTGTATATGTATCCTTTGACTACCTACAGCTTTTAATTAAGAGTACTATAGCCTCTTAAAAACCGATAAATTATCTTTGAATTTGCTACGAAAATGTGACATACATTACATCCTTCAAAATTCTTAGACGTTACTCCTCTTGATTTAATTTCTTAACCAACGCTATATGAAACGGATATGAAACGTATATGAAACTCAAATACATACATAGAAGAAGTCTGGTTTACAAAATATATTTGAATACGATACAGTAATATTCACTGATTGTACGTTTTGGTCCGAAAGTTATTTTGATTTTGAATATGTAACTCTTGTATTTTGTCCTTATAATAAGGAGGAGAATATCTCAGTGAAAAATACTTTACTTTTTTTCAAAATTTTGAATAAAACTTTTGCCATACTTACATTTTCAAAAGAATTATTGGGTTTTATATTCTGTGAACTCGAAACAATGAAGGGTGAACTTGGAGATAATTTCAGGACTTACGTTTAGAGATAAAATTTGATGAAAAAAACAATTAAGAAATAATAAATTTGTTACCCCTAAAAATTTTTCTTCTTTATTTCTTTTTGGTTTGTTGGTTAACCGCGGTTTGTATATCTCTGTTTATGTTTATTTGATGCAAAACTCCTTAAAAATTTTTGTTTTTTGTTCGATAAATGTATGAAAACTTCACCGTTAAGAGTTTGTCATTTGGGTATATGCTTATGACAACGTTTCAATTCCTATTTGAACAACTAATTCCTTTGTTGGAGTTGTTTGTTAACCTCCTTCGCAATATTAAAAGTCATATGAAGGAGAGGACCTACAGCTTTACGTGGGATATATCTGCATATAAATACGATTATAGATAGGCATAAAAAAAAGTTACTTTTATATTTTAGCCATACTGCACATTCATATAACAATAATTATTTATATAATAGACTATATCTTATTCTTTACTCAACTAAGACACAATAAATGTACGATTATCTTCAAATTTGTATGCTTAACACAAACCAATTCTTATAAGTATTCCACGAATTGCTGTCCGCACCACAACGTCGTGGGAAGATAAGAACGGAATTTAATACCTTTATCTACGAAATTCTCTCCTGAATATAAATTTCAAAGATTTGAGATATCTTTTAAGCATAATAAACCAATATAAGAATCAATAAACAGAGGGGAAATCAATTTCCTTACGACATTTATATTACTCCCCCTACTACATTTTTTAATATATTTCCAGATTTCAACTCAGGTATGGGTCGTATATCGTCTTTTTTATTGGGAAAATTCCTCCACTATTTCATTTCCATCTTATAATTGGGAAAAATTGCATAGTTTTGTACGGAAAGGAATTTTTATCCGAGCTTTGTTCTCCAACACAAACTTAATATCGCTTCCTGGCTTCTTTGAATAATAGTTTAGAATTCTCTCTCTCCTCTCTCTCTCTCTTACGAGCAAGTGAGGGAGTCGTCCTGACTTTAATTTTTTAGCTTCTGATGAAAGAGTTAGAGGGAAAGAATTTTTGCAAACCATTTCAGAGGTTTTATTATTTAAAGTTAGGAATTTTCAGGAGAGTTATATATATATATATATATATATATATATATATATATATATATATATATATATATCAGTGATGTAGTCGAGACCACCAAGTCCGAGACTGAGACCGAGACCGAGACCTGATCCTATGAGACCAAGGTCGAGACCGAGATCAAAGGTTCGAGATCGAGATCTACCTTCCGAGATCGAGACCCTTAAAATTCGAGACCGAGATCGAGATCGAGACCAAGTTCATGCCCTTTCAATTTGTTTTACACTACTATGGAAATTAGACTATGTTACACTTAAGGAACATCAGCATGCTCAGAAGATCTGCTGAAGTTCGACTTCTGTGGGGCCTCATTATTATGCCTCCATGGCTAAATACACGCTCAATTGGAGCACTAGAGGCAGGCACTGTTAAAACAGTCATGGCAATATTGGCCAGTGATGGGAATTTATCCCTTTTCTGGTGCCAAAACTTTATTGGAGAGCAATTGTCTAAAATATGAGATTCATCGATCTCTAAAAGGTACCGCCGCAACTGTTCCCTGCGGTTCAAAATCTTCCCAGTTTCAACGTTCTTCTGCTTGGACCGATAGCTTTGATATTTTGCCATTAGTCTCGGAACTTTGGTTTGACTCTTGAATTTATCGGTACTGTTTTCTTTATGCTGTATTTCTTGCATTATTTTTGTGTGAAGCATTTTATTTTTTCAAATACATATTGGATGGGAGGATAATCGTTTTTATCACGCCACAGAGGTTGACACGCCGTTTGGCAACACTAAGTGGCCTTATAATATATACTTATATACAGGGTGTTTCTAAAGTAACCATCTATTTTGCGAAATAATATGAATTATAAAAAAAAAACCTTTAAAACATGAAAATATATATATATATTTGTAAGCTCGGCACACATTGTTGCTCTTCGTGGATAATCTTCTTCTTGTAAGTTGTGGAACACTTAAATGTGGTATGGCTTTTTCTTAAATCATAACGTAGAATTCTGTAAACCGTTGTTTGTGGAATTTCTAATCTGTGGGATGCCCTCCGAATCGATAATTGCGGATCCTCTTCGAATGCTTCTTGAACAGATTCGATTCTTTCGTGAGATCTTCTTGGCCGTCCAGATCTACGCTCGTCATGCACAGATCCAGTCCTCATAAATTTGTTTACTAATTCGCGAAAAGCCTGGTCTCTAGGGCCTGTTTTACGAAACCTTCTCTCAAACTTTTCTCTAATTTCATTGCACTTCATGCCTTTTATCCTGCATGTTACTACATAAACCCGTTCTTGCACATTCATCATCAATGATATGGGTCTGAAAATAAAATAAAATAATTAACAAAAAATCGTGTAAAGCAATTGAAATATTATAAATAAATGAATTTTGTATAACAATGCACATACCATTATGCCAATATAACAATTGTTTAAAATCCCCCTATTTCACCAAAATAGATGGTTACTTTAGAAATACCCTGTATATAATATATATAATTCTCTATTTAGTGTTTCCATTTTCAATAAAATTAATCTGACGGGGGCGGCGGAGGGGGGCAAGTTTTTTTGTAGCGCTAACCTAAAAAAATCCAGACCCACACTCTCCCGCAAGACAAACGTGGCAACTCAAAACAGCGTGACTGATTAGTGAATACCTAGAGTCCCTTACTTTTACAAACTTTCATAAACATTCTGAATTGTGTCTGTTCAACCAAGCCACCATCATGAGTATGCCAATAACATGTATTTTTCATTACGGTCTCGAGAGGTCTCGAAAGGTCTCGGGGAGAAAAACCGAGACGCGTCTATCGAGACCGAGATCGAGACCGAGATCTAAATAGCGGAGACCGAGATCGAGATCGAGATCTGCAAATTGGGTCTCGAGACCGAGACCGATCTCGAGACCTACATCACTGATATATATATATATATATTTTTTTTTTTATTTATTATTTATATATACATATATTATCGTGAAATGCTTTTAATTTCTATTTACTTTTCTCTTATCTTAGTCATTCTCCTTCGTAATATTTATTTTGCACTGATTTCTAAATTCTCTAAACCCGCAGACGGGTAGACATGACCGGTCCTCAAATGAGACATTGGAGCTTGCAGCCGACAATTTTTTTTTTTTTTTTAACAAAACGAGGGAGTGGGAAATGACGACGATTATCACTACTTAGTAGTTTTAATTAGGACAGTAATAATAACGGTGGAAAGCGAGCGTGAATTCATAATTTAACGCTGGATCGTGGAGGAAACCTTAAATTATATAAATTTTAAATTACAATTTACATTTTTTTCTTAGCATAACAGCAACTTTCTCTTAAGGACCCCGTAAGTAGATTGGTGAACAAGGTCCTTTGTAAAATCTTGTAGACCTAGACTTGATAGGCCGCCCAATAGTAACGGTTATGATGTTTGGTTCCATTTTAAAAATAATTAGTAACAATTAATAGTCATTAAAAATGTCATATTCGAATTCAATACACGACAATGTATATACTGTATATATATATTGCGTTTTAAACAAATGTTCAGGATCGACCTGTGTTCGATTCCCATACAGCATCCTGCCTCACTTGGGAGAGTTTTATGATACCCGTTTATCTACCAACCAAAGGAAGAATGGCCGGCTGATATATGGGAGAACTGCGCACCGCCTGTCCGCAACGGGAATCGAATCAGAGGCCGATGGATTCGTAGTCAGTGATATTAACCACTACAACACTGAGGCATATATATATATATATAATACTGTATATATATATATATATATGTGTGTGTGTGTGTGTGTGTGTGTGTGTGTGTGTGTATATATATATATATATGTGTGTGTGTGTATATATATATATATATTATATATATATGTGTGTGTGTATGTGTGTGTGTGTAGTGGTGCAGTGGTTAGCGTCCCTGACTACGAATCCATCGGCCCCGGGATCGAGACCCGCTGACGGCAGCCGGCGCGCAGCAAAACCCAGCTGTTCATCCTTCCACACAATAAAGAAAGTGGTTGGTAGATGAATGTGTACCCTGGGTGGCCTAATGGTTAAGACGCTGGGCTGTTGGTGGGGCGTGGTTCGGATTCCACGTTAAACTGTAGGTCTAAGGTGGAGTGAAAAGCTTGACCTTCGTCAGAATGAACAACATATTTTAATAAATTACTGCAAACGTTTCGAAATATCTTCCATCTTCAGTGCAATCTTTCAAACCTAATTAATTTTTGTTTCAATTATATACGAAAAGATAAAGTGTCAATTAATTTACAGTGTCGTCATTTTGTAAAATTAAAAATTAGTCATTTATGTGTCGGGGTGTTGCAGTTACACAAGTTAAAAAAAAAAAGGTTCATCCATAAATGAAAAGATTTGAAAAAAAGAAATTTAATCTTTTACAAAAGTGGGTTTTAAACGATAACACTTCCTCTTTCGACCTTTTCTATTCCGAAGCGAATTTTTTAGTCGTATTTTTCATCAAGATTTTGTTCATAAGAAAAAATAAAAAGAAAAGAGATTGGACTCATATATATATATATATATATATATTATATATATATATATATCAATGAGGTGTCAGGAAAGCAGAATAGAGCACACGCCAGCGGAAATAGATGTGAATCAGGGAATATATATATATATGATGTATGAAAATGGACGCTCAGGTATGACAGCTGATTTCTGTCGGTATGCGAGGAAAAGAGAACGAAAAATGCAGCTGCATCATAAAATTGAGGGAAAAAAAAGAAAAAGAAAATAATTTGTAAATAGATGTACAGAAGAATAGAAAAGATTTGATAATAGATATGAAGAGATTAAAAGACAAGGTTCTTATTAGTTAGAAGGAGAAAGGATTTATGATGCGAGTTAAAAATATACAGGGTGTCCGAGAATTATCTGTACATTTTTTGGCTGTTATTAAAAGTCAACCATGAAGTGTAGAAATTCCAGTGTTGTCCCATTTCACAGAGAATCTCATTAAGTTTTTTCTGATACCAAGTTTTGACAAGTTTTTTAGAAATTCCAGTGTGTCCGAAAATTATCTGTACAATTTTATCTTTTAATAAAATTCTTGATAACACACGTAAAATTCTTAAACAAGATTATTTAGAATCTGTATTTTCAAAAGTTTCTTTTATTAAAGTAACGTTGTTACAAACATTCGATATGTGCACCATCAGTGATTCGCAAAACATCCAATCGATACTCCAAATGTTGCCATGTACGCTGCAGCATATCCACATCAATTCGCTCAATAGCAGCTGTGATTCTTGCTTTTAAATCATCAATGTCTGTCACCCGCGTATTGTACACAAGATCTTTGACGAATCCCCAAAGAAAGAAATCACAGGGTGTGATGTCGGGAGATCTAGCCGGCCAATGAATTGCACCTCCACGGCCAATCCACCTGTTTGGGAATGTCTCATTCAGGGACTTCCGGACGATCAAGGCCCAATGTGGCGGTGCGCCATCTTGCTGAAAAATGATGCGTGGATGCAGTGCTTCCAATTGCGGATAGACAAAGTGTTGCAACATGTCCAGGTAGGTATTGGAGGTCACTGTTGATTCACCGAAGAAAAATGGTCCAGTCACGCGATCATGTAACAGGCCACACCACACATTAACTTTAGGACTGTTTCTGATGTGCTCTTCTATGCAATGTGGATTTTGTGACCCCCATATGCGCACATTTTGTTTGTTTACCTTGCCTGAAACATGAAAAGTTGCCTCGTCCGAAAACATGATTCTTGCCAAGAACGCATTGTCCTGGTCGACTCTGTCAAGCAGAGTCATTGCAAATTCCTTTCGGGAGACCTTATCTTCTTGCGTAATCTGTTGCAAGATTTGCAACTTGTAAGGATGCAACTTCAAACGTTTACGCAAGACATCATGCACTGTCGAACGAGGTATCTGTAACTCTCGTGATGCAATTCTTGTCGACTTGCGTGGACTGCGAACAAAAGCCTCTCGAATGCGCTCGACATTTTCAAAAGACGTTCGAGGCCGCCCTGCTCCTTTCTTATGCTCTACACTTCCAGTTTCCTTAAACCTTTTATACCAAGCTCGTATGGTTCCTCTTGATGGAGGGTTTCTGTTGTAATTAGTTCTAAACCTTCGTTGAACTTGTGTATCTGATTTTGTTTCGATAAACCATTCAACATACTGTGCTTTCTCCTGTGGATTCATTAAGGATGAGGGGTGTGTATGAATATCTGAAAAAGAAAAACTTATCAAAACTTGTTATCAGAAAAAACTTAATGAGTTTCTCTGTAAAATGGGACAAAACTGGAATTTCTACACTTCATGGTTGACTTTTAATAACAGCCAAAAATTGTACAGATAATTCTCGGACACCCTGTATAATAATGTTGCTTAGAGGTATTTATCTGCTTCGTAAGGGCAAAGGTCATGTAGCAGAGGGGATCTACGGCTTTGCGTTGGATCTGGTCGCTTCATTATCTGAACTTGGAGAACGGTCACCCATTCAACTGCTCAACAGACCCAACGTCGCTTAACCTCGCTGCTTTAATGGGAAAGTAGTGTTGCAACTTGGCCGCGATGTAGCCCAAAGTAGAGAACATAATAAAAGAAGAAAACATCAAGATTCATAAGGGATAAGAAGGCCAGCCAATATTTTTGTGTAATATTGTCAGGAGTGTAAAAACAAAGGTTGTGTAGTCAGTCACTTTTGCCAAATGTGAATGCAATTGGTTTTCATGGACTCCGAAGGGCTAACTCACACCAGAGGATGAAGAACCCCCACTGAAGGAGACTGCGATTTAGGAACTTCTTAATAACAAGACGGCAAGTCAGCAAAGATTGATGGAACAGGTAGTGTATATGCTGAAATGTGAAAGCAAAGTAGGTTATATGAACGAATGTGAAATGTATACCAGAAAGCGTGATGAAAGGAAGTTACTATATATCAAACATACAAATCGCAATACAACATCATGTCCAACCTTCATACATTTGATAAAATAAATTGTAAGCAATTTCTGTCTCTAATTTAGAATGTACAAAATGGCAATCCTCTTGACATAATGACTGTTTCTGAAAATAAATGTGAAGGGTAAAATGTGGAATCCGTTAAATACTAATTTTTCAGAATTTAACGCATTTTTATAACACAAATACAAAAATAACACGTAGTCATGAAACAGTCCAATCTCTTTGGAAGAATTTCACTCATTCAACTTTGAATTAATTGACTCTGTATATGAATTCTAACTTATCAGTAATGTTAAACGCACTACGTACGGTATATTAGTACAAATGGGAAAAGAAAGAAGTTCCCCGATAAAAAAAATATGTATGAAAAAATATACTGAAAATTTCAACCACTCCTCCCACATGCTGAGCGCTATCGGAGGAATTTGCGATAAGCAAGGTTGATCCTTCTTGAATTATTCCTGATACGTTAAATTACGTAATTTATCTAAATTGCCCAGAAAAGATTTTATGGTCGTAATTTTAATAAAGCAATAGATATACGGTATTATTTTCTTTATTATAGTTGTCTATAGCAAAAATATTGTGTCCGTATGACCTACCTTACCTTACCTTATGGACCTTATGTTGATTCGTGCATTGGTCTCTCTTCACACGGAGGTCAAGCTGATGGCCCCGCCTCTACCGATGATAAAAAATAAAAAATAAAATAATAATTCCCACATTATATTCTTTTATTCAAAAAAATAAATCCAAACTGAGTGAAAAAGAGGAGAGATTACAAAAATAAATGGGAACTATTGAAGAATAGGGACCCCAGCCTTCTTTAGTTAGGCTTATAAGGCTAACTAACGAAAATATCACGACCTAACCTAACCAATCGTTAGGTTAACTGTACGCCCTTGACGATTGGTTAGGTTAAGTCATGATATTTTCGTTAGTTAGCCTTATAAAGCTAACTAAAGAAGGTTGGGGTCCCTATTCTTCAGTAGCTCCAATAAATGAAAGAAAGGCAACATAAAAAATAACGATCCAGTATTTGAATTTCGGTTAGTGAAAATGCGAAAACGAGTATATCGTCCGTCAACTATATTATATATGCAACTACAAAAAAATTAAGAGTTTAGGATAATATGACTAACGAAATGCGCAAATGAATCGTAACGCTTTATTTCTACTTCCGTCAAAATATAGACTTTGTTTTTGTTCGTCCTGAGATAACTTAACAACTTAACTTAGACAAATGATAAAACGCAAAAGCATTAATTTCAAATCGTCCAAAATTACAATCGCCAATCGGGGTAATTTAATCTTTCAATGCATGGCGTAGCACAGATGTTTATATATAAGCTATGAATGATACATTAAAAAAAAATCCTGCATCTAAAGGTTAATATGTTTAAGTTATGTATAATGTAGTAGCAAAAAACATTATTGCAAAATATATCAGACAGGATGCATTATTCCTTATATTATTATTATTATTATTATTATTATTATTATTATTAGATAATAATTGTTAAATAATTACTTCTGAGGATTGTAAATAAGATAGATTCTAAACTCAATGTAAATTGAACAATATATATATATATTAGTGATGTAGCGGATGTCATTTTTTTCACATCCGCGGATGCGGATGCGGATGAGGATGTTTGATTTCAACATCCGCGGATGCGGATGCGGATGTCTACATTTTCGTTATTTTTTAGGATATATTCGAGATTTGTTGTGTTTAACGTATATAATAAGTTTATTATAGAGAGAGCTGTAGCTATAATGTAGTATAATTGATTAATTGTACAATAATTGCTGTACTTTTCTCTGAACATATAAAATAATATCAAGCATCTAACTAATATAGAAATCAATTAGTGAATTCGTCTGCAAATAAATTCGTTATATTTTGTTGAGTTTCAGCCACAATTAGAAACCATAATTGTGTTACCAGGATGCGGGACGTGAACCCAACTCAAATGCACCCCACCGACCTCTTTCCCCAACCTCCACCCTTATAGAAAGAGATCTTTAATTAGCTTGATAACTATTTATATTAAGTTTAAAGTTTTATTAGGCATATTTATAAATGAGTAATTAAAATAAAGTAAACTAAGATGTTCATCGTTTAATGTTCAAACTTAATTATAGGAAGGTTATGCTTAAGGAACATTAATTTTTCTGCCTTTTCTGCTGCCAGTCTGTTTCTCTTTTCATCATATATTAATCCAGCACTGCTAAATAATCTCTCGCTTGGTACGTTTGTTGGAGGACAGGCTAAATGTTTCCTTGCAAGTTTACTCAAGTATGGATAGATATTCTGCGTATTTTTCCACCAACTAATAGGATTGTCACATGCAGCCAGGCGTTTTTCTTGGTGATAGCTCTCGATCATTTTTACTACATCTTTTGACATCGCGTAGGTCTCGTCATTGCTGCTTGACTCAAGAAACTGAGAGACAGATTCTGTGATAGATTTGCTTGTTGAAGGTGTTGGTTCTGTCAGTGAAACTTTTATTCTTTTGGTGGGTGGCGAAGCGACAGATTCAAGAGATTGAAGCTCTTCAACTGCTTTGCCAAGTGATGATTTAACTCGTTCTAATGTACTAGGTGAAAATAACTTAGCTTTGTAACGTGGATCTAAGTAGGTTGCAAGAGAGTAACTTCATACAAGAACAGCCTCTCATCTTGTCGGTGCATCACTTTTGGGCACAATGAACTAGTTCTATTAATATAGTAGAATTTGATAATTTCCGCTTATTAATGACGTTTTATCTCAACGGTCCACATCCGCACGACATCCGCAGCCCAAAGTGCGGATGCGGACGCGGATGCGGATGCGAGAAAATGTGCGGATGTTCTGCGGATGCGGATGCGGATGCGGATGTGACCTACATCACTAATATATATATATATATATATATATATATATATATTAATAAACTGCAAACACGCAGTATAATTAACGTAAAGAACGACGCTTGTATAGGAGAATATTCCGCGCAAGATGAGGAGAAACGAAACAAATGAAAAAATGAGGTAACCACCCGGGAATCGAACCCGGGATCTTCCGATTGCCGGTCAGATATGGTTATCATATCTGACCGGCAATCGGAAGATCCCGGGTTCGATTCCCGGGTGGTTACCTCATTTTTTAATTTGTTTCGTTCTCTCCTTCTCATCTTGCGCGGAATATTCTCCTATACAAGCGTCGTTCTTTACGTTAATATATATATATATATATATACAGAGCTGGGCATTTGCGGCATATTTTGCGGTACTGCGGTACTTGCGGTACCACCGCACTACCACCCCGGGCCCCCATAACGCAGTACCGCAAAGGATCGCTGAAAGTACCGCAGTACCGCTACCGCATTCAAATTTCCGCGTACCGGTTTGGTACCGGTTTGGTAGTGCAGCAGTACCGCAGTACCGCAATATGCCGCAAGTGCCCAGCTCTGTAATATATATATATATGGGAATGAACTCAGAATGGTCCCCTGAGTTTTTTATGATACACACAGACCGTGCATGGAACAAGGAACTCTGTGCGCATCATAAAAAACTCAGGGGACCATTCTGAGTTCATTCCCATCTTGAAACGGACATGTTATGTGCCTTGAAAAGTGGACGCTCAATTCTGCCAGTTGAGGTTTAAGTTTTGGTTTTTGGCTAAAAATATAACAGTTACCCCTTTTTCTTTGATGTATTCAATCTGACGTGAAGGCAGCGAGTCTTTTGCTTATAGTGAGGTTCCAAATGTAGCAGAGCTAGGCTGCTTTAAACAGAGCTGGGCACTTGCGGGCATATTTTGCGGTACTGCGGTACTGCGGTACTACCAAACTACCAAACCGGTACCGCATAACGCAGTACCGCAAAGGATCGCTGAAAGTACCGCAGTACCGCTACCGCATTCAAATTTCCGCGTACCGGTTTGGTACCGGTTTGGTAGTTTGGTAGTACCGCAGTACCGCAAAATATGCCGCAAGTGCCCAGCTCTGGAGCCTTTAAACCCTAGATCCATGTCCCAAAGCTGGATCCTGTCTGCTTTGCAGATAGCTGGTGAGGGAAGCTATATTTATGGGACCTCTTTGCGAGTGACCCTTTGCCCACGTCGGGCTAGCATTATGAAAAAGAAAAACTATGGTATTTGTCATTTACTATTACTTATTCGCAGAGCTGGGCACTTGCGGCATATTGCGGTACTGCGGTACTGCTGCACTACCAAACCGGTACCAAACCGGTACGCGGAAATTTGATGCGGTAGCGGTACTGCTGTACTTTCAGCGATCCTTTGCGGTACTGCGTTATGGGGGCCCGGGGTGGTAGTGCGGTGGTACCGCAAGTACCGCAGTACCGCAAAATATGCCGCAAATGCCCAGCTCTGCTTATTCGGACTATAGTGGATTTAATTATCCCAGAAGAGTTCCTTGTTCCATGCACGGTCTGTGTGTATCATATATATATATATATCCCCGCAAGGGGGTTCTAAGCTCATGCTCTTGAGTGCTCTTTGTGCTCGTTTGTACATGCTTGTTCCTGGAGGTTTCACGTGCGCCCTCCCGGCCCTAGCACACAAGGATGATGGGGCTCGACCCTGCAGTCCTTGTCATCCTTGGTCTTTTTCCACTTCGACTGTCCCCTCTACCCTTTCTTTTTCCTGTCTTTCCTCTCACTTTTTCTTTGTTTTTCCGCCGAGATATGCCCTTTTAAATAGAGGCGAATCGGTTCTTCCCGAACTTAATATATATATATATATGAAATACTCGATAGAATTTGCAGTTGTGGAGTCGGGAATGAAGGGCTGAGGTATGAGAAACGGTTTACTCCCACTCAACGTCATTCCCATTTCTTTCATTCCGCGGCCAAGTGTGGGAAAGGGAGAAAGGGAGAATTTTACACGAGGCATTTTCAAATCTGTCTATTCCCAATTCATGTCATTTTCATTCTCATCCACGACTTTTCCCACTTTGTTCGGGTTAGGTTAACTTCAGTTAGGTTAGGTTACGATTTTTTTCAGGTAGGAAGGAGGAGCCAACGGTTAATGCCCGCAAAACCGCCCCCTCCCCCTAACATAGAGGAGGAAGAAAACAGCCAAATCAAGGTTCAAGGTTTTCAAGATGCCTGGACACTCTGCATTTGAAAGAGTGGAGGTCATAGACAGGGGAAAAGAGGGATTGAAGAAGGTTGTTCCAGAGTTGACCGGTTGAGGAGATGAAAGATTGAAAATACCGATTAACCGTTGCGTTAGACAGTTGGAGAGAAAAGGAATGAGAATGTGTCGGAAGTCTGGCACTGCGTGCTCTTCTTAAAGGAGGGGGCACGCAGTTAGAGAGTTCAGAAGAGAAGTGTCCGTTATAATATCGAGAGTAAAGAGAGAGTGAGGCAACATTACGACGAAGAGAGAAGGATGCGAGACTGTCAGTAAGAGGTGGGGAATTGCTGAGACGAAAAGCTTTAGATTTCATCCGATCAAGTAGAGTTATGTGGGTTGAGCCACTCCACATATGAGAAGCGTACTCCATACAGGGGCGGACTAGACCCCTGTACAGAGAAAGCAACTGAGTGGGGTTGAAGAAACTGCGGAGGCTGTACAGCACACCTAACCTCTTAGAAGCTGCTTTGCAAAGAAAGTATATGTGATCTTTCCAGGAAAGATCACGAGAAAAGGAAACACCAAGAATGTTAAGAGAAGAGGAAGGATTGAGTTGTGTATTGTTGAAGGTAAGGGGATAGTTGTGTCGAAGATTGTGACGAGTAGACAGATGGGGAACTGAGTATTTGAAGCATTCAAAGCCACAAGGTTTTCTCTGCCCTGATCAAAGATAGTAGAAAGATTAGAGGTCAGGTGCACCATAGCCGTTCCATGCGAAGCATGGACTGACTTGAGAGGGACGCTTTGTGAAGTGGATGGAGAAGTGAGGAATGGAATCATCGGCATAGTAGTGGATACGACAAGGACAGAGAGTGTGACTTAATAAATCATTAATAAATAAAAGGAAGAGAGTGGGTGACAGGACAGAGACCTAAGGAACACCATTGTTAATATGTTAGGGGAAGAACAGTGAAATCAGAAATGAAAGCACAGATAGAAGGATACGAACCGAAGAGGGGCAGTTTGGAAATTAATAATTTGTGCCAAATTCTATCAAAAGCTTTTGATATGTCTACCGCAATAGCATAGGTTTTATTGAAATCCCGAAAGGAGGATGACGAAGAGTCAGAGAGAGATATCCAAGAAGATCGCCAATAGAGCGTCCCTTGCGGAATCCATATTTTGAAAAGAAAGGTGTTTAAGAATCTTCCTATTAAAGATAAATTTAAAAACTTTAGGAAGGTAAAAAATCAAAGCAATTGGACGATAGTTGGAGGGTTGAGAGCGGTCACCCTTCTTTGGTACAGGCTGAATTAGAGGGGACTTCCAGCAGGAAGGCAAAGTACCAGATGAAAGATAAAGATGAAATGGTTTGCCTCGGCAGGATGTCATCACAGAAGCACAGTTCTTGAGAACAACAGGAGGAGCACCATCAGGACCGTACGCCTTCCTCGAGTTGAGCCCAGATAGGACAGAAAAAAAAAATCTTTGGAAGAGATTCTAATTTCAGACATAATTAAGTCAGAGGGAGGAGGAGATGGAGAAACAGCACGGGAATTGTCCAGGGTTGGGTTAAAAGTTTAAGCGAGAAGTTCAGGTTTATTAGGAGAAGAGACGGCAACTAAGCCGTCGGAATGGAAAAGAGGAGGGGTGGAGAAGAAGGAAAGTTGTTGGAGAAGCTCTTGGCTAGATGCCAGAAAAAGCGAGAAAAATTAGAATTGGATAGTTTTTCACATTTTTGTCTGATGAAGGAAATTTTGGCGAGGGGAAGTTTAGTTTAGATTAGGTTAGGTTACGATAGGTTAGACTAATGTTAGGTTAGATTATGTTAGGTTAAATTAAGTTAAGAAATATTAACCATTCCCACTCTGCGCCGTTTCCACAAGTGAGAATCGAGTGACAATGTTTTCCAAATCAAAAAATGCTTTTTAACAAATATGAATTTTTCACTTTTGTACATTTTCACTTGTGGACCGCGAATAAAAATGGAAATGACATTGATTGGGTTAGTAATCTGAGAAACAAAACCTAGCTGAATAGTCTATGAATTACGCTTGGGGCTCCTGCCTATTAATAAAAGGAAACACACACGTATATCTACCTATTACAAAAACTAAGGCTTATTTACATTTTAATTATGTCGAAACAACACACACACACACACACACACACACACACACACACACACACACACACACACACATATATATATATATATATATATACTGTGTGTATATATATTGCCCTGTTGACTGTGGGCCACTATAATTAATGTAATTACACAATTAAAGTAATTAAAATAAGTTTGCTTGAGGGGTCACCAAACATAACTGCCAAAAATAAAGGAGATTAATGAACTTCGTGGTTTTTAGTTTAATTAACAAAACAAATAATGATAATGTCGCAGAGTGAAATAACGTACAGTACAATACTTGATTAATTTAATTGCGTAGTAAGGAAAATGCGTTTTTGAGGAAAGGCCAAATACACTGGTAAGCTAAGTGATTAACAGAAAGCAAGATTGCGCGATTGAATAAAAAATTTTGAGTTATTTAAGTTCAGGAATGAACAGGGGCGGACTGAGCGGTCGGGCAATCGGGTATGGACCGAGAACCCCGGCCATTAGGGGGGCCCGGCGGCCCCGGCCCGCAGTTATCATAAAACAGTGAGAGTGTGGGTCAAGTGTCTAATCGAACTATAATATGAAAAAATCGGATTTCAAGGGACCCAGGACCTCATTATGCCCGAGGGCTCAGGTCAGTCCGCCTCTGGGAATGAATATGGTCAATGTATAACTGTTAAATGAACGTGGCATCTTGAATACAACTTAATCGGGAGGCAACTTAAGCGGAATGTTTGGTGTGACGTGAATCGGGCGACGTGGAACAGACGTACACATAGGATAAACCTGCCATTCAGTTCTAAACTGTGAGGATTTCAAGACCTGTGTTTTAGACCACACATTTACTGAAATGAAATGAAATGAAAATGAAAAGGTTTATTGGCAGACTATAGTCCATAGGACTATCCATAGGATTATTATTGCTATTATTATTATTATTATTATTATTAATTAAATAAATAATTTAATTTAAAATTATGTAACATTTTGTAAACTTTATATTGTATTATTATTATTATTATTATTATTATTATTATTATTATTGATATTATTATTATTTTTTGTTATTACTATTACTATCACTTACCACCTCCACTATTTTTATTTAATAAATAAATTAGTTGCCATTAATGTTGCCTAAAAAGCAGAGCTGGGCACTTGCGGCATATTGCGGTACTGCGGTACTGCTGCACTACCAAACCGGTACCAAACCGGTACGCGGAAATTTGAATGCGGTAGCGGTGCTGCGGTACTTTCAGCGATCCTTTGCGGTACTGCGTTATGGGGGCCCGGGGTGGTAGTGCGGTGGTACCGCAAGCAGAGCTGGGCATTTGCGGCATATTTTGCGGTACTGCGGTACTACCGCAAACCGCAAACCGGAACCGCATAACGCAGTACCGCAAAGGATCGCTGAAAGTACCGTAGTACCGCTACCGCATTCAAATTTCCGCGTACCGGTTTGGTGCCGGTTTGGTAGTTTGGTAGTACCGCAGTACCGCAGTACCGCAAAATATGCCGCAAATGCCCAGCTCTTACCGCAAGTACCGCAGTACCGCAAAATATGCCGCAAATGCCCAGCTCTGCTAAAAAGCCTCCATGCTTTCAACGGCATATTCAGATGAGATTAATGTAAATATATTAATGTTATATCAAATATCTAAAAATTATAAAACTTGTGTTCTTTTCTGAATAAAGGTTTTTTAATTTAAATTTTAATTATTATTATTATTATTATTATTATTATTATTACTACTACTACTGCTACGACTACTACTGCCATTTCACCCTTAGATTCTAGTTTAGTTAAATGATATTTTTAATTGTATTCCCAAATTGAGTTGTACTGTAGATGGAGAGCCTCTAATTTGCAGTATTTGGCAACTTTCAGCATTAATTTAAATAGATTTCAATACTTTTCTTACGTATTTATTGAGATTTAATTAAACTTTCTACCCAAAGTTGATGTATACGGACAACGCATTCGAAATGCTCATATTTACACTCAGAAACAATTACAACTTAATTTTATATGAAAATATCTAAAAAGAAATATCGTTCCACGAATTTTTTTCCATAGAACCAATTAATTTTCTGATCTCTGTCGATTTTCATAATGTGTCTACAAAATCTGCCCATCGAGCAGTTGTTTAAAAGACGCGGTATCCAGTCTATCCTGGAGGTCTGTAGTATGGATTGACTGATTGGCTAGCGCAGTCTCCGGATTTGAATCCAGTCTGATTTCTTTTTATATGGTACATACAAAGACGCTGTGTAATACAAAACCTCGGACTCTTCCAGTAATCAAAGATGCTATCGTTGCTGCAATGTGGAGCCTGCAAATGGAGTTATGCCAATGTAAAGGGTTTACCGATCAGTACAATCAGTAAAAGTGCAATTGTGCTACTACTCTTGTACAGAGATTATATTTTTGGCTTCTCGCCTTTCCCCTTCATTTCCTGACGAGGTGTACGGTGGAATACACGAAAGACCTTGGAGTTGCTCTTCATATTTCCTTGTGAATGTGCATCATTTATTTATTTCACGTGTTCAATTGTAAAAGTTATATCATATATTAGTGCCTCTATCATATATCAATATAACAGTAAAATGTCTTTTACGTTTTGTAGAAAGATGCATGTATAGGAGGAACAGCGTATTCAACATCCAATCCAAAAAATAGCGAAGGTGTGCCATAAAGTAATTTTCCAACTAGTTGTAAATTATTTTGGGGTTTTTAAATTTTAGTCCATTCTCCGTAGATTTTTCTTCGACAAATTACACTGCCCAACAAAAAAAACTTTTTTTGCTGGTGATTTAATTCTAAGACCTGTTTCTGGATAATATTGATGTGCTGATTTAAAAAATCACCTTAGATTTTGTTCATCACATCAGGTTTTCGTGCAATGTGCAATGCAATATGCCTATTTTGGGTGATCCATGAAGGGCACTTATCAAAATTGATGATTTTTGAGACCTGTTAACAGCTGTTTTGCTGTTAAAATTTTATCTGTGGAATACGCATATCTGTGCATTAAATCTGAAGGTCATGTACAACATATTAAAATCTTGGGTATCTGTGATTTCCCCAGGTGTGAGCGTGACGTCATGATCATGGATTCATTTTTTGCTTATTTAAACACTTTTAATCACTTTATGTGTCAATATTACCATTGTACATTAAAGTTCACTCCCTGCACAATTGTTTACTTTTCCATGCTGATTCTGAGTATGTACAAACTTATTTTTTGAAAAGAAAAAAAATTGGGCATAACCCTGCCAAAATGCGATATCTCCGTATTTGATTGCTCGAAAACCTGACGTGATAGGCAAAAACTAAGGTGATTTTTGAAATCAGCACACCAAAGTTACCTAAAACAGGTGTTAGAATTAAATCAGCAAAATTGGTGTTGGGCAGTGTTATTTTCCACAACTGATCAACGAGTGCATAAACAACAAATCTTGCTTAACATGTATGATGCCATGCGAACAATATGCTGTGGTTTAAAGAAGTTATAAACAAACAAACAAACAAACAAAACAAAAACAAAACAATAAAGGTGGATTTTAAGAATTTTTTTAAAGCACAAGTACTGTACCTTGGTGGGATTTAAACCACTACGTATACCCTCCCTCCCTCCAGTCAGTGTTCTTCTATTTTATTCGTTGCACCAGCCAAAAAGTTAAGAGAAAAATGATTTTAAATTTTTTTATGACAGAAATAGAATTAACGTTTATAACTCTCTCTCTCTCTCTCTCTCTCTCTCTCTCTCTCTCTATATATATATATATATATATATATATATATATATATATATATAGTACTCATTGGGATATATATATATATATATATTATATATATATATATATATATATATATATATATATTACCATACATCATAATTAACTTACCGTTTTATAGAAAATTCCAAATTTTCATCAAGTTCTCATCTGCTTCAATATGTCGACTTCGTTCCTTGCTGTTAGTGTCAACTGCTGAGTGGCGCATAATAAATTGTATCGTGTACTAGCTCGTAGTTGTTTATTTTTAGATGCCTTACATTTGTTGTGTACGTAAAGTTTATCTACAATTGATTTCAATGCTTACCATATAACAACTATACTTGCCATGAAATAAAATAGGTATACAGTATAATTTTATACTACAGAATATTATAATACAATATCGCTTAAGTTTTAGAAAACTTAAAAATTTAATAAGAAAGATTCTAGATAATCTACGAATTAATTATTCAAAAAAGGTGCCGGTACGCCGTACCGGTGCGTACCGTCACAAAAAAAGCCCTGTGTGTATATATATAATCTGCGCAAAAAGTATCGTTTCGATATGCTGTACAATGGTTTAGTATGGGAACGCTAGTATTTTGTGCATTTTAGCCAAAGGACCGATATTGTCGGGTATTGGGTATTATTCATGCACATATTTTGTCCAATTGCATAAGCTGTAACTAAAATTTAATAAAAGCACTCATTTCAAGCCGACAAGACTACTGATTCCACTGCAACTTGACCTCGCAATGTTTTGGGATGAACTTTGGATCACTTCTGATGGAGGAAAAGAAGAGAGAAAGAAGATTTCTCTCGAGGCACTTTTATGGTAAGAAAAGATTACCCGAAGAACGTCTAATCCACGAAGTTGTAACTTCGGGGACGAAAACTTCAGGATCTCATTCCGAAATTGTTACACGACTAAACAACTACCGACGGAGTCGTTCAACTTCCAGTAAATGAGTGAAAGTTTACGTGTGATCTAATCTGAAATCTTGCATGGGTCGATTCCCTCTTACACAGCAACGTGCTTACAACAATGATTAAAAAATAATTACATATATATACAGTATACACACACACACACACACACACACACACACACACATATATATATATATACACAAAGTTGACGATGTTGTGATCATGCATCTATCCATCCCTATAAACTATGACAAAAGTTTTCCTTTTGCCTTTTTGTCGAGAGATATTCATGCAACAAGTTCAACATCTCCATTTAATCAAAAGAAGATAGCTCACAGAGTCGCTGCTGTTGATTCACAGAAAAAGGAAACGAGAGAGAGAGAGAGTTCCGCGTAGTTAGTGTTTCTTTGTCATCTCTTTGAAGAAAATTTTGCTTGATTGCGCGCACAGCCGGTATACGGACGATGAAATAAGTAAGAAAATAATGTCGTTGGATGCTAACTTGAAGGTTTCACATTATGTGTTACCGAGGCGTTTTTTGAAATAAGGATTTTGAATTCCGACCGACATCCTCGTTCGATTCAATTTCGTCATAAATTCTAATTTGAACTCATTCCTTTTTTATTGATTATTTTTCCAAGAAAAATTTTCTTTTCTTATATATATATATATTAGGCCGGATCGAAAAGGGGTCAAGGTCAAGATTTTGCTTAGGTACATATTGTGAGGTTGATCATTTTGTAATAGTAGTATCCACACCAAAAATCAAGGCTGTGGGACCTTCGCTACCCCCCCCTACCGATACTCACTTTTTTCCACATGAATTTGTATGGGAAATAGGCCAAAAATCGAAAATCGTAAAAATCGACCCTAAATATTAATTTTTTGCTTTCGGATGGCCAAAATCGGGTTCCCCGGCACGAATTACATCAGAATAGGCCATTCACCAACTTTTTTTGAGATCGGGGGGTAGGGGGTAGGGTCTTAAATCCGGTGCTGACTCATAGCACCGGATATAAGACCTAATATATTACATTATTTTTGTTTTTTTTCTTTCCAGATTCCTATTTAGGTACCTAGAATGTTAAAAGTTTGTATTAAAATACGTTATTTAATTTTAAAATATCAGTAATAAATAAAATATAGTTAAAATCTTATTAAATTAAATTATAGCTAATAGAAAAAGAAGCCACAATGCAGCCTTCGGATATCCAGCAAAATTTTCATCTTCCATGACGCCATCAAAAGCTGATGTTGTAAGGCACTTCCATTTTATTGTTAGAGAGGAAGAATCTAAAGCACAGAGTAAAATAAGTAAAAATGATTGCTATAACGTATAGTTGTTCAAGATATAAAAGAAATTTGGCAAAAAAATTTTCCCAACAATTGATACAAAGGGAATTTATGTTAGAGTTACTAGACTTATAGAAGATGCTGATAAGTTAACTAAATGCCCTTTGATAAAAAGAAATGAAAAATATTATGAAAAATTAAAGAAATATGACGAGATGTTTGACATATCCATGCCACTGTTATGATAAAGGCATAAGATAGAAAACTTTTGTAGGTGTGAACATAAAATACCTATTATATAATTATAGAATGGGAAGCCTTTATTAGTCAAAAAGAAAAAGAAAACAGGAAAAATTGATAAAAAAAACTATTTCAAGTAATTTGAGAAAGTTGGGCAAAATCCAAAAAGCAGAGGAAAGAGAAAAGAAATCAAAAGAAAAATTAAGAGAAGCAAGGGAATTTGTATCATCAGAAGTGATAGAAGATGATAATGAAAATGAAGATGTCGATTTTCAAGACAGAGAGGACTTAGGAAAGAATTGGTTATATTAATCGGCATAAATTTATTTTAAATACTTTAGAGTCTAGAAAAGAACTGCCTACTTTTGAGTGGAAAGGTCAATGGAAGGAATAAAAAAAAAACATTAGTTTTAGGTAAAAGTTTTATTGAATTTCTCTCTCTTAATTTCTAAATTTCTACCAATAATAGCTAAAAATTTCTGTATTAAATTTTTTTTTCATGGATTTTTGGATTTTGTAATTTTTTTTTCATTAAAAAATAAATATAACTGTTTTGTAAGCGAACTTTGGTAATAATAAAAAAATTTCGAAGTAAATCACAAATTATCTCAAATTTTATGAATTTTCTGAAAAAACTGAAACCGGTAGGGGGGGGGGGTAGGGGTCTTCAGAATTCAAAAAATATTTTACCAGGTGTTACTATGATTGATTGAACCACCTCACACTATGTACCTAAGAAATAAAAAATTTCGACCCGGCCTAATATACGGTGTTGGGCACTAAAGCGTTAATCCGATAACAGTTAATTAACGAAGTTAACTTTTTTTAACGGACTATTAACGGAAATTAATTTCCATTTATCGTTATCGAACCAGTTAACTTCCGATAACTCGATATTTAGTCTGTTAAAGTCCGTTAACACGTTAACTGCGAGGAGTCATTCACGGAAGATCACCGCTCCGCGAATGAATTCAAACCGCCATAACTTCAGTCTGCCAATTCCGTCCTCTGCCGCAGTGGAACGGCTCTTCTCTCTCGGCAAGGACATCCTGAGGCCCAAGAGGTCAAGACTGGCAGTTGGGCCTAACTTTGAGAAGTTGGTCTTTCTGAAGGGCAACCAGCACATTGTGTCATAGTCTTTAATAAATGTGCCTAAAATTTAATTTTACCTTTCAGTTCCCGCCATAATAATTCTCTGGTAAATTAAAATTTAGTTAATGGTTAGTGGTTACAAGGGTTTCAAAACATGTAATCAGTACATTTTTTATTAAAAATAAAAAAAAGTTATTAAGCAAAAAAGTTGCAAAACTTGATAAAAATACAGTTAAATACCTATTTATTGTTGGATTTTGCATAAATAAACATTTTCTATGGGTTTTAAAGCTTTTTTCCTTGATTTTTTTAAATGTTAGTAAAGAAATAGTTATCGTTAACGGATTATCGTTAACTTCCGTTAACTTTGTAGTAAAATTATCGGATTATCGTTATCGGAGTTAAAAATTGGGGTTAACGGATTATCGTTATCGAAGTTAACTTTTTGGTTAACGGTGCCCACCACTGCTAATATATATATATATATATATATATATATATATATATATATATATACAGGGTGGGCCTTTTAACTCTGACGGTTTTAATATCCTTATAACGTTTTTGTTTTTTAACCAAATCAAATAAAATTTATACACAACATATGTACATACATAAAGTTTTTTTTCATTAAGCTGCTTTTATCTATCTGCAGAATTGACGAAATGGCGAAGAAAAACCTTTTGACGTATACGAAAACAAATGCTTTATAACGAAATGTCGTATAAAATAAGCCAAAGTTATTGCGTAATTGCTAGTGCTGTTGTGGTCTGATGAGGCCCATTTTCACTTAGACGGGAGTGTTAACCGCCATAATCATCGGTACTGGGCTCGAGAAAATCCAAACTGGGTGAAGGAGCAAGCTCTGCATTCGCCAGAAACTACGGTCTGGGCTGCTATTGGGCAAAGTGGTGTTTTCGGCCCATATTTTTTTGATGAAAATGTCACAAGTGAAAGATACCTGACTATGTTGCGGGAACAGTTCTGGCCAAACGCGGAAGCTAGTGGCCTAGATGATGAACTGCTATTTATGCAAGATCGAGCTCCTCCCCATTGGGGAACCCAGGTCCGGAACTGGCTCAATGAGACACTGCCCGAACGCTGGTTGGGTCGCGGGTCTTCCAATATGCCCTGGCCCCCACGCTCTCCCGATCTCACCCCTTGCGACTTTTTTTATGGGGGTTTATTAAGTCGAAAGTCTACGCGACAAGACCAACCGACATTCATGAACTGAAACAGAGAATTCAAGCAGCTTTTGGTGAAATTACGGTCGAAATGCGACAAAAGGTGACTTTGGAATACAGAGCGAGGCTGCCTATACTGATCGAAAATGGTTGAAATCATATTGAAGTTTATAACTAACCTTGTAAGTTTATAAAGGTAATTAAATTTATATCCAAAAAAACTTTATGTATGTACCTATGTTGTGTATAAATTTTATTTGATTTGGTTAAAAAACAAAAAGGTTATAGGGATATTAAAACCGTCAGAGTTAAAAGGCCCACCCTGTGTATATATATATATATATATATATATATATATATATATATATATATATATAAAGAGGTAGTTGCAAAATTAATGAATTGCACAGACAACAATACCGGGAAAGTGATACAGGAAAAGCTGGGGAGTATTGATGGGGAAATACAAGCTCTAATTAAGGGCTATTCAGAGAGGGAAGAAGATGATGTGGTAGAAGTAATAAAGGAAAACCCAAAATACTTCCATAGCTTTGCGAAAAGGAAAACAAATACGGGCGCCACGATCGCGTCCTTAAGGAAAGAAAATAATGAACTGACCGATGATTCAGAAGAAATATCTGAAATATTGAAAGCTCGGTTGAATCAGTTTTCAGGATCCCAAAAAGGGACGAAGTGGTACATCATAGAAATACCTTCTTGGAAGGAAATTACAAGGAGAGCATATAACTGCTTTTCATTTTACCCAAGAACCGCGTGTGAAATCACATTCAGCTGCAGGTCCGAACAAATGAAACGCTTTGATGATTAAAACCTAAAAATTAAATAGCTGCACCCCTATATTTGATATGGGTAAGATTACCATTGTCTCCTGTGGACAAAGGGAAAACACGAAACATCCTGAAAAGGGCGAACATTGTCCCTGTATATAAAGGAGGCAATACACATGGAAAAATAATAGAAAGACTATTGCCTAACTTCAAACTGAACCCAGTAACCATCCAAACAACAATGGAAAAAAGGAAAGGTAGAATGTGTATTGTTCCCAAACTAAAGGCCAGACATGGGACATCCTCAACTCTGAAGAAAAATACCTTGGTTGTCAAGGGGCCAATACTATTTAACCAACTACACAAAGAAATAAGAAACATCACTGATGTCAAAGTAGACGTCTTCAAAAGCAGTTTTACGACATCTAATCGACTTGACAGTGTATGGAGAAGTTATTATTAGGTTAGATTAAATTAGGTCAGGTTAAGTTAGTTTTTTAGAGTGTCGATGTTTTGGTTTTCTCGACGAAATGGTTCCATTGACTTCCCTGTGAAGAGAAACCGACACACGGAACATCTACGAGGTTGCAAAGTACAAAGTGCATATATATATATATATATATATATATATATATATATATATATATATATATATATAGCTTGTACCTCTCTAGTCTGGCATATCGGTAATGCGGTACTTTTCAATTGTGACATAGCTCTCAATAATCAGGTAGTCCCCTCGTAATAAACTGTTAAAGTCCACCGCGGGTAAATATAAAACCTTTGGCGATGAATGCTACAAAAGACGATCCCCCAGCGGTGATACCCAACTAATCGGGGAAAGCCGAACAGGCAAAGACCGAAGCTCTTCCAAACTTCTCAATTAAATTGGTCTAAAAGTGTTCTTAAACAGATGCGTAGCAGGACCACTGTTGCCTCTTGCGAATTATGAATTTAAAAAGGGTGTACCAGTGGTGCATACCAAGTTGTAGAGAGAGGGAGACACTCGGTAGTCCGGAAAATTTACTAGTCCAGTATGTCTCCGAAACCAATCGTGCCGGACGAGAAAGAAGTATATATATATATATATATATATACTTCTTTCTCGTCCGGCATATATATATATATATAATATATATATATTATATATATATATATATATATATATATATATATATATTATATATGGACGTTTTCCAGTTTATGTACCGTTTTCTACAGTACATTACATACAGCATAGTAAACATTTTTAGATTTAAATTATTTATTCAAAATTTTCACTGTGATTTATAGTGTAGTGACGAAAGTTATAATGTGGGAAAAGGTCCATGTATATATATATATATATATGTTAAACACAGACCGTGCATGGCACAAGGAACTCTTCTGGGAAAATTAAATCCACTATAGTCCGAATAAGTAATGATAAATGACAAATACCATAGTTTTTTTCCTTTTTCATGATTTTAGCCCGACGTGGGCAACGGGTCTCTCGCAAAGAGATCCCATAAATATAGCTTCCCTCACCAGCTATCTGCAAAGCAGACAGGATCCAGCTTTGGGACGTGGATCTAGGGTTTAAAGCAAACCTAGATCCCTACACTCAGAACCTCTATATAAGTAAAAGACTCGTTGCATTCACGTCGTGTTGAATAAATCAAAGAAAAAGGGGGTAACTATTGTATTTTTAGCCAAAAAAAACAAAACTTAAACCTCAACCGGGACATTGAGCGTCCACTTTTCAAGGCACGAAACACGTCCGTTTAGTATACACAAACTCAGAATGGTTCCCTGAGAACAATATATGTTAAACACAGACCGTGCATGGCACAAGGAACTCTTCTGGGAAAATTAAATCCACTATAGTCCGAATAAGTAATGATAAATGACAAATACCATAGTTTTTTTCCTTTTTCATGATTTTAGCCCGACGTGGGCAACGGGTCTCTCGCAAAGAGATCCCATAAATATAGCTTCCCTCACCAGCTATCTGCAAAGCAGACAGGATCCAGCTTTGGGACGTGGATCTAGGGTTTAAAGCAAACCTAGATCCCTACACTCAGAACCTCTATATAAGTAAAAGACTCGTTGCATTCACGTCGTGTTGAATAAATCAAAGAAAAAGGGGGTAACTATTGTATTTTTAGCCAAAAAAACAAAACTTAAACCTCAACCGGGACATTGAGCGTCCACTTTTCAAGGCACGAAACACGTCCGTTTAGTATACACAAACTCAGAATGGTTCCCTGAGAACAATATATGTTAAACACAGACCGTGCATGGCACAAGGAACTCTTCTGGGAAAATTAAATCCACTATAGTCCGAATAAGTAATGATAAATGACAAATACCATAGTTTTTTTCCTTTTTCATGATTTTAGCCCGACGTGGGCAACGGGTCTCTCGCAAAGAGATCCCATAAATATAGCTTCCCTCACCAGCTATCTGCAAAGCAGACAGGATCCAGCTTTGGGACGTGGATCTAGGGTTTAAAGCAAACCTAGATCCCTACACTCAGAACCTCTATATAAGTAAAAGACTCGTTGCATTCACGTCGTGTTGAATAAATCAAAGAAAAAGGGGGTAACTATTGTATTTTTAGCCAAAAAAAAAAAACTTAAACCTCAACCGGGACATTGAGCGTCCACTTTTCAAGGCACGAAACACGTCCGTTTAGTATACACAAACTCAGAATGGTTCCCTGAGAACAATATATGTTAAACACAGACCGTGCATGGCACAAGGAACTCTTCTGGGAAAATTAAATCCACTATAGTCCGAATAAGTAATGATAAATGACAAATACCATAGTTTTTTTCCTTTTTCATGATTTTAGCCCGACGTGGGCAACGGGTCTCTCGCAAAGAGATCCCATAAATATAGCTTCCCTCACCAGCTATCTGCAAAGCAGACAGGATCCAGCTTTGGGACGTGGATCTAGGGTTTAAAGCAAACCTAGATCCCTACACTCAGAACCTCTATATAAGTAAAAGACTCGTTGCATTCACGTCGTGTTGAATAAATCAAAGAAAAAGGGGGTAACTATTGTATTTTTAGCCAAAAAAAACAAAACTTAAACCTCAACCGGGACATTGAGCGTCCACTTTTCAAGGCACGAAACACGTCCGTTTAGTATACACAAACTCAGAATGGTTCCCTGAGAACAATATATGTTAAACACAGACCGTGCATGGCACAAGGAACTCTTCTGGGAAAATTAAATCCACTATAGTCCGAATAAGTAATGATAAATGACAAATACCATAGTTTTTTTCCTTTTTCATGATTTTAGCCCGACGTGGGCAACGGGTCTCTCGCAAAGAGATCCCATAAATATAGCTTCCCTCACCAGCTATCTGCAAAGCAGACAGGATCCAGCTTTGGGACGTGGATCTAGGGTTTAAAGCAAACCTAGATCCCTACACTCAGAACCTCTATATAAGTAAAAGACTCGTTGCATTCACGTCGTGTTGAATAAATCAAAGAAAAAGGGGGTAACTATTGTATTTTTAGCCAAAAGCTGGTGAGGGAAGCTATATTTATGGGATCTCTTTGCGAGAGACCCGTTGCCCACGTCGGGCTAAAATCATGAAAAAGGAAAAAAACTATGGTATTTGTCATTTATCATTACTTATTCGGACTATAGTGGATTTAATTTTCCCAGAAGAGTTCCTTGTGCCATGCACGGTCTGTGTTTAACATATATTGTTCTCAGGGAACCATTCTGAGTTTGTGTATACTAAACGGACGTGTTTCGTGCCTTGAAAAGTGGACGCTCAATGTCCCGGTTGAGGTTTAAGTTTTGGTTTTTTTTGGCTAAAAATACAATAGTTACCCCCTTTTTCTTTGATTTATTCAACACGACGTGAATGCAACGAGTCTTTTACTTATATAGAGGTTCTGAGTGTAGGGATCTAGGTTTGCTTTAAACCCTAGATCCACGTCCCAAAGCTGGATCCTGTCTGCTTTGCAGATAGCTGGTGAGGGAAGCTATATTTATGGGATCTCTTTGCGAGAGACCCGTTGCCCACGTCGGGCTAAAATCATGAAAAAGGAAAAAAACTATGGTATTTGTCATTTATCATTACTTATTCGGACTATAGTGGATTTAATTTTCCCAGAAGAGTTCCTTGTGCCATGCACGGTCTGTGTTTAACATATATTGTTCTCAGGGAACCATTCTGAGTTTGTGTATACTAAACGGACGTGTTTCGTGCCTTGAAAAGTGGACGCTCAATGTCCCGGTTGAGGTTTAAGTTTTGTTTTTTTTGGCTAAAAATACAATAGTTACCCCCTTTTTCTTTGATTTATTCAACACGACGTGAATGCAACGAGTCTTTTACTTATATAGAGGTTCTGAGTGTAGGGATCTAGGTTTGCTTTAAACCCTAGATCCACGTCCCAAAGCTGGATCCTGTCTGCTTTGCAGATAGCTGGTGAGGGAAGCTATATTTATGGGATCTCTTTGCGAGAGACCCGTTGCCCACGTCGGGCTAAAATCATGAAAAAGGAAAAAAACTATGGTATTTGTCATTTATCATTACTTATTCGGACTATAGTGGATTTAATTTTCCCAGAAGAGTTCCTTGTGCCATGCACGGTCTGTGTTTAACATATATTGTTCTCAGGGAACCATTCTGAGTTTGTGTATACTAAACGGACGTGTTTCGTGCCTTGAAAAGTGGACGCTCAATGTCCCGGTTGAGGTTTAAGTTTTGTTTTTTTTGGCTAAAAATACAATAGTTACCCCCTTTTTCTTTGATTTATTCAACACGACGTGAATGCAACGAGTCTTTTACTTATATAGAGGTTCTGAGTGTAGGGATCTAGGTTTGCTTTAAACCCTAGATCCACGTCCCAAAGCTGGATCCTGTCTGCTTTGCAGATAGCTGGTGAGGGAAGCTATATTTATGGGATCTCTTTGCGAGAGACCCGTTGCCCACGTCGGGCTAAAATCATGAAAAAGGAAAAAAACTATGGTATTTGTCATTTATCATTACTTATTCGGACTATAGTGGATTTAATTTTCCCAGAAGAGTTCCTTGTGCCATGCACGGTCTGTGTTTAACATATATTGTTCTCAGGGAACCATTCTGAGTTTGTGTATACTAAACGGACGTGTTTCGTGCCTTGAAAAGTGGACGCTCAATGTCCCGGTTGAGGTTTAAGTTTTGTTTTTTTTGGCTAAAAATACAATAGTTACCCCCTTTTTCTTTGATTTATTCAACACGACGTGAATGCAACGAGTCTTTTACTTATATAGAGGTTCTGAGTGTAGGGATCTAGGTTTGCTTTAAACCCTAGATCCACGTCCCAAAGCTGGATCCTGTCTGCTTTGCAGATAGCTGGTGAGGGAAGCTATATTTATGGGATCTCTTTGCGAGAGACCCGTTGCCCACGTCGGGCTAAAATCATGAAAAAGGAAAAAAACTATGGTATTTGTCATTTATCATTACTTATTCGGACTATAGTGGATTTAATTTTCCCAGAAGAGTTCCTTGTGCCATGCACGGTCTGTGTTTAACATATATTGTTCTCAGGGAACCATTCTGAGTTTGTGTATACTAAACGGACGTGTTTCGTGCCTTGAAAAGTGGACGCTCAATGTCCCGGTTGAGGTTTAAGTTTTGTTTTTTTTGGCTAAAAATACAATAGTTACCCCCTTTTTCTTTGATTTATTCAACACGACGTGAATGCAACGAGTCTTTTACTTATATAGAGGTTCTGAGTGTAGGGATCTAGGTTTGCTTTAAACCCTAGATCCACGTCCCAAAGCTGGATCCTGTCTGCTTTGCAGATAGCTGGTGAGGGAAGCTATATTTATGGGATCTCTTTGCGAGAGACCCGTTGCCCACGTCGGGCTAAAATCATGAAAAAGGAAAAAAACTATGGTATTTGTCATTTATCATTACTTATTCGGACTATAGTGGATTTAATTTTCCCAGAAGAGTTCCTTGTGCCATGCACGGTCTGTGTTTAACATATATTGTTCTCAGGGAACCATTCTGAGTTTGTGTATATATATATATATATGGACCTTTTCCAGTTTGTGTACCGTTTTTCATATAATATACAGTGTGTATATATATATATATATATATATATATATATATATATATTATATATATATATATATATCATGAATTCCACTTGATTCGTGAAAATAAAGCTATTTTCTAAACTTCGATAAGTCTTATCAATTTATATATTATTCTATTGAGGAGAAGTCGTTCCATTTGGTATTTGCAGTGAAATTCCCATTTTTCCCTTCACCCACGTCAGTGCGCATGCGCAAACAACATTACTTCTTTCTAATGACGAGTCCTACCTTCATGAAGACGTGACCGCTAGAATTACGTCATTTTTGTTTTAGGCGACAGTTAATTAACATCTATAACACTGCCCAACAAAAAAAAGTTTTGCTGCTGATTTAATTCTAAGACCTGTTTCTGAATAATATTGATGTGCTGATTTCAAAAATCACCTTAGATTTTGTCCATTACCTCAGGTTTTCGTGCAATGTGCAATGCAATATGCCTATTTTGGGTGATCCATGAAGGGCACTTATCAAAATTGATGATTTTTGAGACCTGTTAACAGCTGTTTTGCTGTTAAAATTTTATCTGTGGAATACGCAAATCTGTGCATTAAATCTAAAAGTCATGTACAACATATTAAAATCTTGGGTATCTGTGATTTCCCCAGGTGTGAGCGTGATGTCATGATCATGGATTCATTTTTTGCTTATTTAAACACTTTTAATCACTTTATGTGTCAATATTACCATTGTATATTAAAGTTCACTCCCTGCACAATTGTTTACTTTTCCATGCTGATTCTGAGTATGTAAAAACTTATTTTTTGAAAAGAAAAAATATTGGGCATAACCCTGCCAAAATGCGATATCTTCGTATTTGATTGCTCGAAAACCTGACGTGATAAGCAAAAACTAAGGTGGTTTTTGAAATCAGCACACCAAAGTTACCTAAAAACAGGTGTTAGAATTAAATCAGCAAAATTGGTGTTGGGCAGTGTAATTTACCTGATAAGTTATTATACCCCATTTTAATCATGAATTCCCGCAGATAAATTATTCTGAATCTTTAAAACAAGAAACTCTGATAGTTTGAGGAAAAAACTCATCGGAGTTTAGTGCCTTTGTCCTTCTTGGCATAATGTTGAGTCATGTAATTCCGTCACGATAACTGACTGTAGCCCAAGCTTAAATAGAATTATCTAGACAGGATTTATATTACACCTACAATCAACTATACTCGACTTTTGTTTGCTTTTTTCACCACAAAAAAAGAAAAAATCACGAGGAACTGCCAATTTGGAAATATTCCACACTGTAACTGTGTAAAAACACTTGTGGGAGGCAAGTAATTCCGTCACATACGTTGTTTCATAATCTAGAAATATGTTAATAATATCGTCCTTTTTCTATTCGGTAGGAAGGGTATGGCTAGAGAGATCTAGAAAATAACTATTAAATAACGAATTCTAACACTTTCTAATAACAGCATGGCTAGAAAATGACCAAAATGGGTTGTATTGTGTAATTTCGTCACGATGGGGCCCCGCTAGGATCAATGAAAGAAAGCCACTCCCAGGCTTTTTTACTGCAGTTAGCTTTATAAGGCTAACTAAAGAAAATATAACGACCTAACCTAACCAATCGTCAAGGGCGTACAGTTGACCTAACGATTGGTTAGGTTAGGTCGTGATATTTTCGTTAGTTAGCCTTATAAAGCTAACTAAAGAATGCTGGGGGTGGCTTTCTCTCATTAATCCCCCGTTATAACGCGGTCCACGGGGTTCATATCGCGAGACTGCGTTATAGGTGAGACCGCGTTATAACGCGGTCCACGGGGTTCATATCGCGAGACTGCGTTATAGGTGAGACCGCGTTATAACGAAGTCCTTTTTAAAAGTACCAAGCCAGTAGCCAGAATAATGCAGAGCTACAGATAAAAAGAAACCAGACTTCTGGTAATAAAATGAAAACAATCAATTCAAATATGTAAGTTAAATTTTACAGTATTTCTCTTACGATACTTTTTTTTACAGTTGTAACAACAATGAGCATATACAAATCCATGAAGCGGATCAAAGACGGACCGCGTTATACTGACTTCAGCTCTATAGCGGACTTTACAGCCGGGTTCCAGTGTATATATACATACTGTATATATAGACATAAAATGCAGTCAATAAATGCCGGAATTGGTTCGTTCAAAGCAGTTAATAAAAAATCCACTCACTTATTGACTATACCTCGTATTTATACTCGTGTGTGTATCTAAACTATATATATACACACACAGTATGTATATATATATATATATATAATATATATATATATAATTTTCTCTGCTAAATTTTTTATCGTTATTTAACTGCATCATCTATAGTCGAATTTATTTCCATCACGTTATTTTATTTTGCAAACGCAAGTAAAGATGAATTTTCAGAATTTTACATCAAAATTTTTGTTTGACGCGTTTCCGAAATAAAGCTTAACATCAAAATTAAAATTAAACTTTGCCAGAACAGAAAATATGTTAATTACTGCAATAATAAAGAGCGAAAATAGGGATTCTGATTTATCATTCACAGTTAACTGCGAAACTATCCAACTGTTGTTAAAATCACAGCCACGCACGTTTGCTGTATTTACAAAGCATTAGGTTATAAACTGAAAATATACATTTTCGTAGCCAATTTTTTTTATACCTTATATGTAAAACGTTATTAAATTTGCTTTATATATATTATATATATATATATATATATATATATATATATATATATATATATATATATATATATATATATATATGATGAATAAAACCACGAAGGAAAGGAAACACAAAACGGTGCTCAAGCGCTTTCGCCTAATGACATCCTCAGTGTTCCTGAGGATGTCATTAGACGAAAGCGCTTGAGCACCGTTTTGTGTTTCCTTTCCTTCGTGGTTTTATTCATCATAAATATTTTTCACGTGTTACTTTCGTGAAATAATTTTCATATATATATATATATATATATATATATATATATATATATATTCTCACCATCCATGCTGTTAGGTATGTCCTGTCAGGTAACGAGCCCTACGAACGTTCTCCAGGCCGACCGATCCCGATGGAGTTGACTCTCCTCCACATCGTCTTATTTATTTATCTTAAAGCGATAGCCATTATTCTCTCATTAACAAGTAGTATATCTATTACATGTTTGTGTAATTCGGGTTTGAAAATGATCGCCACTCCGTGTCTTTTTTTCACCCGGTCTCTCTTTGTACATCATTACATAATCTTTTGCAGAGTTTTTATTCCCTCTCCAAGATATTTAACCTCACATACCCCCAGAATGTCTAGTTGTCTTTTCTCCATCAATTCAACCACTTCCACCTCTTTACCTGTGAACGTGCTTGCATTAATAGTGGCAATTTTATATTGGTTATTCTTTTCTCGTAGTCCGTTTCCGCGCCAAGTCGTATATCGAAAGTTCGACCGGTTCCGAGGCTCATCATTGGTTTCACGAGCAATTAAATTGTTGCCTGAGCAACTCCACCAGCGGCTTACTAGGCCTGTCCTGGCTTCAGCATTTTTAGCGACTACCCACGTCCAACCCCCTCATTCGAGGTTACAAAACAGGAAATTTTCACCTGTTCCAGGTATATATATATATATATATATATATATATATATATATTATTTATTTATTTATAGAATACCATGCATGAACACGCACGAATTTTCATGATGAAACAGGTCCCCCCCTCTTAACCAGGGTTCGAACCCACTACCTTTTGAGTAGAGGATGAGAGCCCTAGCCACTACACATGACGGGATAAAAGTTAACAACCTGTCATATATATATATATATACACTGTATATATATATATATATATTATATATATATATATATATATATCAGCATTTCATTTAAACTATAAGGTGTAATGCTGGGGTCCTATAAATGGAACATCATGCATGAACACGCGCGATTTTTTATGCTGGTCATTACCAAGTGCGAGAGAGTTAACACGTAAAATGCCTCTGAACGAGAAAGCTTTATGCCAGGGGTGGCCAACCCGCGGCACGCGTGGCCATTTCTAGTGGCACGCAGACGACGAAGAATTAGCTGCGAGTGATGGTAATGAACAGCCAAATTTTGAAAAATAATTTATTTTATAATTTACGGACGCTGAAATATTCAAGTTGGCACATTCCACAATTTCAAGTCAAATAGTGGCAAGCCACAGAAAATGGTTGGGCACCACTGTTTTATGCGTTTCGGCGGTTGTTTAAAATATATGACAGGTTGTACTAACTTTTAGCCCGTCGCAGTGTAATGGTAAGCACTCTTACTTTCTACTCAAGAGATGGTGGGTCCGAAACCTGGTGAGGGCGATTTTTTCACCTCACCCCACCCCATATATATGTGTGTATATATATGTGTGTGTGTGTGTGTGTGTGTGTGGTGTGTACATACAAAACACTAGAAACTTCATAAAAAATAACCTTTTATAGCTCGTTTCTATTCTGATTTTTCATGAAATCAAATTGATCGCTAGAGTCAATCTCCAAGACTACATTTATTCACACTATAATTTTAAATCCATCCACAGTTTACAAAGGCAGGATTATACGTTAGGCTTAAGCTGAAGTAAGTGGCGTTTGAGCTGCAACAGAATGGAAGTTTTAGACGGGAAGAGAGAGAGAGAGAGAGAGAGAGAGAGAGAGAGAGAGGGAGAGAGAGAGAGAGAGGGAAAGCTAATGCCTAAAAAGGCCTATATACATATATTGTCGCAGGTTCAATGGCGCGGAGGTCGAGATCGTTATGGAGGGAACACAAGCTATTAACACCGATTCCTGTGAGTAGCACGTTCTAGGTATTACTTTTTTGTTAAATTACTTGAAGAATTGAAAGGGAGAAGGGGGGTCTTGTACACGAGTTACGTCAAGTTCACATTGGAGACTGTCGTTGCTGATAATAATGTTGTTACCATTTAAGGAAATGCGAATCTTTGGTTCTTTCAAAGTCTCCCGCACCGTTTTATTTATGGAAACGTTTGAAAATGTTTCTTTGAACGTTTCTCAGAACTCCTTCAAAGACTTAAAATGGGTGTTTATTTTCAGTTATAAAAACTGGAAGAACTCAATCGATGCCCTTAATCTCATTCACACATACGCGTCAGCTATGGATGAATGAACAGTTGGTTGACTACGTGAGCAAATTGTTTTTGAACAGTTTAAAAAACATGGTCGTATAAAAACATGAAATATCTAATAATAATAATAATAATAATAATAATAAACTACTGATTAGTAATATCTTGTTTTCCTTTTAATATTTTATGGGTTTTGATGATACTAATAAAATTTTTAAAACGAAACCCAGTCCTTATTAATTAGTAATTTTTTTAGCTTTTTACAAATTTGGTTTCTAGGCGAACTTTATTCCGAGATTGTATATGGAGTGTAGAAAATCAACTCTTTTGAGGGATTTCAATTTTATTTCAACTCCTCGCCTTTTCGAAAGCAATATACTGTGTGTGTGTGTGTGTGTGTGTGTGTCGAGGCGCCATGGGGGCCTATAGTGGTTAATTTGCCTGTAACGGTTATTTTTAATCAGCGAGTCTCTTCCCCAAGGTGGAAATGTATACCACAATCAGTTTTTCCCTTTAACCAATGCCACTTTCAGTTTGTCTCATTGAATCGGTATAATTTCTCAGATTACACTCGCTTTATTACTATACAGTTTGGGTATCACTTACCCTTCTTCAATTTAAGCGCAATTTTGATCAGTAACTGTCCTTTAAGGTACGAATTCTTGTAGAGACTTCATTCAGAACATCGATGACTTTTTATACTCCGCATTCAGTTTTCAAGTCTAAAAACAAAGTACATCCAAATAACTGAACCAAGGTAATTTCAGACGATTTTGGTCCCAGTTTATATTGTTTATTTACTACGAGAAAAATATCTTTCAGTTTCAAAATTACATTACGTATATAACAAAGTGAATGCCAGGACAGGACTTTAGAGAAAAATACAAATTATTCAAGAGAGTATAGCAAAAATGCATACGGAACATTACTATGTATAGAAAGGAGGGTGTCAGCTCAAGGTATTTTTCAAGATCCCCACCCAATCAAACTGTGCCTGAATTTTATACCGAAATTGTACTGGGTGGAGTCAATCAGAGATGACTGCCTTAAAGGTGGAGTTTCTCCTCAAATTAACCATTTACCAACTAATCAGACAGCTACATTAATAGTGCCTGGTTTTCCCTTGAAGAGGGTTGGTTCCTCATAAGCCAGCAAAAATTTCGAACGAGGGTATAGTTTTACCAAAATCTTAACTCATATAAGGATTTCTGTGGTTTAACAGAACATGTTACAACCAACTTACTGAAAAATTAAAGAATAACAAACCAACGATAAAGCGATAGAGTTTCGACTGCCGGGTCAGTAAGGTTACCATTTAGGTGAGAGAAAGAACTTGTGTTATGCGGAACTTCATACGTTATGTGGTGACCAAATGAACTATGTGTTATCCGCATGAAAGAGAAATTCTAAAAGCATTCAAAATCGACACCATCATTTTGATTAGCATTTTATAGTTTTAATATTTCTTATCCATTTATTTTAAATGGATTTCCTCATGTTTGACCTATCGGACGGACATATATATATATTATATACTGTATATACGATCTATATCGTATCTATATATAAAATTAGAAATAAATCGATGACGTCACAAATTCAAATTAAGACTGGAGTGAACCGAGTAAAAAATAAAATAGAGGACTTTCTCCTCTAATGATGTTATGCGATTCTTCATCTGAAAAAGATCCTTTTTTCCTGCATCCCATTAGTTACTTCATTATAAAAGGCACACACACTCTCTCTCTCTCTCTCTCTCTCTCTCTCTCTCTCTCTCTCTAAATATATTTATATATATTAGTGATGTACCGATACCAAAATTTTGGTCGATACCGATTCCGATACTTCAATTTTGCCAATATTTTGGCCGATACCGATACTGATACCGATACATCGGTACATCACTAATATATATATATAAATATACAGAGAGAGAGAGAGAGAGAGAGAGAGAAATATCCACTTTATATTTAATCCAGAAAACTTCAAAGTGTGTTTTGAAGCTTCTCTCGTTCCTCTCTCTCCAAGATCCAACCATTCTGACAGAAAAAGTTGTTAAAATGATCATGGGAAAGTTTGAGAAGTAAACTAAACAAATTTTAGCGTTTGGATAACGTTTATGCACCCGTGTACGCCTTCCTAATCATGTTCACCATCAGCATACTGAAAGATGGGTACGACTCCTTCATGTTTATAAACAATGGGGTAGTTTTTTGTGTAAATTTAATTATATCGTTTGAAAGAGCTTTTATGAAACCTCCTTTTGGCTTGCAAAGAATTAGAATTTCATTTGAATTTGTTTTAAATTACAGTACGTCATCGCGAAGACAGGAATGAGGGACACATGTATTACAGTTGTGAGCACTCGTATTTTTAAAGAACCTTACATCACTATATATATATATATATATTATATATATATATATATATATATATATATATATGTGTGTGTATATATACCTAATGGAAGGAGAGGAGGGAAAGTTCTTTTAATGATATACTCATAAATAACCCATTAATTACATCCCATCCCGGTCTATGATCCCATCAGGACCAAACACAATTACTCTCTCTCTCTCTCTCTCTCGCTATATATACACATATATATATATATATATATATATATATATATATATATATATATATATATATACACACAAGGTGAGTCAAATGTGTTTCTTCAAGAGTATATATTGTATAGTTATCTTTGAAGCAGGACTCCTGCTCATGTTTATAAACAATGATATACCTTATGAACCTTATGTTGTTTCGGGCGTTGGTCTCTATTCACACGGAGGTCAAGCTGGTGGCCCCGCCTCTATATAAATCCTTTATGTGTTTAGCCTGGTATTCGGTAAATATATTTAAACTATTCACCTTAAGTAAGATGGAAACAATATCAGAGCGTCGTAAATCAGTTTTTTTCTTATCGGAGCAAATCCTTTTTTTTTCTTTTTTGACGCCAATTTATTCCTCTTTTACTTTGTCGCATGGCGGCGACCCAAATATTTCTTTTATATCTTACTTTTAGAAGAAAAAAAACCTTTAAAAGTATATACAAAGGAAATAATAATAATAATAATAATAATAATAATAATAATAATAATAATAAATAAATAAATAAAAGGTCAGTATCTAGAGCAACGATTTTCCGTCCTTTTAAAGATATGACGGTGTGTTTGTAAGATATGACGGTGTGTTTTGTAATTTATTGGCCTCGTATTGATTTTTATTTTGTTTTTTTTTAGGATTATTTACTGACTGGCGCCGTTTCATAGAAGCAATCAAGATTCATGTTGGTTAACTGCCCACGTTAATAAGAGCACAGTACTAAGTAATATATTGAAATCAATTATATATACGCGTGTATGTGTGTGTATATATATATATATATATATATATATATATATATATATATATATATATACAGGGTGATTCAAAAGTCAGGTTACATAGGGCTTTTCTGTTTCTTTGCAGGTAAATGAGTTATGAGATGTTATCGAAGGAGGAGCGCATTGATGTGATATTCCTAGCTGGCTGCACAAGTGCAATGCCGTTAACGGTGGCCATATCGAACATGTGATGTGACTATTCCCCTATATCATTACATAATACAGTATTTCCTATGTAACCTGACTTTTGAACCACCCTGTATATATATATATATATATATATATATATATATATATATATATATATATATATACAGGGTGGGCCGTAAGTTTCCATACATAGGAAAAATAAACATTTTTTTATGGACAACCATTTTTATTTATATAATATGCTCTACATGGTTGCCATGTTTTGAAAACACATTTCAATACGTGTTCCCCACTGTTGATGAACACGCATTAGCACAGTTGACGTTATGCTTGTAATGGCGTTGGTGATACGTTCCTTTAGATGATTTATGTCTCGTATCTTTTCCTGATACACCATGGCCTTCAAGTGCCCCCAAAGATAGAAATCAAGGGGGGTGAGAACTGGGATCTGGGAGGCCACTCCACAGGACCACGCCGACCAATCCAAGCATCCGGAAACTGCTGATCCAAATACCGACGCACGTGAAGACCATAATGAGGTGGAGCTCCATCTTGCTGGAAGTAAACTGGGAAGTTACCTTCCTCGTTTAGCAGGGATGGGAAAATCTCTTCTTGCAACATGTTAAGATACCTTTCGGCATTAAGATTTCCACTGACAAAAATTGGTCCAATAATTCTGTCACCCCATATCCCCCACACCATCACTTTACCGGCACCTTGCATCTTCGTCGGACTCAGCCAGTTAGGGTTAGCATTACTCCAATAACGTATGTTTTGCCGATTAACCTCTCCATTGACGTAAAAATTTGCTTCATCAGTAAACAAGATCTTACGTCAAACGCATATTCTTAGGGTATCTGAAACATAAAAACAAACGTTTAATTTTTCCTATGTATGGAAACTTACGGCCCACCCTGTGTGTATATATATATATATATATATATATATATATATATATACACCGGGTGTTCCATAAGTCCGGTTTCATAGGAAAATTTATTTTAAATTATGTAATACATTAGAACTAAAACAAATGTTCAAATTGATGTCTTGTTTTGGGACCTTTTACTCACGAGTGTAACTTACTTTCATATTAGCCACTGCGTGTTATTCTACCTGCAACAAAAAAAAAAAAAAGGTCGCAAAACGAGACATTAATTTGAACATTTGTCTTAGTTCTTTGATGTCTTACTTTTATAAATGTAACTGAAAATAAATTTTATATAAGACCGGACTTATGGGACACCCTGCGATATATATATATATGGAATGATGCTGATGATGTCTGTTCGTGGTACTTTTGCATTATCCTCCCAACACTAAATTTTTTATAACGGCTAACGCCTGCGGCGGGCTGTTTTTACCGTAACCTAACCTAACCTAACCAAACCTAACCTAACTAATACCAACACTAATTTTTTTTATAATGGAAGGAAAATAAAGTACCATAACCAAAACGAAACCAACATTATATAAAAAAAATTAGTGTTGGGAGGATAATGCAAAAGAACCCTGTTCGTTTATACACGCCTAAATGGCAAAGGTAATCTACACCAAATTTAGTGTACATTACGTGACTTGGTGACGAGAAGCATATGATGAATTCCATAGACGACTTTAGTCTATGGAATTCATCACATACTTCTCGTTGACTTCTACGTACTACTGTGGCTACACGTAATAAAACTAAGTTTAGATTCTCTTGTAGGGTGTAATCAGCCATATTGTTCATCAGTTATAAACCTGAAACAAAAGAAAAGAAAACATTAATTTCCTTTGGTAACGGACTTTTGCTACACCCTGTATATATATATATATATATATATTATATATTTATATATATATATATTATTATATATATATATATATTAGGGGTTCCCAACCGTTTTAGATCGACGTACCACTTTTCGCCACCATGATTTTCTAAGTACCCTTTATGGACGGTCGGTATAATCTGGTAACGTTTCATATCCACGCATTCATAACAACACTACAAAAAATACGGTGGTTAAAGGGTTAGGAAGGAAGAAGGATGCACGTACTACCTAATCCAAAACGTAGGGAGAGAGGACTGTGGTGTTCATCCTTGAATTTTCAGTCTTATCTAAAAAAGTTATATTTATTCCAATTATATACATCGACATTTGTCCTTGAATTTGTCCTTTTACGTTGTCGTTGATTAAACTGAAATGAACCTTCACGGCAGATTGGATAGCACACAAAACCGCAGTTCAAAGGATTAAGGGTTACACACCTACAACTAATATTACTTTTGAAAACTTTATCATTAAAATATCATAATTATCAGTTAGAAAGCTGAGTAGTTAAAACTTTCTTGAGTATCACCTGAAAGAAGACCACGTACCACAGGTTGGGAATCGCTGCTCTATCTAATCTCCCTCTCTCTTTCTCTTTCTTTCTCTTTCCCTCTGTGTGTGTGTGTGTGTGTGCGTGCTTTCAGGCAACTGTGGGATTTGACGGAGCAGAGAGTTACTTCTTATTCTCATCCTGCTCTCGTAACCTGTCAAAAAAGTTTGGTTAGAGACGTGGCCTTGAAATGTATGAAGTCGATTTTTTTAATTGTGTTAAGTAAAGTTTTTGAAAAATTTTATTATTACTTTGGCAAAGTATTAATAAGTTTTGTTCTTAAAGCCCCTTTTTCCCGGTTAAGCATATATTTCCTTTTTTAATTTTGTTTTAAGAATATGTATATTCGTCCATGTTGCCATTCCATTTTTTAGGGATTTAGTTTTGGCCCGTAATCTTCACTTGTTTGTTAAATTAGATTTCTGTGGATTGCAAGCACAGCCTATCATCAGTCACGCATCAAAAAGAATTTTTACTCCCATATTATTTATCATACATGTAAAATATCTTTACTCTCATTTACAAATATATGCAAATATATGCATTTATGCAATAACAATTGCATACATTTATCGTATTAATACAATACTAGGAGTTAAAAATTCTCGTGATGTGCAACATGGATCTCTATTAAAGTGACGTGGCCTAAGTTCTTTGCAGAATTTCTTTATCCACGATATACTGTAGAAACTATAAACTACTTCTGAGCAGTTAACTTTCTTTGTAATGAATTTCAATATACTGTAGACTACTGTATCTTATTAGTTTAAATATTTTATCTAAGAAATGTAATTGCCTTCAAATTTGACGAAAGTTTATATTACTAACAATGAAGGGGCCAGCTTAGTTACAACAGATTTCTGCTTTTTCAAGATAAATGAATGCGTACATTATTATTAGCCAGCTGATGTACGAGATTCTGTAATGAAAGTAACGCATACATCACTAATTAATGTACAGAACACAATAATTAATGTACAGAACACAATAATTAATGTACAGAACAAAATAACTTACCCACAGACATTCTTACAGAAATTCACTTCTCCGTAACAACTCCTGTTTGCGCCAAGTAGTACAAATGTCCATTATGTAAATATCACGATCTCTATATAAAAATAAAAGTCTTTTCCTTCAGTGGCATTTTAAAGTAATCTTAGAATAAGTGAAATATTAGAAGGATGAGATAGTTAGAGTTGACAACTTGTTGTTTGTGGGGAAATTGGGAGTCGTATTGCAGGGAGAAGGGTAAGTAGCCGAGGGTTGTAGAAGTACGCCATGAAGGCTGCGGTTTAGAGAAGGGGGAACAGAGACTAATTGCTGGTTTTATACCAGAGAATACGAGACTTCTCACAGTTATGTCATTCCTATTTCATTCTTGTCCAAAGAGAAGACACTCCAAAGAGAGAATTTCAAATGAGATTCTCCCAAGTTAGTTTGCTTCCACTCCCAATTTTATTTCCCATTTTCGTCACAGCAGTGGGAAGCAGTTAGGATATTATTGAGGCGCAATTTGATATGTATTCAAAACCTTTATCTTATTCATAGGCCTAACTCGCTTAGCCTACATTGTTTCATAGTGTCGTATTAGGTTACTTCGTTACAGTGTATACATTCATACAAACTCTCAACCTAACGAATAGGCTCTATAAAGTGTTTGGTGCTACTGTAGTATGCGGTCTACTGTTAAGTTTCTACTGTAGTATGCGGTCTACCGTTAAGTTTCTACTGTAGTACGCGGTCTACCGTTCAAAATATTTAAAAGGAATTGAAAGGAATTATAATTTAATTTACACAATTAAGAAATTATTAAAGCAGTTAAACATACTACTACCGCATACTTAACGGTAGACCGCATACTACAGTACGCCCTTGATGATTGGTTAGGTTAAGTCGTGATATTTTCGTAAGTTTTAACGAAAATATCACGACTTAACCTAACCAATCGTCAAGGGCGTACAATTAACCTAATAATAAAATAATAAGAAGATAAGAAGCTATAATTAAAAGGTAGACCGCCGAATCGTAGGTAGACCGCATACTACAGTAGCACCGTGTTGGTGCTACTGTAGTATGCGGTCTACTGTTAAGTTTCTACTGTAGTATGCGGTCTACCGTTAAGTTTCTACTGTAGTACGCGGTCTACCGTTCAAAATATTTAAAAGGAATTGAAAGGAATTATAATTTAATTACACAATTAAGAAATTATTAAAGCAGTTAAACATACTACTACCGCATACTTAACGGTAGACCGCATACTACAGTACGCCCTTGATGATTGGTTAGGTTAAGTCGTGATATTTTCGTTAGTTTTAACGAAAATATCACGACTTAACCTAACCAATCGTCAAGGGCGTACAATTAACCTAATAATAAAATAATAAGAAGATAAGAAGCTATAATTAAAAGGTAGACCGCCGAATCGTAGGTAGACCGCATACTACAGTAGCACCGTTGGTGCTACTGTAGTATGCGGTCTACCGTTAAGTTTCTACTGTAGTATGCGGTCTACCGTTAAGTTTCTACTGTAGTACGCGGTCTACCGTTCAAAATATTTAAAAGGAATTGAAAATGAATTGAAAGGAATTATAATTTAATTTACACAATTAAGAAATTATTAAAGCAGTTAAACATACTACTACCGCATACTTAACGGTAGACCGCATACTACAGTACGCCCTTGATGATTGGTTAGGTTAAGTCGTGATATTTTCGTTAGTTTTAACGAAAATATCACGACTTAACCTAACCAATCGTCAAGGGCGTACAATTAACCTAATAATAAAATAATAAGAAGATAAGAAGCTATAATTAAAAGGTAGACCGCCGAATCGTAGGTAGACCGCATACTACAGTAGCACCAAGTGTTTTTAATTCCGAGTATCGGACTTAACGTAATACCGTATGTAGACTTATTATTGTTTAGTACGTACTGCATAATATCATCCTAATTATTACATCTTAATACTATTATTAATCACTGTACTTTTGTCCTCCATGTAATTATTTACTTAATTCACTGCATTCAGTAAATGGAATAGTTGCACATTTCAATGCGAACTATTTCACTGTTAATCACTGTAAATAATTATTCTTTTATTTTTACTAATTAAACACAAAACCCACGAAATCTATTAATCTCCTTTATTATGGTAATTTACTTTATTTATTTAATGATGACCCATAAACAATCTACTTAATTAATCTAATTACATTATTATAGGGCCTACACACACACACACACACACACACACACATATATATATATATATATAACCTTTGGTTAGCTTCCGCCCGAATTGTTCATTCTGACGAAGATCAAGCTTTTCACTCCACCTTAGACCTACAGTTTAACGTGGAATCCGAACCACGCCCCATCAGCAGCCCAGCCCATCAGCAGCCCAGCGTCTTAACCACTAGGCCACCTAGGGTACCCATTTATCTACCAACCACTTTCTTTATTGTGTAGAAGGATGAACAGCTGGGTTTTGCTGCGCGCCGGCTGCCGTCGGGTCTCGAACCCGGGGCCGATGGATTCGTAGTCAGCGACGCTAACCACTACACCACCGAGGCGCATCCATATATATATATATATATATATATATATATATATATATGGTGATTCAAAAACAATTTAACACACTTTAGGGTTTTTTATTTTTGATTTCCAATATATTTTTAAACATTTTTTGTGTTTTGTACGACTTTTGGGAGACTGATACACCTCCATTCAGGCCGCAACCTTCCTTCTTTCCTCCAAACTCAGCCTTGTTGCCATTTCAAATGCTTATTCAGTACTCTTTAATCTTCAAATCCCTGTAACAGAAAAACCCATATAAGTGTTAACATTTTTTCGAATCACCCTGTGTACACTCGAATATATATATATATACAGGGTGTCCCGTAAGTCTGGAACCATAGGGCAAAATGATAAAAAGGCAATAAAAACGCCGAAGAGACTTTTGGGGACTGTTTGTGAAGTGAGCGAGGATGGTAGCGGCTGTGTCATCGTCGGTGGATGTCCTCGGAGGTCCACTGCGTGGTTTATCTCCTATAGATCCCGTTTCCCTGAACTTTGCTACAAGTTTGCCGACACAGCTGTGTGTTATCGGCGCGCGGTCCGGATGCAATCTGTTAAATTCCTCAGTGACCTCCCTCTGACTCCGATTTCCTACGAGCAGAATTACCTGGATGCGTTCTTCCTTACTCAGACATCATGGGCACTTGCATAAACGGAAAAACATGAATTACTTATTTTACCCTATGATATATATATATATATATACAGGGTGTTCATAAAAGATTGTACGATTTCAATCTTTATTAATGTGATAACCTAATAACATATAAAGAAACAAGTTTGTCCATGTCACTCCACACAGTTAAAAGTTTTACATACAGGTTTAATAAACTTCAACATCTGCGCCATTGGTCGCCCGAACAACATCCAATTGATATTGAATTTCTCGCCATGCGCGTTCAAGCATGCTAGCATCAACCATCGCTATTGCATCCCTGATCTTGATTCGTAGTTCATGGATGTTGACAACTTAGTCTTCTACAAAAGAAAACTTTATTAGTTGCTCTATCACTTCCACATGCTTCATGCTTTATATCCTATTTAGGATGAAAAATATTAACGAATCAAATCGTTCAGATCTTTTATGAACGCCCTGTATATATATATATATATATATATATATATATATATATATATATATATATATATATATATAATGAAGAGGTGACTATAATATTTCAAGTTGAAACGCAATTCTAAACATTCCCCATGCACTATTGTACATGTTTATGTAAGAGTATGTATTATATAATGTTGGAACGTGACCTTCATATGACTGAAGCTAATGAAATATAAAATTTATACTTCAAAACTTCATATTGTGAAATAGTAATATATTTTACGAAGAAACCTTTTAAAAATATCAAAGAAATGCTGAATATTTTTATATATATTCACATTAAATAGTTTAATTAGAATAGTTTAATTAGTTGTGTTATTAGTTTAATAATGGCTGTTGTTATGTATAATAGCTGTACATTAAATTGTATAAATTATTCCAGCAAAATAGTATATCCCTAAATTATAAATTCATTCCATTTTTTTCAATTCCTAAATTATAATTTATTTCCGTTTCTTTCAATCTCTAAATTATAATTCATTCCACTTTCTTTCAATCCGTAAATTATAGTTCATTCCATTTTCTTTCAATCCCTAAATTATAATTCATTCCATTTTCTTTCAATCTCTAAATTATAATTCATTTCTGTTTCTTTCAATCTCTAAATTATAATTCATTCCACTTTCTTTCAATCCCTAAATTATAATTCATTCCATTTTCTTTCAATCTCTAAATTATAATTCATTCCATTTTCTTTCAATCTCTAAATTATAATTCATTTCCGTTTCTTTCAATCTCTAAATTATAATTCATTCCATTTTCTTTCAATCCGTAAATTATAATTCATTCCATTTTCTTTCAATCCCTAAATTATAATTCATTCCACTTTCTTTCAATCCCTAAATTATAATTCATTCCATTTTCTTTCAATCCCTAAATTATAATTCATTTCCGTTCCTTTTAATCCCTAAATTATAATTCATTCCACTTTCTTTCAATCCCTAAATTATAAATCATTCCATTTTCTTTCAATCCCTAAATTATAATTTATTCCACTTTGAATCCCTAAATTATAATTGATTCCCCTTTCTTTCAACCCCTTTTTTTTAATTCACTTAAAAAGTTTTTGTCAGTTTTTACTTCATATAGTGAGTAATTAAAATGGGTAAAAGTCTCTTTTTATATATAGTATATAGTATATACGTTACAATGTACAGTATAGATTGAAAAGCCATTTCCAGCTTTTTTCGTGCTTATGGCAGGGAAGTGGAAGCGATAAACGTTTAAAAAAACCAACCGTGATTGGTCAGTATAAACCAATCACTCCTCTACTCATTCATCGTGATTGTTTATTCTCGCTCATAAAGTCTAAGGAGGATGCAATTAAGAATCAAATCAGTACAAACCTATCAAACATAATAATGTGCTCCTTTAACAATTTTCTGACGTTCAAACTTGTTTATTTTTATCATTGCAAAGAATTTATTAAAAATAATTTTATTCTTTAACACATTAACCTCCAGTCTCTACGCTTAACCTCCAGTCTCGATGCTTTACTGAGATACTATAGAATGAATCGTTTAATATTTTCCCCCAAAAGTATTCACTGCTGTGTATGAATTATATTAAAACTGAACACTACTCTTATTTTGACATCATTTATATCTATAAATCTTCTCTCTAACCCCAATATACATATATTTATATCGAAACCTCGAATTGTTGGGAGACCGTCAAGACGAATGATCATACACGAGTTTGATCATACACCTTTTACACTACAATTAAGTGATTTTTATCAGTCAGTTATGGAAATTAAAATGGCATATTAATGATATTAATGTTCTGATATATTCACGCTTGAACACTTCCCAAAACAAACCACTAAATACGCCAAACAAACAAAACAATAAACACAAACAGGTGAACAAATAAATACACACATAATGAAAACATGAAACAGACAAACAAATACACACACACATACAGCAACATAAACAAGCACAAACATATCTAAGCACACACACACACACACACACACACACACACACACAACACACACAAATGAACAATCCAATGTACACAAACAGTCCAAAAAAAAATATGACGTAAAAAAACTAAAAAGGGCAAAACGTGTGTTACGCTGTTACCTTATTCTTAAAGCGTTGCTATGCCTTACACAATCATTCACATGAAATATTTAACGAAAATATTTAGTAAAAATTCAGGAAAAACAATAACGACACAAAACCAAACAGATAATTCACCTCGACCTTCAGTAAAGCTCACAGTAACCAAAACTAGCTTGTAATTCATTACGTATAAGCATTCGTAGACAGAAATTCGAAGACAGAAATACTGTATATGTTTCAAAAATAAAGCATCTTTACTGAAGTTTTTAACTCTTTTTCGCATCCAAATAAAATACAGAGGCTACGTATTACTATGTTATAGGGAAAATATTAGAAAAATATTCTTTGGAACGATGGAAGGAACAATATAAAACGTCAAACGATCGTTAGGAAAACAATAGATTAGTGTGTTCCATTATTGACTATTAGTTGCACCTTCAGTGTGTGTGTGTGTGTGGTGTGTGTGTGTGTGTGTACAGTAATATATATATATATATATATATAATACGAAGACTGAAGTAAAGCGTGCAACCCCAAGGAAGATTCGTCCTCGTGTCGCAAGGCAACGCCCTGAGTTCGACTTCTTACCACTAAGCCACCTAGGAATTACCCTCCCCCGCTCAAAAACAAATAAATTAATCCTTTCAGAAAGGTTTAGCTTTTGAGTAGAATTCATTTTATCTTGAGCTTTTGAAGAAAATGCATCACTGAATTTTGTATGATCGAAAACCACAATAACCTCTGGACGCAGAGGACGGACTCCCATCCAGCTATTCTCCAGACTAGAGATCTGCTCGGGTCGATATTTTAGTCCCGTACCCAGCCCGTGTCCGTCAATATTTATGGAGGCCCGCCCGGCCCGGCCCGCTTGAAAATTTATTTAGGCTCGTCCCGACCCGTTGTGTTGCATGACAAAGTCCGTACCCGGCCCGGTCCGTTCTTTTGTGAAGGTCTTTTGAAATAATGAAAATTTATTTTTTGCAATTTTTGAAAGCATTTTAGCTACTTACCAAAATAAAGAAAATTTCACCAATAGAATTTAATAAAGTTCTTACCTTTGGAATTTTATAAATTGCTGCGTAAAAATAATAAACTGTCCACGGTTTCCACATTCAATCTGGTCCTCCTGTAATGGAAAACATCTCCTGCAGCACTGAAATTCCTCTCGCTGTTAGCACTGGACGCTGGTACGCATAAGTATCTTAATTACTTTTTTGAATGGCTGCTCAAAATCGATTGGTAATGAAAGTTATAATTAAAAAAATTAACATAGACAAATATTTTGAAAAATCCTTTTACTTTTACTGTAGTTTAACAAATATTATGAAAAATTGTTTTCCGAGATTCAAATCGTACTTCAATGCATGCATGCTCCTATAATAATATGATGTGCATTAACCGGCTCGTACCCGGCCCGTGTCTACTTTGATGTCTATCGGCCCGCCCGTACCCGGCCCGTATCTACTTTGATGTCCATCGGCCCGCCCGTATCCCGCCCACGGGCCGGCCCGGGTACGGGCCTACGGACTTACCCGTACCCGTGCAGATCTCTACTCCAGACCCAATGTCGCTTGACTACGCTGATCGACGGGAAGCGACACTGGCCACGACGAGCCCAACCGTCTTCTCCGTCCAGATGAAGTAGCGCCCTGTGGTTTGGATCACACGTAAAGCTGTAGGTCCCCTCCGTTATGTAACTTTAGATGTTGTGAAGGGGATTAAACAACCTCATCATTACATTACATTCCTACTGATACATGAAGGAGAAAATATGCTTTAGCCTTCAGAGCAGAAAATATATGTTTGCACATTTGTGCAAGCTAATTTGTAAATTAGACAGTTAGGTTTTTTTTTTGCCCTTTAACCCTTTCGCGCCTAGGACGTACGCGCTACGTCCCCATTCAAGAGCTCGAGGATGTACATTTAAAATTGGCTACCGGCGCGAAAGGGTTAACTCCTCATTCCCAACTACAATTGAATAGTCGTAGCAAGAAAATATAATAAAAACTGTGTGTGTGTGTGTGTGTGTATATACACACAGTTATATTTGATTTCTTGTACTGAGAAGTATTTTGTACTTATAGATATACAGGGCGTCCCAAAAAAATGTATACACACTTTAAATAATTATAAAGGCAGTGTTTATTAAAATATATTTCATTTTCAAAATGTAATAGAATCTACAGACATTATTTAATTGTTTTGTCAACGCCTGTTTTCAAACTGACGTCCGTTCTGGTCCAGGCACTGCTGATAACGCGAAGCAATGGAATCGCAAACATCACGAAACATTTCGTTTGGTATTTGTGTGCATTCTCGTTCAATGGCTGCTCTCAATTCAGCGACTGTTGCAGGTTTTATAGCGTAGACTTTGTCTTTTAAGTATCCCCATAAAAAAAAGTCTAGTGGTGTGAGGTCTGGTGAACGCGGAGGGTATTCTACGAAACCCCTTCGTCCAATCCACATCCACATCGTGCCAAGTACCACTCGCAATACTCCACTCTTCGGTCCGGATCATCATCTTCATTAATAGCATGGACTAATCTTGGAATGTAACTTTTCCATTGACAGCGCTTCAAAATGCGTTGGACAGACGATTCTGAAATTCCTACCTCACGACTCGCTTGCCGCACAGATTTTCTTGGACTTTGGTGATACGTTTCCAGTACTCTTTCTTGCTTTGTGGGGCTTGTCGATGTCCGTGGTCTTCCGGAACGCTTCTTGTGGACATTCTGAACAGTTCCATCGGCTTCAAACTTATCTCTAATTCGAGTGATGGTAAGTCGCGTTGGTGGATCTGTTTGAAACTCCCTCCTAAACTGTCTTTGCACTTCAACTGCGTTTTCACACTTCCAGTAGCATTTTAGAATGAATTTCCTTTGTTCAAAGCTTAGTCTGACTGCCATTATTAATTCTAATTGGTTTAACTTGGAAAGAAAGAAACATCAATTGAGCTATCAGCTGTTAAAGTGTGTATACATTTTTTTGGGACGCCCTGTATAATCAATGCTCTACTGCAAATAATATTTGTATCTCTCCACGGAAATGGTTTAGAAAATAGGAGTTCTCAACGGGGGGTCCATAGCGATTTTTCCTGGTGTCCACTATAAAAACCGAGTGATTCAAATGATTGATTAGCATTGATAGGTGCCGCAATGTTTACGTGTTCTAAACGTAGTATTGATTATAATGTTTTAATGGTGACAAAATGAAAGAATGAGAACCGATGACATTGGCTGACATCTGAATATCATGTCTTTTTTTTTCGTTCAGGGTGGTCCACGAGCTAGGTCCAGCTCATCGAGATGGGGGAAAGGATGACTGACAAGCGGTTGAGAACAGGTAGTTTAGATATAAAATGCCTGTAGGATTTTTAATTGTAAGAATGAGAGTCAGGAAGGATGGATGTTAAGGTAAAAACGTGATCATATAGTTTATCAATGATCTTTCGCTATAATAAAGGAAAACGTGCACACATTATGCACCTAAATAGGTTTTACCCTTCAAAACAAGGTGTGTGAGTGTAACACGCACATACCCTGTTTTGAAGGGTAAAACCTAATTTCATTTTGTTTTAATTCAATCAGATTCGGTACAAAATAACGAAAAGCGTCGCAAGTTTAAGGAAATAACACCACTGATATAATCTAACCTACTATCTAGGCTGACCATATTTCCTTGAGAAAAAAACGGGACATTGGGATGGCAAAAAAGGGACGGGGGTTATGTAATATTCTGTATTCATGAAAAAGTAAGTACATAAACATATTGAGCTTACAATTATTCTTCAGTGACAGAACCCATACAAAAACCCATACAAAACGGTACTGTCCCGTTCAAAACGGTACGTATGGTCAGCCTACTACTATCGTAACTTGTTGGGATTTCGTACACCACTGCATATTTGCAAGAACAATGTCCCGATTTCATCGCGCCAGAAGATTGGCCATCAAATAGTCCGAATTTAAATCCAGTTGACTATTTCATATTATTTATTTGACAAAATTTACAGATAAAATATTCCAGATGTCAATCAACTTCGAGAGTGCATTTTTAACAGCATGGAATGAGCCCGATCAAGACACCATTTCCATACAGCAGTTCACCAGTGACGCACAAGGCTACAATTGGTTATTGATAATAATGGAGGATACACTGAATACTTACTACTTTAATGTTTTATTCAATTGCTTTTGTTCATTGTAAACTTCTTTAATGCACAGTTGTTAAGTCTCTACTTACCTTCCTTGTCAATTTTATTTTTCAACAGTTATTGTTAAAGTTGAATTTGTAAAGAGCCTACTTATCCGATTTAAATAAACTGCCTCTAATTTTAAGGACAGACTAAAGGATTTAATTTGAGTTCTGTTTCATTTAGTTATCCTTGGAATTGTAGTTTTGTTGGTCCGTTGAAAAAGGTGGCCACCTTTTTTGGGGACACCATATATAATGTAAAAGACCGCGAGGTGCAAAATAGTTTGCTTATGATACTATTTAGCCTATTTTATGCACATGAGTATTGAACATTTCAGGTATACTATTATATAGGCCACTAGTGAAGCCAAGATAGGTTAACAAGAAACGCCCGGTTAGATTACACTTAATACTAGAATGAAAATAATATAATAAACACCTTCAGTAGTTAAAAGAAGATAAAAATAAGAATTCAAGTAAACAAATATTGTGACAGTTTTCTCCTTGTCGCTCTGTTCATGCCTTTTTTTAATATATTGACTATATCACGCGAATACATTTTATCTGTCGTATGCTTTACACACGACAAATTTGACATATTGCATTAAGTCTGGTGTAAAGCTGATAGGTTTTCATCTGTTTATACTTAATGTTATTATATTATTCTCAATATTTTGCTGTCAATGAAAATTACAGACACCTTCCATTTCAAAATTATTACCAAGTTTATTTTTTGACACATTAATTTTAATATATATATATCTGTGTGGGTGTGGGTGTGTATGTGAGTGTGAAAATGTATTCATTCTAATTCCTATGATTTATACACCGTATACATGAAAAGTTTTGTCTCATTAAAATTTACATACTGAATAAAATAATTTGCAACTATACTATTTTTGTTATAGGTTTCATTAATTATACCTTAAATTAATTAATGTAGTTTGCTAAATTTAATTATAGAAAATTAATGAAGAAAATCTCATTAATTTTTTTTAATCTTGTTTTTAAAATTAGGACATAATGCAATCACTCAAAATTATTTTTCTCATATATATATATATATATATATATATATATATGAAGGGCCAAAAATAAGGAATTAGTTTGACGGGCCATTATTTTACGCCACGGTCGCACATGCAATAGAAAATACAATATTCAGAAGTTGATTTTTAATTTAACCAGTCATACTTCTATAAGTTAGGCCTAAGGCCCTAAGTGGATATTTCATCACCATGGTTGAAAGCTTACGACTGTCCATGTCTAAAAGAATTCAGACTGTAAAGTGGCATACTATTTACTTTTTATGCAACGGAAATTGCTCGTCAGTTCATAGAAGCGTTACGGTCAGACTTTTCCAACATGTAAGAACATTGCAAAACTTAGACATAAATTCGACGACACCGGAATTGTCCACAATGTATCAAGACTGGACGAACTAGAATTGATAGAAGTAATGAGAGCATAGAACGTATTATTTCCGCACTTCAAACTTGTAAGTTCCGAAAAAATTTCAAGAAGAACTTCTCTGGAGTTGACTCTGGCTAAAACCAGTGCTAGATGGATGATCAAGGATTTAGGATTGAAGCCATATCATTCTCACTTGCTGCATGTCTTGAAAGATGATGACTGGATCAACGATGTGAATTTGCTGAACTCTTCCTGAACATGATTGCTGACGATCATTCTTTGTTTCACTTAATTGTTTGGGCCATTGAAGCCAATTTCAAATGCATAGCTGCATTTACTACTTTTGAGAATCTCGTGTCGTGATTACGAAAAGGAAATCATCATACAAGAAGGGATTTCGGTCCTTTACGCTCATCGCGTTCGCAACTTTTTGGACGAAAAGTGTGTTAGTCAGTGGACCGGGCAACGTGGATCGATTGATGGGCTAGGCGCAGTGTGAGTGTGGCTGACTTCTTCAGTATTTATTGGGTACAATCAAAGACACTGTGAATGCGACGAAACCTCGGACTCCTCCAGCATTCAAGGATACTGTCGTTGTTGCACTATGGAGTTTGCAAGTGGAGTTATGCCCAGGGCCGCCGCTTCCATTAGGCGAGGTTAGTAAATGCTAAGGGCGCCAAAGATCTGGGGGGCGCCAGCGCCTCCCGCCCTGTGCACGTCTGATAGTATTATGTAAGAACAACATGAAAAAAATAATGAAGGAATGAGAAGCATAGACAAATGATGAAAGGTTGTACGACGTATGTACACCAGTTTAGCTTGACTGATATTTACATAATTAACTTATTCATCTTATTGGGTCATTATAGAACTTTCACTATCACGACCTTTAACCCTTTAGGGACGGGAGTCGTAAATAAGCGATTTAAAAATGTTGCGCGCACAGACGGGAGTCGTCAATAAGCGACTCGGCTTATTTACGGCTTAATATGAGTTCCGGGAGTCGTCAATAAGCGAATAACTGTTTTTATGTGACATATGCCCTTCTTGCTTGGAAAAAACAGTAGATATGTCCTTTTTGCACGCATATTTTAGCACTTTTGAGCGTTCTGATTTGTTACTACATATGCCTCGCTTTACTCGCTGTTTTGATTGGTCATGACACTTTCTTGAACTGTGAAATGATTTTATAATTTTATAATAAATGTATGTATTAGCAAATTAAAATAGATCAGTGTAAGGCAAATAGTTTCTTCAATATGGTACCTTGATTACTTTGTGGGCAAACCCAATCGTGAAGTGGGAGGCGGGTGGGGGCGCCAGCTGCAGTCCTGCTAAGGGCGCCAAATAGGCTGGCGCCGGACCTGGTTATGCCAACGTATGAATTTGCCGATCAGTAGCAGTAAGAGTGCAGTTGTCCAAAGACTTGAACGATGGACAAATTGAGCATTTTTTTTTTCGAAAAACTTGCTATAAATACTTCAAAAATATGTTTTTTTCATAGCATTTAGAATGATATTGATTTTCAATGAAAACTTGATTACAATTCAAGCGTGTTTCCTTGTTTTCGGTTTTGCCACATCTTATATACTGTATATGACATATTAAAATATGGGCTTACCGTTAAATGAGGATGTATGACACCTATTAATTATTGAAACACAGTGCTTTATCAACTTATATGGATAAGATTTAGTTATAGGTTTGTTTGTCGAAAATCCCGTGAAAATCAAATACCATATGAACTGTCAAGATTATCAGGGCAGCAGGTACGATAAGCCTAATACTTATTGATTTTCGTTATCTTTAATTTTAACAACTTCAACGCTCTTTCGAGAGAATAGAGAAACCGGGGACTGGCCAATAGGAATTTATTTATAAGATTATAGTGAAGTAAATCACTCATTATTCATTCTCACTCTTGATAATTTAAACTTAGCCTCTTATCGACTCTCTCCATCAGCCAGAGTATCGGAGTCATAGCCTTGGATCATAATAAAAATCTATAAGTCTCTCAGAGAATGATTATAAAAAAAGATCAATAGTGGTAGTGCTCCAAGATCCTAGTGATCTAAGCTAGCAAGTCCTTCATGCTAGTGATCCAAAATCTGACTGTAGCCTCTTTTACTGTATAGATATAAATAACAGGGGAATGGTACACGAAAAGGGGAAAATACGAAAATACGAAGTCTAAATTAGTGTAAACAGTCTCCATTGGGAAAACTCACTTTAATCATAGCAGCTTTACTTAACATCATTGGGCTTTCTTCACAAAATGATCGAATATATACGTATATATATACAGGGTGGCGCAAAAGTCACGCATCATAGGAATTTTCAGTGTTAATTATAATATATATTTTTTTCTTTTAAGTAGGGGATGGCTGCGAAATTAACAATAGACGAGAAGGTGAGCTTGGTTTTAATGTATGCAATACCAGGTACAACAAATCGATGAATCGGTACAGAATTTAAATTCTTCGTGTTTGCAGCGCCTTATGGCCGCCTTATACTGACCCCTACTTCTACACATATTCATGTATACTGGTCCTAATCTGGGTCTACCATGAAAGCACCACAAATCGTAGGCGTCTTTCGATTCCCTCTTCAGGGGGGCAATAAAATCATTCCATCCAGGAATAATCATAGCAAGATGCAAAATTTCTAAATTATTAAAGAGGTGACCTGTTCTGTCTTTGTATTTTATTCTCCTGTTGCATATTAACATTAGACCAATCGACGAGATTATTCTTACCTATTGAGTTCTTGTTATGTCGTGTTGCGCATAAATTGGTTAAATTAATTAATATTTCTAATGGTCTATGATCAGAAAGAAGGAAATCATGCAGAATATGAACTCTAACAATTCGATCCTTTAGAATTTAGATTATTACTAGTGAGACAATGATCAATCCACCTGATGGTACCACTCATATCACTAACGTATGTAAAGTTACCACTGGTTACCCTTAATACATCTACTGTACATCACTTATACTTAATTTTGCCGACTCGCACATGTTACCCAATTCTACAAAGAATTCCGAGTTCACATGCGCGTTAAAGTCCCCCATTATTATACAGTGAGAATATTTGGGGTTATCTGATAATGACTTAATATTGTACAGCAAATCAACGTATTAATCTAGATTACTGCCGTTATTGTATGGTAAATAGCAGTTTACAATTAATATGCAATCATTGTTCACTTGTAATTCAATGCCTAACAACCTTACATTATCGCTTGTTAAAATTTTTACATGTTTTGACAAATTTTTTCTTATTAAGAAAGCAACCCCACTAAAAGGCCTACCGTACATTAATTCATCTGACAAGTCTACTGTCGATGACGCATGGTACATAAAGTCATCATGGATGTTAGAGAGGAATTTAAGCTCTTGCTTAGGTAGCCAGTGCTCTTGCAGGAGTGTCAAATCTGCACTGTCACAGATTTTATGAACATCTACAATTGAATTCCTTACTGACCTTCCGTTTACGAGACTATTTTCGACACGTTATCCGTCATGACTGATAGAAAATTTATTATGATTATTATTATACACAGTACAAATTTCAGGCATTACCGTTAGGGCGCCTATTATATTATTATTATTATTATTATTTTGCCTGTTATCAAATCTCCTGGAAAAGTTAATAAACTCCTTAACAATAATACCGTCTGGCTACTGACTCATATTGTACGGGTTGAATTGCGAATTTACACCTTTATTTATTACTTTAAATGAGTTATAATACGGAGATTTTGTGTTTAGTTTATTAACTAACAATATACTATGTTCTCCACAGACTTCTTCCACCATGTGTCGAATATCGCTTTCCTCGTTCGAGAGCTGAATTCGCGACACAAAGAGGGTGAGATTCCTCACCGGTGGTCTTGCTGCGAAGACAGGTTGAGGAACCCTCCGTGAAGAGCGTCTGCTAACCGTGACCCACCCGTCTTTTTCCCTCACTCTCCCTGAGGCAGGGTTCGCCTGACTGGGGGATGGGTGGCACGACCTTTGGGGGATAGGAGCCCCCTCCCCTACTCTGTCATTTGGTGAGGGTCTGTTAGCGGTGTTTATATCCTGACGGGCGCGCGTGCCCCTCCTTCTTTGGTGGGAGGGGGAGGGGAACTGCACGCCGAACGAGGTGTTTGAGTAATCGAACGCCTCTCCCCTGCAGTCGAAGGTAAAGAAGAGGGCAGTGATGCCTCGTCTCTTGACATCGGACAGTCCCTGTTCCTCATTGTGAAATCGGGAACAGGAATCCTTTCCTGAACAGGAGGGAGGTTGACCGCTTCCCTCATCGGCTGCGTTTCCACCTTACATTCGGGGGGAGGAGTTGGAGGAGGGGATTTAATTTCCCTCGCTGCCCGACGTGCTTCTCGGGGTTCTGACTTGTTGAACGACTTCCAAGTAACTTGACTTTGGGAGGAGCGTCTCTTTCAACGCATCCTAACTCTGTTCTAGCGAAATCGTATTTTTCTGATTTGACACCACGTGTTAATGTTTCAGTTCAATTAACGGCTTTTGTACCTCATTATACTGTTTAAAGAGCACCGAAACGTCTACATCACCCATAGAGATTACAGGTATTCTATGAAAGTTAGTAACGTAGAATGTAATATTGTTCTCATTATCCCGGAGGGTCGACACTTTATTTATAATGTCCTTTAGGATATTCTCATTTCTAGAATTACCTCTACGAGTTGGGAGGGTAGCACTGAACAGTGTTTAACTGTACCCTCGCATGTTCTATTTCTTCCGAATCCTAGAAGTCATGAAACTGATACGAGAAGCTCTGACCTAATATGATCTACTTTGTCAAATATAAAACATAACAAAGGATTTTCTACAAGATCACGATTTTCAGCAGACGATCCGTTTGTACCTGTATCGATGGAGAAGCAGGCTTGTGGGGAAGCGTAGATGGTGGGGGTCGTTAGGGTGGAGGTGGAGGGAACGCCGATAGGGGTCCCACTTCTCGTCCCTTTAAATAATGCTCGAGATATATATATATATATACATATATATATATATAGTGTATATAACATGTATACATATATTAAATATCACATCATTCGAACACTAACTAGCGTATTTTCCAATCACACGTATGTAAATTTTGCTATGGTTTTAGCTAATAATAATAATAATAATAATAATAATAATTAATATATTCAGTAATAATTAAGTCTCTCTTTCTATGCATAAAAACACTGTTATGTGCATAGGAATTTCATTCATTTCTCTTCACTATCGAGGAAATTTTGGGATAGGCTTTTTTTTTTCCACCGTCACCACGACAACCGAAAAAGGTAATTTGAACATTCCGAAATGAAGCTCAATTACAGAGCTTACGTTTAATATAAGCCTTACCTGGGAAACCTCAAATAAGAGTGTAAATATAATCCCTAATAAAGGGAGCATCTATTTGTAGTTAATATACCGAATCAGTTCCAATATCCTGGAAAGGTTTTAGTGACGTACCCATAAAAATACTGAATTTTGGTGAACGTTTCCTTCGTATCTGATTTAATATTACACTTAATATAAAATCTGAATAGAAATGTTATTCAATATTTCGCTTCAGAGTCGCAGAAAACATCATATTAAAATTTTTTGAGGGGTGGGGGTGTTGGGAATCCACAGCAGAAATGTATTAACGATATAAAATTTTCATTCGTGTTTTGGTGTTGCAAATCGAAATTGAATTTTTTTGAAAAATTCTGTCATTTTCATTTTTTAATTAACTTAAAAAAAAAACTCGATTATGACGTACAATTATTGTTACAAATTAAAAGTAGAATTAAAAAAGAAAATGTCACGCAAAACCAAAATGAAAAAAAAAATATCGTATCGGATACTCTTATTTTTGTTTCAAGATCGATATAAAAGTTTGTGGGTTTTTTAACTAAATTTAAAGTAAATTAAAAATTCGAATTTTTATTTTCAAACATCTCAGACATTGTTTAAATATAATTCGTTTAATATCCCTTTCAGTTAAGTAAGTGATATTTTTGCGTTAAATGTTTAGTATGGGGAATTGGCAGTTTGGCACTCCGTTGATGGCACACTGTGTGAGTTTACCTACGTGGCCCTCCACAAATTATGGACACTGCTGGTGATTGTGAAATACCTTAATTTGTTTTTGATCTTATTGAAGGTAAGATCACTTACCACAAGCCGTCTGAAGTGACGTATTGTTGCTGTTGCTGATTTTCAATTCTGAGACCCTCGTAATTTGATAACTCCGGTCGTAGCACAAACTCGCTGCGGAAATGAAGTAAATATTATGAGAGAAAGGAATGGATGATAGTGATTCGGTCGTCGCTTTGGGCTTAAAGCCCTAAACTGTACTTGGAATGGGAATCGTCCAAATCTAGATCCTTGTATTCGCTTGATTGAATCTTGTTTATTGAGTCTTTATTATCTCCAAATCAATATGGCCTCCGTAATAATAAAACAACGGAAATGGTTATTTTAAATCTCATGGAAAATGCAAATATAGCTAAAGAAAACAAAGAAATAATGATGTCAATATTTATGGATTTGAGTAAAGCATTTGATGAATTAGACCATAATATTCTACTTAATAAATTATATTCTTACGGCTTTAGAGGAGCAATCAGTGATTGGTTTAAAAGTTATTTGTCCAATATATATCATTTTGTATCAGTAAATAAGGTTTGCTCAACGAAAGCGCTTGTAAACATGGTGTGCCACAATGCTCAGTTCTGGGTCCACTGTTATTTTTATCATATATAAATGACCTTCCACGTTCATCAGATATACTGAACTTCATAATGTTTGCAGATGATACAAATGTGTCTTTTTCTTCCAAAGATGTTAATTCAGCTAGGAATATATTTAATTCAGAATTCATCAGTGTAATGAAATGGTTGACCACCAATAAACTCTTCCTAAATACCAGTAAAACAAATTTCGTGATTTTTACTAATAAAACAAATGTATATCTTCATGAACTTAATGTTAATGAAATAGCTATAAAGGAGTGTACTGTAACAAAATTTCTTGGTGTAATGCTAGATAAGAATTTGCAATGGAGTGATCATGTAAATTATATCGCGAAAAAGATTTCAAGGAGCGTTGCTGTAATGTTTAAATTTAGAAATGTAGTCCCTAAACAGATTTTATTGACTCTTTATCATACTCTTATTCTTCCTTATATAACGTACTGCACCCTTATTTGGGAAAACTCCGCTAACAACGCATTAAACGGTATCTTTGTCATCCAAAAAAGAGCGATAAGGTTATTATCTGATGCTGATTTCCTTGATCACTCTAGTGCATTATTTAAAGAGCTAAACCTACTAAAGCTCAATGATGTAACCAAATTGGCACATTTTATTTTTATTTACGAGTGTAAGACCAAAATCATTAATTTACAATGGGTAAATAGATATTTTGTAACTCATCAAGAAATCCACTCGTATCAGACCAGAAATAGATCAAAGTATGTTATACCTCAATTTAGATTGTCTTCATCTCAAAAACTACCCATTTTTATTGGCTTGAAACTATGGAATGATTTAAATGCTGATAAAAAAAATATTGTGAATGTAAATTTGTCTAAAACCAAGTTGAAATCCTGATTAATAATGGCATACTTATACAAATCTAGGATTAATGTACATTACTATTGTTTATTCATTACTCGTGTGTAATCTAGTATTAAATACATTTCTTGTAATTGCTCAGTTCTTAGCTCTCTTGTATAATACTGATTTCTTTGTATGGATTGGTATAATACCTTCAATAATGACCTTGCATTTGTTATATCGATAATGATAATTTAGGATTAATACATACTTTAACTATTAATAATACTTATTTACTTATTTAGTTATTTATTATTAATTAATAATAACTATCTGTTTAATTTTAATAAGAGCCCAGTAAAGCCTAAAGCTTAAGGGCCAAATTAAGTAAAAAATAAATAGTCCAGCTTCACAATTATTTATGTCTTCGTAAATAGTAAAAACAATGTATTTATTTTGTTATTAATAAAGGTTATTCAATTCAATTCAATTGTTGTGGTCCTTCTTATTTTGTACGTATATGATAATTTTATTTCCTCGCTCCGCATTGGGATTTGAATAAAATAGACATGGGGGATGGGATACGTACCCCATGAAGAGGACATGGGGACAATATAAGATCATATAGGTTCTAAATATCACATTCACTGTTAACGGAAGTAAAGGAAACTTTAATTTTGTCGCTTTCATAACCAACCTTTAGACCACCAATAGCATTACCTCACTTACTACCCCGGGGCTACATCGTAGCCAAGTCGCAACACCAACCGCAACACCGATGCTTAGCTCGTGTTATTTATAAATATAATTGCGATAGCTGCCAAGCATCGTATATTGGTAGCACACAACTCCAATTTACCCTCCGTGTGGATCAACTCAGGGTGAGGTATCAACGAGATCTGATCTGCTCCTCTCCAACCTTTCTCATTCACCTATTAGACTACATTCAGAAACAACCAACCACTTACTAAGAAACAATAGCTTAAAGGTAATAAACGTAACCCATAACATTTTAGATTTGCCAGTGATGGCGTCTCTCTGCATTAACAAAATGAAACCTTTACTGAATAATTATCATGGCAATGCTATTAAATTGGAAATGGTTGAGTTTAATTAAGATTCATTTTTATTATTTTATTATTTTGTAATGTGTTATGAAAGATTTTAATTAATGTGTTTTTATAAGAAGTAAGTTGTGTTTTCTGTCGATATTACATAATTTTTTAATTTTATATATATTATATTAGAAATAGTTAGATTAATACAGCTTGAGTTGTGAATCTTTGTCTTTATAGCTACTGAAGATGGAAATTGAGCTTCCGAAACGTTTGATCCTTAAATAACTAAAATGAAACGGTTGTTTTTTTACAATTGTATTGATGTTTTTTTTATAAGAAATTTGGTTTCTGAAGAATGAATCATTGACAAATATAAGGGTGATCCAGAAAAATGGGACCCAAAAGAAACCCCTGTAACTCTTAAAGTATAAGTCCTTTTATAAAATCATACGCATCATTCGAAAGAGGATAGTTACAAGTTTGTACAGGATTGTATAGGTTTTGACAATACAAGACAAGATAAGATACAAAACAAAATAAAAGTGTTAGTTAAAACTAACCCTTCAAGATGACTGCATGGACTGTGGAACAGCTGCGTTTCATAACTGAGCAATTATGAGCATGGAAGAAGTGTAGTTTCAGCTCAAAGATCTTTCAAGACAAATTTTCAGATGTCAAAAAATCACCTTCTAAGAGCTGAAAACTACACTTCTTCCATGCTCATATATTGCTCAGTTATGAAACGCAGCTGTTCCACAGTCCATGCAGTCATCTTGAAGGGTTAGTTTTAACTAACACTTTTATTTTGTTTTGTATCTTATCTTGTCTTGTATTGTCAAAACCTATACAATCCTGTACAAACTTGTAACTATCCTCTTTCGAATGATGCGTATGATTTTATAAAGGGACTTATACTTTAAGAGTTACAGGGGTTTCTTTTGGGTCCCATTTCTCTGGATCACCCTTTATATGTATATATATATATATATATATATATGTATATAGTGTACCTGTTATTTTATATTTTTGTGAAGCCGCATTTTAAAATGGTTAATTTTTTAATTATTTCTTCATAAGTAAACGAAAATTTATTTAGCGAGTTGCCTGACCAGACTTGCAGGTCTTAATATCTAGCCAAAGTGCCAATTGGGCATAGCATTATGATGCGTTTAGCTCTCACGAGAGCCTCATTGCTCGCGTAACGCTTTCATTAGGGGGACGGATGGGGATGACCCCGTTTCGTAATGCAAACTGAATCACGCAGGGGGGGCTTTTAGGTTGTGTATGATCCCACATTCAAAATTAGGAGCAGATTAAGTCTGTTAGTTTAAGTCTTAATTTTGTTTTTATGTTTGACATTTAGAAATAAGTAGGTAATAGACATGACATCCTCAAAATACCCTCTCACTAACTATATTTCTCTGTAATAATAATACTATTATTATTATTATTATTATTATTATTATTATCATTATTATTATTATTGTTATTAGTGTTATTAATTCGGTTCTGCGATGTTCTAAAATGGGGATTTTGAATTAAAAATTTGTCTTGGATTGGAAAAAATATACTAAAACGTGGTATGAAATTAATTAATATAATATTATTATTATTATTATTATTATTATTATTATTATTATTATTATTAAATTTCACGTTTTCCGTGTATAATATGGTTCGTTATACATTCAAAAGAAGTTGGGTCTTGAGCCCCATTTATAGAAATTTCAGTTTCTATCATCTTTACAATTCCCATCTTTACGTGGGAACATAATTTAAATTTTTTTTTTTAAATTTAATTTTTTTCTAGCTAATTTTTTTTTTAAACTTCGATTTCATTTTACATTATTTTAAAAATATTTTGTTTTCTCAAATCTCTTCAAATATCTCGTTCCACCGTTCTTATTTCGAAATTCTGAAGATCGTCTGACTTCAATTGGTGTCATGTTTCACTGTTCTACCGCAGCAGGCAGGAATTAAATGGGGTGTACAAAACAATCTTACTCGTTCAATTGTTGTTTAAAAATAACATTCGTACAACAATTAAAAAATTATTAGAGTAAAATACGGGGGTGAGCCGCATAAAAGCGGGCCCAAGAAAATATTTCATATTTCTTTTTAGGTACAAAATTTGGTGCTACTGTAGTATGCGGTCTACCTACGATTCGGCGGTCTACCTACGATTCGGCGGTCTACCTTTTAATTATAGCTTCTTATCTTCTTATTATTTTATTATTAGGTTAATTGTACGCCCTTGACGATTGGTTAGGTTAAGTCGTGATATTTTCGTTAAAACTAACGAAAATATCACGACTTAACCTCACCAATCATCAAGGGCGTACTGTAGTATGCGGTCTACCGTTAAGTATGCGGTAGTAGTATGTTTAACTTCTTTAATAATTCCTTAATTGTGTAAATTAAATTATAATTCCTTTCAATTCATTTTCAATTCCTTTTAAATATTTTGAACGGTAGACCGCATACTACAGTAGAAACTTAACGGTAGACCGCATACTACAGTAGAAACTTAACGGTAGACCGCATACTACAGTAGAAACTTAACGGTAGACCGCATACCACAGTAGCACCCAAAATTTTCTTGGGGCCGCTTTTATGTGTCTCACCCTGTACTTGATAATAATAATAATAATATTATTATATTATCATTTAGACATCACATTATTAATTGTTCTTATTGCCTAAATCTGAACCCCGAGTTGTCAATTTCAGGTGTAAACACGGCAGATGTATGCTGTAAACAAAAGGGGTGGATGTTTGAGAGGACCATTATGAAAACGGACAAACAACATTCCATCGTACTCCCGGCAAGTTTCCTATGCGTTGGTTCGATATATATATATATATACCGGGTGTTTCAAAAGTCCCTCACTAATTTGATTTTCAATTTTCTTTGCAGCTAATCGACCAACGACGTTCATCTTGTGGTAAACTCTTACTCAGTAGTTGAGAATTTTTTTGAGTCTACATTTGAAGTTTTGCTCCGTTTTCTTCTGCTACCATGCTGACTCTAGAGCAGAGGTGTAAAATCGCTGCATGGCAGGAGGTTTTTCAATCTGTGGTCGAAGTACAGCGACGATTCCGGGCAGTCTACGGACAGCATTATGCACCGGATAGGAAACACCATCGTCGCCACCCACCGGAAGTTTATGGAGACCGGATCCGTAAAGGACAAACCACGATCAGGAAGACCTCGAAGTGGGCGGAGTGAGGAGAATGTCGAAACTGTCCGTGAGGCGTTTACTCAGAGTCAAGGAAAGTCCATTCGGCGAGCTGCTGCGGAACTGAACATCAGCGCGACATCTATCCAACGGATTTTGCGGCGTGGTCTCAAGCTGTATCGTACAAGATCCAGGTGGTTCAGAAGCTGGAACCTCAAGACTACGATTGCCGGGTGGAGATGTGTGAGACACTGCTGCATCACTACGAAAGAGACCCATCGATCCTGGAGCACATGTGTTTCAGCGACGAAGCTCTCTTCCACCTTTCTGGTCGCGTCAATCGGCACAACACCCGCATCTGGGGAACTCACAATCCTGCGGAGATCCGTGAACATGAAAGGAACACGCGAAATTGGTCGTCTGGTTTGCCATCTCCTCAGCTGGGCTGATTGGTCCGTTCTTCTTCCGGGATCAAGATGGAAATTCCGTGAACGTCAACGGAGACAATTACCTACGTATGCTTCAGGAGTTCTGCATCCCCCAACTGTCAGCTGTAGCTGACATGCAAGAAGTCATTTTCCAGCAAGACGGTGCCCTGCTCATTACTCGCGTGAGGTTCGCTCATTTCTGAATAAGCAGTTCCCGGATCGGTGGATTGGTCGCCGTGGTCCCATCGAATGGGCTGCTCGCTCGCCTGATCTTACCCCATGCGACTTCTTTTTGTGGGGCTACATTAAGAGCAAAGTGTACGCCACCAAGCCGCGAGTCCTCCCCACACTAGAAGAACGGATCAGTAATGCGTGTGCTTCTGTTACTCCCGAAATGTTGTCCAATGTCGGCCAAGAATGCGTAAAACGGTGGCTCGCTTGTTTCGAAAAAGACGGTGCCCACGTTGAGGTGTACCAGTGACTTTCCAGTAGACTTATGAAGCCAAGTTTGATGCCACCAAAATTCTCATGAATCGTAGACTCAGCAACCAAATTGTCATTTGGTTCCTCTTGTAATTGCTATTTTAATAAAATTTTAAAAATAATGAGGGACTTTTGAAACACCCTGTATATATATATATATATATATATATATATATATATATATATATATATATATATACACACACACACGCGCGCGCGTGTGTGTCTGTGTGTGTGTGTCTGTGTATTGTGTGTACCAAAAACAAAACTGTGCACTTTCTTATGATACCCTGCAAAGAGATGTTTTATCTCAGTTGAATAAAACGCATCTAAGCTGAGACACAATTTGCTTTCGTATCGTAGCGTACGATGTTGTAAACACATCTTTCTGATATATATATATATATATATATATATATATATATATATATATATATATATATATATTATATATATATATCGAACCAACGCATAGGAAACTTGCTGGGCGTACGACGAAATGTGTTGTCCGTTTGTTTCATAATGGTCCTCTCAAACATCCACCCCTTTTGTTTATAGCATACATCTGCCGTGTTTACACCTGACATTAACAACTCGGGATCAACTCAGTTGATCCATTTAAGACCGTAACCTAATTAAAAACATTTTTGAAATTAGGGTACGGTTTTAAATGGATCACCCTGTGTGTGTGTGTGTGTTAATTATGTTAATTATGATAAAAAATACCCTCTATCTAATTTAGCCACTTTGTTATGTATATATTTTCTCCCTTCGTCGAGTAATATTATTGCTGCTATTCACGCTCTTTAAAAGAAGTTTTAGCTTCCTTTCAAATCCCTTTATCGAATCGATCTTTAGGAAAAAATGTTTTAAGGGTTTTGTGTGTACGAATTTCATGCATGTACTGAAACTCACATCGTTGAAATAGGTACGAAACTCCACATATCGAGTATCTATGATCCAAACGTGGGACTCCGACTGTCTCACGTAAGCCAGTTTGAGAAATAGAAAAGGGCTGCAATGACGAGCCGGCTGCATCTCATATCACGTAAGCCAGTTTGAGAAATAGAAAAGGGCTGCAATGACGAGCCGGCTGCATCTCATATCACGTAAGCCAGTTTGAGAAATAGAAAAGGGCTGCAATGACGAGCCGGCTGCCTCTCATGTATTTGGTTCGACCCAGTTCTCCTTTTAAAGTGGGACTTATTGTTTACTTATTGGTGGGGTTACCGCCCGGTCTCATTTAGACCAGGGACGTAAAAAGTAACCAACTAACCATATTATGTGTCTAAAATACAGTAATGATGATTTGTGAAGACGGTCAAAAAAAGCGATCAGGCCAGCTAATGCGGCCCATTGCTGTAACTCCTGTACTGTTATTATCAGCAGCATTGGAATTCGAACCCCCGACCTCAATATCTTCACTTCGCTTACGAGGAAACAGTGTTACCCACTGAACATGGACGCTGGCCAAAAATACAGTATGTACGTATGGATATACTCATATTTTATGCATACCGCTTTATACACCTGCTTTATACGAGCGCTTTATGTATAAAGCGAACGCTTTATGTATAAAGCGAACGCTTCTTTGTTGCACCAAATTACACGTGACCTAAAAATAAAAAATTTAGAAGCGAAAGAAAAATAATAATCGATGTCAATAGATAATAAATAATGAAAAAATAGATATAAAAATATATGAAATATATAACGAAAAGTTTCCGTTATTTTTGTAATTTATCGTTTTCAGTCTAGCCATTTCTCCTTCCTTTTGTCTCCATCTTTACTGCCTCTTCCTGCTTCCTCTTCTTTTACTCCTTCTTACCATTCTTTATTCTTCTTCCTTTTTTTATTATTCTTCAGAGATCATAGTTTTAGTTATTGAATGATACAGTTATTCTGAGCGTAATCGAAATTCGGTTCTGCGACGTTCTAAAATGTGGATTTGGAATTGAAAATTTGTCTTGGATTAGGATTCAAATATACAAAGACGTAGTACGAGTGTTAAATATATTAATATCATATTTTTAAAACCTGAGAAGTATGTGTGGCATTCGCCGAATTGATAGAGTGAGAAATCTTGTGGTCCTGGACAAATGTAGTGTTCAGAAGACAGTGGAAGTGAAAATTGAGGAAAGTGTGTTTAGGTAGTTTGGACATGTTGAAAGAATGGAAGCTGACAGAGTTGTAAAAAGAGTATGTAAGAGGGTTTGCGAAGATAGAAAAGGAGGAGAGGAAGCCGAGAAGGTGAATTGATATAGTGAATAATTGCGTGAGTAAGCGTGGATTTCATCTGTGTGATGCACGAGAAGTGGTTGCAAGTTGGTTAGAATGGAGGAGGTTTGTTAGAACTATGTAAGTTTGGGACTCTGTCTCTCTTTACTTTTGTAAAATGATGAAATCACCGCCAATAATGGCATATGAAGTGCCGCAGATGTGGAACTTAACCATGTGGGAGGAGGGTAGGAATACTGGTCCACCAGGATGCCAGTGTGAATGAATGTGTACTTACATCCGAGCTGTCTGCCTTCTCACTCCAAACCATTTGGGAAGTGAGATTTTTGATAATGTATGTATGTATGTATGTTTTTAAAATTATGATTAATTAATCTACTCTTGAATAAATGTATATAATACTGGAGCAAGTGTAGTTTACGTCCCGCTGTGGTGCCTCGTGTAGTTTACGTCCCCAACTTTGTCCGCATATACCTAATCAAATAAAACGTTAAAACTAAAAAAATGTTACGACTTAACCTAACCAACCGTAATATATATATATATATATAAATTGACGATTGGTTAGGTTAAGTCGTAATATTTTCGTTAGTTTCAACGTTTTATTCGATGGATTCATTTAAAAAATGTCTCCTAAAGATCCTTGTGTAGTTTACGTTCCCCAACTTTGACCTAGTGTAGTTTATGTCCCTTTTGCATCAGGGGGACGTAAAGTACACTTGCTCCATAATACTAAGTGACAAGATCAGGTGTATTTACTCTCTGTTGTGCAATCTAAAGTCATAAATTAGGCCATTTGTGTTTAGGGTCAACTCTGAACGAACCACCAAGAGAGAGAGAGAGAGAGAGAGAGAGGAGAGAGAGAGAGAGAGAGAGAGAGAGAGAGAGAGACTAATACAAATTAGTAATCTTTCTATGCTTTTTAGAAATTCTATCTTTCTAGGCGAAGATTTTTCCGAAACTATACATATATATATTAAAAAATAATTATTAATTTTGCGAAAGAAAGTTTAAATTTACAATTGGCTAAACAGAAGATACACTTCTCTTCGCAAATTATGTTAAACGTTTGACCTTTTTCCAAATACAAAGTTTTATTTCTGTTGCTTTGTTTTAATAAATTCTTGAAACTATTTAACTTGAGATTATGTAACTGGATTTTTTTCTAATGCAAAAGGAATGGTTCATAAAACCTTTGTTTTCCTTTTTTTTTGTTTTTACTGAAAAGGGTCTTTGATCCCAATCAAATACTCGAGTCATTAATGATTCCAATTATTCGTGTAAATTCATATCTATATTTGAAGAAACTTCAACCAGAACTTAAACTGGAACTTGAAATTGAACAGGAACTTGAACCCGGAATCAGGTTCAACTTCTTGCGTAACAATGGTGTTTCGAGTCGTTAACCACCTTCGCAACGGTAAAGGTCATGTGACGGAGGGGGCCGACCTACAGGTTTACGTGGAATCTGAACCACGGATCGTTATATCATCTGAACAGTAGAGAACGGTCAGCCGCCCAAACTAATCAGACCCAACGTCCCTTATTGACCTGGCTGTTCTAACGGAGTGTGCGTTGTGACGTGCCCACGACGTATCTCGTTTCTTACGTTGAAACTGGAATTGGAATGAAGATTACAGCATTTTCTCGCTAAAACTGGAATTGAACTTGAAAATGTAATTGATCTTTAAACCATACACAACTAATATATATATATATATATATATATATATATATATATATATATATATATATATATATAGTGGCCTACGGATCACTGATTTGATGTGGCTAAGAAAGTAGGCTTATTGTCTGCCCTCTACATACAGGGCGTCCCAAAAAAATGTATACACACTTTAAATAATTATAGAGGCAGGTTTATTAAAATACATTTCATTTTCAAAATGTAATAGAATCTACAGACATTATTTAATTGTTTTGTCAAGGCCTGTTTTCAAACTGACGTCCGTTCTGGTCCAGGCACTGCTGATAACGCGAAGCAATGGAATCGCAAACATCACGAAACATTCGTTTGGTATTTGTGTGCATTCTCGTTCAATGGCTGCTCTCAATTCAGCGACTGTTGCAGGTTTTATAGCGTAGACTTTGTCTTTTAAGTATCCCCATAAAAAAAAGTCTAGTGGTGTGAGGTCTGGTGAACGCGGAGGGTATTCTACGAAACCCTTCGTCCAATCCACATCCACATCGTGCCAAGTAACACTCGCAATACTCCACTCTTCGGTCCGGATCATCTTCATTAATAGCATGGACTAATCTTGGAATGTAACTTTTCCATTGACAGCGCTTCAAAATGCGTTGGACAGACGATTCTGAAATTCTACCTCACGACTCGCTTGCCGCACAGATTTTCTTGGACTTTGGTGATACGTTTCCAGTACTCTTTCTTGCTTTGTGGGGCTTGTCGATGTCCGTGGTCTTCCGGAACGCTTCTTGTGGACATTCTGAACAGTTCCATCGGCTTCAAACTTATCTCTAATTCGAGTGATGGTAAGTCGCGTTGGTGGATCTGTTTGAAACTCCCTCCTAAACGTCTTTGCACTTCAACTGCGTTTTCACACTTCCAGTAGCATTTAGAATGAATTTCCTTTGTTCAAAGCTTAGTCTGACTGCCATTATTAATTCTAATGGGTTTAACTTGGAAAGAAAGAAACATCAATTGAGCTATCAGCTGTTAAAGTGTGTATACATTTTTTTGGACGCCTGTATATATTATATATGCTGCCTTCATCCTGGTCTACATCATAGCCTCATTATGTTCACAATGGCAGGTTATAATTGTTATAATTGACTAAAGTAGACAATGATCGAGGCTAAAGAAAAGTACGTTGAATAAACACTTCATTCTGATTTTCATCAGATTACAAACATGCTCGATACATCCACATTTCTTTTGGAGGGGGGACTTATTAAATACGTATTGTAAAAAATTATATTGATATTCAAATTATACATAGTATACATATCGTATATAGTCTGTAGGGAATTCTGAAGTAAATTGAATAGAATAAGATCGAATTGAAAGTACGTTGAATTGCCGGAATTGGAGGTAAATTAAACATAATACGAATTTGCTCATACTGCTTGGAACTGTATCGAACTAATTATACTATTTAATGCTCGATTAGGTTGACACTAGGGTCAAGTTAGTTCAAGTGAAGTTCGGTTTAGAATAAAATCGAACTGGAATTAGATTGAATTGGTCAGACTGAATTAAATTGAAATGAAAGTAGATCGATGTGGCTAGATTAGATTTGGCCCCTATTAAATTTAGGAAAATCGAATACAGGAGAGCAAAAGGAAAGAGGATTAACAAACCTTTATAACTGCTTATCAACTTTATCATTACTCGTTTCTTTACGTGTGTTGATGTTATTTATTTTGGTGCTTTCCTGTTAACGGGAATACCCAACCGCCCGCCACCAAACTGTTTGTTATGTATTTTTGCTCTCGTCATTTTCGTTTAAACTAACGAAAATGTCACAACTTAACCTAACCAATCATCAAGGGCGTACAGTTGACCTAACGGGCATTTAATTGACCTAACCGGGCATGAATTAACCTAACAGGTTAAATAACGGAAAATAGGTCAACTGAATGCCCAGTTAGGTAATGAAATATGAATGCCAGTTAGGTTAATTGAATGCCAGGTTAGGTCAACTGAATGCCCAGTTAGGTTAATTGAATGCCAGGTTAGGTCAACTGTACGCCTTTGATAATTGGTTAGGTAAAGTTGTGATATTTTCGTTAGTTTAAACGAAAATGACGAGAGCAAAAATATATCATAAACAGTTTGGTAGTCCCGATAACTAATACATAAGTACCGAATTTATTAATCATTTAAATGAAATTAGTTAATATGTAAGCAATAATCAGTTAGTAGGGGGCCAAAATGTCTTTATGTCATCTAAAATCGCTGAAAAAACGTCGCTGCTTTCGGTACGTTGTCGCCACATGAATTCCGCAAGATACGAGTCCAGATGATGGCGGACGGTTGGGTATACCCGTTAACAGGAAAGCACCTTATTTTTTAATCCTTAGATTTTTAAGTTTTTAAATTTAATGTTTAATTAATTGTATAATTTTATTATCTTGATGAATATCATAATTTATTTTTTTTATGGGATTTGTTTCCTGCCAGTGAAGTTTATCTCATCATTATCATTGCATAATATTTATATATTACATAGTCGTAACTACCTATGAAGTGTTTGCTTTATCATATAATTAAACTGAGAGACCAGTAAAGCTAAAGCTTAAGATACAAATTAAAGTGGAAAAATAAAAATCAATAGTCCAATTAGCAATTGGGGTTTGTGTTAAAAATTATTGTAATATTGTACACTCTAAATGGCACTAAACGTTTGGTTATATATATATATATGAAATGAATATATGAAATGAATATATGAAATATATATATATATGAAATGAATATATGAAATGAATAATAAATATTCTGAAATGTTTTCTAGATATTTCAAATACATGGAAACGGTGCTTAAATATTTTATTTATATATATATAAAGGGGGAGAAATTAAACATTTAATTTGTATAAGAAGATAATTCTCTATTGTTTGCTCCTAGACGCATGCGCAAATATGGATAAAAATATTCTGAAATTGTGACGCAGTTTATTTATGTGTTGGTATTTATAGGCTATCTTAAAATCTTAAAAAGAGGAAAAACAGGGATCACTTTAACATATTGCTTCCCAGGAACCTCTCTTTAACATATTGCTTCCCAGTGTATATCACTTTAACATATTGCTTCCCAGTGTTAATCACTTTAACATATTGCTTTCCAATATTTAGGGTAAGGAGTACGATAAAAAATGTTGGATCACCCGAAGATCCGTCACCCTAGCCTTTTTGAGCTAGCTTTATAAGGCTAACTAACGAAAATATCACTACTTAACCTAACCAATCGTTAGGTCAACTGTACGCCCTTGACGATTGGTTAGGTTACGTCGTGATATTTTCGTTAGTTAGCCTTATAAAGCTAACTAAAAAGGCTGGGGTGACGGATCTTCAGGTAATCCAAAATGTTCGCTTTAATAAAGTAAAGGCATAAAAAATAAATCATAACATGTTACAATATTAGATTGAAAGTAAATTTATTAGAATTTTTGCACTAATATGGTCACACAAAGTGACCAACCAACCTTTCTCTTTTTAACATATTGCTTCCCAGTGTTAATCACTTTAACATATTGCTTCCCAGGAGGGATAACTTTAGCATATTGCTTCCCGAATGCTTTGGGAAGCAATATGTTAAAGTGATCCCATATTAATTTTATTTATTCGACTAAGCCTTGGCTAATAAAGTCTTTCAAGCTTAAGAACCAGCTTGTAACCTTGAACCCTGAGCTTAGCCTTAGAACTAGGCCTCTTGATATACGGTAGGGCAACCCTAGGTTCAATCTCCGAATTAGACAGCTTATACTTGAGAAAAGAAAGTGATAAATTAGAAAGAGGTCAGTCTCGTGTAACCAAAATGAATCTAGAACTGAGAAGTAAAATATCTGAAGAAAAATCAGCTAAACTAGATACGTATTCATTTGAAAACTGTCCGTGGTCACTTGCATTTGTAAATAGAACTGTCAATAGTCATGTTTATCAAAAACTCTTAGAATACTTCATGCTGGAGTCTGGAGAACAGTTGTATGAAGATGAATCATTTATTTTTCAACATGATCTGGCTCCAGCTCATGCGGTTCGTACAACATCTGCGTGGTTTGATGGTCATGAAATTGAAGTACTCCCATGGCCAGCTAATTCTCCCGAGTTTAATCCGATAGAAAATCTTTCGAATATTGCTAAGCAGAAGGTTGAAAGTGTAAACCAGGAATACTTAGTGAACTGAAGAGGTTTTTGATGACAACCTGGAATCGATAACTACAGAAGAAGGCAAGAGGCTTGTCGACTCGATACCACGTCGATTGATGGTCGTAATCAGAGCTAAGGGTGGACCATCTAAATACTAAGACGTGACAAGATATTCTAATATTTTGGTATATAGCTATGCATTAACTTTTCACTATTTAATAAGGTTTTTGGTACATTTCAATTGTTTTTTCAAAACTGGCACACAGAGGTGTCTTTATATCATAATGACGTCAGAGATACTTGATATTACTCGTAAAGGCGTATAACTTAAAAGTATTATGAAAGTCATGAGCGCATTTGAGACAATATTCTATTTTTTTGGGTTCGGAGTTGGAAATGTACATAAAACTGACCAAAATCTGAATGTGATCCGCAACGACAGATCGAATGGAATAAATATAAAATATAAATAAGCTTAATATTAACTATTTTTGTTTATCTTATCTTTAAGCTTCATGTTCAGTTGTCATAGTAACAGTTATTGAATTATTATAATTCAAAATTTTATCTTAAATCGATCGTAATTAAGAAATTGAAAAATGTGTCATTATAAATTTGCATCAAAAATTTGTGTAAACGGATTTTCATTATTTCATAACTCTCTCTCTCTCTCTCTCTCTCTCTCTCTCTCTCTCTCTCTCAATCCTTATATATATATGGAAACTGATTTCATTTTCATAGATGTCAAATCGTGAATTAAATTGATTTGATGCAAGATATTCCTGAAATTACACTTTTATTTTCATCACGTCCACGAAGGCTGTAAAATGTCCATGATATGTAAACGTGGTTTGTGCGTTTGGCATACAAAAATTTGTTTTGCATTTCTCTATGCTTATTGTTTTAGCCACTTCACGAAAGGGGTTCTTAAGAGGTCTTCAACCGTTTCGAATGGCATTTAACGCCTTATTTTCTCATATAAAATTAATTTTTAAACGCTTTGAAAAAAGAGTGAAATGAATTCATGAGAATTTTTGTTGTAAAAAATGAGTGAAATGAATTCATGAGAAAATTTTGTTGTAAAAAATGAGTGAAATGAATTCATGAGAGAATTTTTGTTGTAAAAAATGAGTGAAATGAATTCATGAGAGAATTTTTGTTGTAAAAAATGAGTGAAATGAATTCATGAGAGAATTTTTGTTGTAAAAAATGAGTGAAATGAATTCATGAGAGAATTTTTGTTGTAAAAAATGAGTGAAATGAATTCATGAGAGAATTTTTGTTGTAAAAATGAGTGAATGAATTCATGAGAGAATTTTTGTTGTAAAAAATGAGTGAAATGAATTCATGAGAGAATTTTTGTGTAAAAAATGAGTGAAATGAATTCATGAGAGAATTTTTGTTGTAAAAAATTAGTGAAATGATTGAGAGAATCTTTGTTGTATTCTTTATGACAAATAGTTCAGAAAACAGGTTTAAAACGTCATATTTTTAATTTTTCATTCTTGCGAGAAACTTGGTAACTCACTCAAAGGATGAGTTTGGTTTTGAATATTTAGTCCTTTTACGAGGGTGGGGAGGTACTTTTTAATGTAAATTCTCATTATCTTTCACACTAAAGAGGAAGTATTATAATTAAAGTGAATTTTATTGGTTTTAATATTCCTCGTCATTGAGTAATTTCATTCTTTGACTGAAAAAGACTTAAACGACTTATATTTAATTAGATTAATTAAATACGTAGAATTTAAGTATTTAATCAGTTAATACCGTATCTATCTCGTCTGTCTGTCTGTCTGTCTATCTGCTTGGCTGGCTAACTGTCTCTTCTTTCTTTGTCTTATCTTTTTAAAGACCCAACCCTTTTTGGCTTTCAAGTAAAAAGGAGTTGAAGGACTTGGCATCTATATCAGTTATAAATTCCGCAGGAAAATATTAACCAAAATATCATTCATTTTCACAGATAATCCACGAGAAACTGTCGAATGGAATTACAGGGAAATGGAAACAAGATCTCATCAATAGTTAAAGGGTTTCGTAAGACAAAAATAAACCGGTTGATATGTCTTAAAGTGAAAGATACACTATATATAAACCCATTTACGTTGTTCATAGCCAACTTTGTGGAATAATGACAATACAAGTCCACTCAACCAACCAACCAACCAACCAACCAATTCTTTGTGTTTGTTGACGCGTGTTTTCATTCACTGCGCTTACATAAATTATCGTAGTCTTATTTATTGTCTATTTGTTTACCAAGATTTGTTTACCAATATATATATAATATATATCAGCATAAAAAAAGCAAATGGTAGATTTAAAAATACTTATAACTCGTTTGTAAATTTAGCATCGTATAATCTCAGGTTAAAAAAAAAAAAACCTCAAAATGCACTCGGACCTCGCTAATTCGACACTCAGTATTTCAGATATCAAGATAATTCGGCTATTTTCTGCCTGTCGAAATATCAGGCAATTTCGAAGAATTGGTGAAATTTGCCTAAAAAAAATAGCCGAAAATAGCAGAAAAATAGCCAAATTATCGCGAGATCCGAAATACCGAGTGTCGAATTAGCGAAGTCCGAATGTATGTCGATTTTGTAGCGTATATTATTATTATTATTATTATTATCTCTATCTCTTTATCTTAAAACTATATTTTAATACTAGATATATAATGATAATAATAATGATAATGAATAACAATTTTCTATAGTTTTAGGTCAAATATTTCCCCATGATAAAAATCGTGTGAATTTTATTTATATATTTTTATTTATCTTTTTACGTCGTTTCATTTTATGAAAAATATTTCGTTCGTTTTGGACCTCGGAGTCACCATTTCCCGTACGGTGGGCTATTTTTAGACTAATTTCATGGTTATAATTGATCAGAGGCTGCTACTTAATGAAGGACAAGACTTGAGGTGATATAAAGTTAAATAAAAATGTTGAAAAGTAAATTTAAATCCATATGATGGATTTCATTTCAAGAAACAACATCCAGTTTAGCTCAAACGGCTTTTCACGTTTCTTGAAATTCTCAAAAATATCTTCGAGGGAAGGGAATTGTTAAAGTTTCCAAAAGGCCTCTCGTTGAATTTCTTTATATGACCGTATTATATAACGATGTTTCAAGTAACAAATAATAATAATGACTTTTTCGCCGCGAGAATGGAGCTTTGTTCATGCAAATTATTTCTTATAATAAGTTTGGGATTTATGAGAACTCGCTCTATTTTTACATCAATTTTTTCTAATGGACAAAAATGCGTTAAAGGCTCTTACTTGATTCGTTGCCAATATGAACGCGTTCTCGTTAAATAGGAATATTGTGAAATAAAATGTAATTAAAAAGAATTCATTAGCCTCGGCCTACTAACCCCTAAAGTGGGTTTTACATATACGGTTCTGTACACTTATGCGACTGTAATTATATACGTGAATTACTGTAATTTATATATGTAACTATATAATTTATCACTGAACTACGAATATACTGTACGTAACATCTATATAAAAAAAATAGGACCACCTGAAGATGAGGGCCCCCAGTCTTCTTTAGTTAGCTTTATAAGGCTAACTAACGAAAATATCACGACCTAACCTAACCAATCGTCAAGGGCGTACAGTTGACCTAACGATTGGTTAGGTTAGCTCGTGATATTTACATTAGCTAGCCTTATAAGGCTAACTAAAGAAGGCTAGGGGCCTTGATCTTCAGGTGATCCAAAAAATATATTAAAGCTAAGTTTAATTTAATTTTTAATAGTTTATAATTAAAAATAATTAAAATTTGTATATTTAAAGTTAATGAAATTTAAAATTAATCTTTATGGTAACTTTACTGACACTCAGGAAACTTACGATTAGAGATAATTACTGTGCTGTAAATTAAATTAAGTTGCTGAACAATTAGCTTTCATACAAAGTAAGTGAGAGCATTTGTATATTTATGTAATTAGGTCTATTTAAATTAAAATTTGTCATATTAATGTATTAAGAAAATTTACTAAATGGTTTTAAATTATATTTATATATAGGCAACTCAACATATGTAATTAAAAGTCATTTTAAGCCTTCATTATTATAGTTAATGTAAGCCAAATTTGCAATTTAAAATTACATATAATAATATTTATTTATTAAAATTTATTAATTTATTAAAATTTATTAAGGATCACCCGAAGATCATGGCCCCCAGCCTTCTTTAGTTAGCTTTATAAGGCTAACTAACGAAAATATTACGACCTAACCTAATCAATCGTCAAGGGCGTACAGTTGACCTAACGATTGGTTAGGTTAGGTAGTGATATTTTCGTTAGTTAGCCTTATAAGGCTAACTAAAGAAGGTTGGGGGCCCTGATCTTCAGGTGATCCTTTATTAATTTATTAAAATTTATTAATTTATTAAAATTTATTAAAATTTATTAAAATTAATTAAAATATGTAAAATTCTGTATCTCGGTTCTTCTACAACTTAGATCGTATAAATTCTCTTTTTAGACGTTGTCAGTGAATAAAACCTAAAATTAATTGCAGCCAAGGCTTCCTAAGTACTATACTTAAATTGGTCCATGTTTTATTAGTTTTAATATACGTCTTCCGTTCATTATTCTTTCCAGACTACTTCATTTCAAACCCTGTAAATGTACCTGGGTCCCTAATCGTATGCAGGACAAAAGCCCCCTAGGAAAATAATAATAAGAATTTTTTTAATCATTATTTTTATTCTTTATTTTTACAGTTTATGAACACTTCTCTGACGTGTAAAATATTACATTTATTACATCATAAGACTGCAATAAGGAAGGCATTATAAGTATTATACAGTAGCACACATTAACGCTAATATTTACACAACCATAAAAAATTACATTATAAAAGGATCATCATGCCTTATCTAGGCAAAGTCAGCTTTATAAATATTATACAGTAGCACACATTAACATTTGCATTATAAATTTATAGCTCACTATTTTACAGGAGCACAAAATTATTTACACAACCATAAAAATGAACATTATAAAAGGAACATCATACCATATCTAGGGAAAATCAAACAAAAATAAAGCACAATATTAAAAAGTTCAATAAGTGTTAAGGTTCATTTAAAGTTCATTTTACTTCCACCTAATGCTGTGACCTACACCATTCAGAAATTCCTCCATGGTCTTCCTCTCATTCACATAGTCCAGACATAGGTTCTTCAAACGCTGTTGATGCTCCTTTGTGGCACGTTCCTAACCTAACCTAACCTAACCTAATCATTCAGATAGACAAAACAGTGATCACTTAGAGTGAATCAACATAGACAAAGATTATATTTGTTTAGGATTACTTCATAGCACACGAACAATAATATAAAAATGGAGGCTTTTGTCCTACTTTGCACTTTAACTGAGGGGCTTTTGTCCTATTTTGCACTTTAACTGAGGAGCTTTTGTCCTACTTTACACTTTAACTGAGGGGCTTTTGTCCAGGGGGCTTTTGTACTAGGGGGCTTTTGTCGGGACCACTCCCTAATCATATATCATAAAGTATGATGGTTTACGATAGTGTAAAATTTCATGTAATTTGTGATACTAGTCAAAACCCTGTGAATATTTTTTTTATCGTTATCATTAATATTATTAACTATTATTGGTAAAGATTCGGTAGAACACATCCACCCAAACTAGTGAAAAAAAAAAGGTTTTTCCGATGTATTTCATGCTGTTTCAATTGAATCTGACCTTCATTTTTGGCGCAAATGCACTGTTTATGGAGATAACCCTCCCCCACCCCAACTACCAACAATTTGGATTCCCGTAAGTCAGGGGTTCCCAAATTGGTGTTCCGCGGAACACTTGTATACCGTGAGAAGTGTTCCGCGGAACACAATTTGGGAACCCCTGCCGTAAGTGGACAGGGCTTTGAAGAAGAGGGAAATTGTGGGCTAAAAAGGCCAGAATCAATTGAAACAGCATGAAATACACCAGAGAAACCTATTTTCGTCACTAGTTTGGTTGAATGTGTTCTACCGAATCTTTACCTTATTATTATTTACTGACTGCAATAATACTATTTGTCTTCAATGTCTTCCCCAGACAAGCCAACTGTTGGTATGGATCCTGTAATTCATTTAGCATTTAAAATAATTTTTAAAAATTTTGTCAAATGACCTTCATTTTTTTTGGGGGGGATCCAATAATTTGCCTTCTAGTTTCTCCTATTTCCTGAATATCATTAGTGAGTAAATTTACATTATATATATATATATATATAAACAAGGTTTCAGGTATATACTAAATTAGCCACTTAAACTAAATACAGTCAGTACATTATTTGCCCTGTTTGTCGTGAGTATTCAAATATAGTATTTCAGTGAACATCCTGTGTATGACAAATTATACAAATGTTGACTTGAAAGTTGCTGAAATATCATGGATGTTGTAGAACTCGGATCACCTGAAGATCAGGGCCCCCAGCCTTCTTTAGTTAGTCTTATAAGGCTAACTAACGAAAATATCACGACCTAACCTAACCAATCGTTAGGTCAACTGTACGCCCTTGACGATTGGTTAGGTTAAGTCGTGTTATTTTCGTTAGTTAGCCTTATAAAGCTAACTAAAGAAGGCTGGGTGATCCCAAAATACATCATTATTTTAGAATAATTTTACTATTAAACTTGTTAATTAAATTCATTGCATTTATGGCTTCAAAATATATTGGATACATTAAAGATACATTCATTTGGTATTATATCAGAGTAAAAAATACATCATTATTTTAGAATAGTTGGATCACCTGAAGATCAGGGCCCCCAGCCTTCTTTAGTTAGTTTTATAAGGCTAACTAACAAAATATTACGACCTAACCTAACCAATCGTTAAGGGCGTACAGTTGATCTAACGATTGGTTAGGTTAGGTCGTGATATTTTCGTTAGTTAGCCTTATAATGCTAACTAAAGAAGGCTGGGGGCCCTGATCTTCAGGTGATCCGCAACTTTTAATAATTTTACAGTAAACACAGTAATGGAAAACTATTCTATACAAAATAATGCAGTAATCTAAACTCATACTGGTATTCAGTTTTAATAAAATTGAAAGTAAAAAAAAGTCCCTTCCATGGATTTGTGAGAGGAAAAAGTTTTGTAAATTTCTAAAAGGTTATAAGGTTATATTCTGAAAGAAGACGGAGGCTTTTGTACGAGTGATGCAGCTATAATAAACAAGCAAAGATGCATTACGAAGTAAATTGTATTATAGTTGTATTCATTTTATCACTTATTAACCGCGTAATAAAGATTTTGAAGAAATTATTAACTATAGTAATATAGTTTGTATAGCACTTCAGAATAAGTCGTATTGTTGTATTGATATATATGCTCGTACTGTCCTATATACTGTACCTCTGAGGATTGTTTGATGGAAGAAAGAGTAGTCCCCCTTCAGCTCTTTTCCAGTAGTTTGCTCTTAAATCTGTCTAGATCAAGACCGTTGATGTTTCTTAATTCCTTTGGTTTCCGGCTAAAGAGCTTCGGCTCTTTGACAACAAATCTCTTCCCCTTCAGCGTAAAAGCCATTCCATGTCTAACCCTTGGTTTAAGGATGCTGCATGTTCTTGTTTTCTTTTTGTCACTTCTTTTTGGATTGTTACAAAGTTTGTAGTGAGATTTGATACAATCTCTTCATTTATTTTCCGCATGTACAGGGGGTTAACAAAGGTAAAGAGACAGTTAACAAAGGTAGAGAGACAGTTAACAAAGGCAAAGAAACAACTGTTTTTTTCATAGTTTTTTATTTGATAATAAAAGTTGATAAATAAAAAAAAATTATTGAATCAATATTATTTACAATTGGGGTGTTTTCCCCTTTGTATTATGTACAGCTGATACACGTTCTGGTATTCCATTGATGAGCTTTACCATTTGTTCTTGGGGTCAATCAACTATTTATTTACTCTTGTCAACTCTCTGTAGATGAAAAAGTATACCTATTCTTATTTTCCAACTTTAATTGTCAAAACTTTCTCTGTTAATCTTTGACCTGTTTACTTTAGCTGTAGAATGTGTCCATATTCTCTCCAAATGGACAATATTTGCTTTTTTCACATTGGGCAACAATTATATACAATATTCCAATTTTTGTACAAACAGTTTTGTACCAAAAATTTCATTACATTTTTTAGCCCATCTTTGACGTTTCTGAGCATTTCTTCCACAATGTTTACAGGTTTGCATGCTTACTAACACGTACACTCATTGGGCATGATCTTTCCCACTTTTTTCTTGATAGTTACTTTGCATTTCGTATCACTATGATAAAGGGTATAATTCTGTTTTAATTTCTTAATTTCTTTCATATCTTGTCAGTGTTGTCAGTGTTAAATTTCATATTGATTTATTTCGATCATTTGTACATTTGGCTTCACTTTTCAGGACTTTTTTGTATATCGTGAAGATTTTATATTTTAGGTATTTTGTTGTCGTCTGCAAAAGATATCTTCTGATCTATATATTTTGGTAGTGAATATAATATACTATACTATATAGTACAGAAGTAGAGACAGTAATGTTCCTTGTGGTACTAAGCTATGAAGTTCAGATTCTGATGACTTTTCTTGAACTCTCAGAAGCTACTTGTGGTGTGTTAGAAATTAAACGAAAATTGATATAATTACTTAATTTTCACTTGTAAATCAGCGTTCATTATGTTGGGGAAGAATGAAAATGAGAATTTTTATTAATTAGTGATAAATTGTAACATAGGGTAACCTTCGTTAAAAATTAGAAAACATTTGGCCATTTTGATTAGTGACGTCACGCGTTCCATCTTCATCCGCGCACCTCGCGCAGAATTACGGGGCGTCACCTTTGTTCAAAGAGCGTCACGTGAGTGACGTGACTGCGGCTAGTCAGTACGATAGTACAATACGTGCGTTTGCGGTCAGTAGTGATCTTTCATTCTGACTGACGTCGCGTTTCTCCAAATGACACCATTAAGTCAACAATAGCGCATCTCAAAACTAGAATGTTGCGAACACGTAATAGAGATCATGCAGGAAATTATTGTCATTTAACCCAATGATTTTAATTATAAACATTCATTATTAAAATAATAGGCTAATTTAGGTAAACTAACGATTTCTAACAGGTGTAGTTAATTATAAATTTTAGAATAAAAATCTTAAGATATTTTTCTAGTTACAGTTTAATCGTAATAAAAGGTAAAAAAGACAACCAGAATAGGTGCCTCGTGACAACCTGAGAAAGATGCTCTACAAAGACAACTACAAAAGATACCACGCAAAAGGAGAGAAAGGATTCAGACAATTCTGTTAGTCAGAGAAGATTCGGAGAGAGAATTCAATATCGGCATTCGCATCTAGTCAGTCATTCAGAGTCCTTCTTCCATTCATTTAATTGTTCAGCTTAACCCTCTATGGACAGAATTTTCTGTAGGGTTAAGTTATAAATGTGTGTGTATGAAAGGTTAGAAATTTATAACAGTTGACCATATAGGGTTAATTAAGGTAATTTTAGTTCTTAAAGTAGGCCGTGGCAAGGGGACCTTCGATCATGAAGTTAAATATTTAGTGTCACTTTTAAATTAAATATTTAAAGTTCCCTGTATGTATATATATATATATATAGTTGGTAAATTCCTAGTTTAGAGGCGTCCTTCAAATTTTCATTGAGCATTCATAAAAGTTGCACCATTAGATTGGAAATAATTTATTTATGAACGTTGTGAGGTGGAAAAGTCAGAATCTAACCTAACCTAACTTTACCTAACTCGGGCAGCAGTCGACCTAAACTGGGCATTATTCGATCTAATCCAGGCATTAATAATAATAATAATAATAATAATTTTAATAGAAATAGTGCAATAGTGCATTTAAGTCCACTTTACATGTTTTTTCACCGTTTAAGCATTTAAAACTATTTAAAATTAATTTATGCGCAATACAAAATCTCAATAAACTTAAAATTATCATGAAATTGTAAAGTAATTTAAATTATACAAAATTACAAACCTTGGCATGAATTAATGTTGTCAAACTCCATATTTTACATTTTTTCAAACACAAAGACACGCATCTTTCCTTTACAATGTCAAAAATGCGAGTAATTTTAGCACGAAGAATGAAATGTTACATTACTGATAAGTTGGAAACGGAAACCTAAAAGCTTAGATTTGTTCCTAATACAGACGATAGGTGTCAAAAATATATCATAAAATGTATTCTTTTATTCATAAAATACACAAAATTATAAAATTTTTACCCGACACTGTTCATAAATAAACTATTGCCTATCCAGTGATATAATATTTATACATATGTGTTGCGTATTAAGAGGACGCCTCCAAACTAGGAATTAACCATGGAGTTTATTTCCCCTAGGCCAGGTCAAGAAATCTTTTTGGTACTTTCCTGTTATTCCGGACCCCAGACTTTTTGCCAGTTGCCAGACTTCAATTTTGACACAGGATATTTTCGTTAAAACTAACGAAAATATCACGACTTAATGTAACCATATATCAAGGGCGTACAGTTTACCTAACCGGGCATTCAGTTAACCTAATTAGTTGGTAAGGTTAGGTTAAGTCGTAATATTTTCGTTAGTTTTAACGAAAATATTCTGTGTCAAAATTGAAGTCTGACAACTGGCAAAAAGTCTGGGGTCCGGGATAATAGGAAAGTACCCTTTTTTTCTAACTTGTCCCTTGGCTATGTTTGACATTATATAACATAATTTAATATAATTTACACTGTGAACATAAAAGTAAATCATAAATTTTATCGTGTTTTTGATTCATCAGTGATTTATTTATTTGGTTTATGGCATACGTGTTTAGGCCTAGTCTGTCTTGGTACTCTGTGAGACCTCTTATAGTGAATTAAATGTGATATTAAAAGTTAAAGTGACACTTAATACTTAGTTCTTAACTGTCAGCCTAAGCTTACAGTAGTTCTGAGATTATGTTCATCTTAGCCACGTTATCACCTTGTTTCGGCCACACTTCCTCATCCAAACACCACCTTATCACCATCGTCCACGATACACAACGTCAACAATTTTAGGAAATCCTTCAAGTATGCGACTAATTAAATGTACAGTATACAGTGCTTTATCAATAACTAAATGATATTTCTTGTAATATTGACATTTCCAATATAAATAATATTTATATATTAGGAATATTAATCCCACTGAAAGCAAAGGTTTATTTATTTTAAATTTCATATTTTTCTACAACGCTTCAACTGTTTATAGTTATTTACATTTGTAATTTCTTTCCTCTGTCATTTTAGAGTCCATTCTCTTCAGCCTTAAACGACGACAGTAAATGCACATTAGCACCTCCGAGATGCAGCCAAGTTCATCGTAAATTATAGAAACACTGAAATTATATATAGAATACTAGAACGCCTGCCACTGCGATATCATCTCTGGCAAAAATGGGAGTGAAAGTCGGTAGTAGAGGCCATTATCTCGGCATTATTTTCGTTATTACACCTAGTGTTGTTCTATAATATAAAATACCCGCGAAATTAAACTTCGTTAATAACATAATCGAAGTAAAATCCTAACACAAATTCCATCAGCATATTCTGTTCCTTCGTAATACAAGAAACCCAAAATAACACTTCTCAGAAAAGGAAGCACAAAAATAATAGAATTCGTATATTAAAACAAACTTTTTAACCGCATAAAAAAACAGGAATTCTTGAAACTATTTTAGCCATTCTGCACATCTACATCCTATTATTTAAGCTTAATACCCTCAACCTTGGAGTAGTTTACACCTCATTTCGGCGGAAAAGGTCTACTTAGCTGACTTCCTAAGTAGTTAAGGCCCATCTGTAAAAAATGCAGAGGAGATGTAATGATCTCTGAATCAACAGTTGGATGGAATTACATTTCGCTTTTAACATTTTGTTACTCGCTTTTAAGAAGAATTTTAAATTATTTTTTTATTTAGTGTTTTTTTATAGTGAACCAGAAGAGAATAGTCTCGTTGCCTTATGGATAGGGTGGGGGGGGGGGGGTTAAGGTGTATGTATCATATATTTTAAGAAAATGAGTAAAGAGAGAAGTAAGCTGTTGAATATTTAGGATTATAATTATATAGAGTTATCTTAGGGTTACATTTGAACTTTGGTTTAGATTAGGGTTGCCAGACGTCCGGCTTTAGGCGGACAGTCCGCCTTTGAGCGCTCTGTCTTTAGGGTGGCCATTTCCAATTTCCAAAAAGGAGGACACTGCGTATATGGCCGTACGTTAACATATATATATGTTAACGTACGGTCACATACGCAGTGTCCTCTTTTTTAAATGGCCTCCCTAGTTTAGATAGTAACAGAGGAAAAGCGAATATAAATTAGCTGGTGTTTGTCATCTGTAGTCAGTTGCTATAGTGATAAGCAGTCTTTCAAATTATATTGTGTGCATATATTAAAAGTAGAGGTTAATGATGTGAAGAATAAACGCTGCTCTGATGAAACTTAATATTTCAACCGGAGATTTAGTGTGTATGTGTGTGTGTGTGTGTGTTTATACAACTGTAAATAACTACCAGACCAAACAATACAGGAACTCGAACTCAGCAAGCAAAATCTCTATAATAATCCTGGATTATATCGGTCGCGGGTGTCATATTCACACGTCAAATACATACTTTTTATCGATTTAGACCAATTATTTGTCAAATGTGGTCGATAAATTGGGGAAATTAGGCTGTTTATGCCTCATTTGGTGGCCGGGAGCGTTGCAGAGGGCAACAATTTTGTAATCAATATTGCAAAGTTTCCAAATTTTAACGAGTTCAATAATAGAGCGAAAGGGAACGCTGATGAAGTAGACTTAATTAGTGGTGGAGAGTTATGGAGAGAGTAATGAATTATGTTGTAATGTAATAAAGGAAAAATGGAATCCATTATATGTTTAAGATATTCATTTATTACATTATCATAATTTTTTCCTTTGTTTCCTTATAGTATATACAGGGTGAACATAAAATCCCTTGAATGGCAATTTAAATAATAGTTAATAACAAAATAGCATGAAACAACAACAACATTTTTTTTAGATAAATCTTTAAAAAAGTTAAAAGAAAAACCATAAACGTTTTTTAATCAAATGTAACTATTAGGGACCCAAAATAATTAATGTAATAGTGATATTTTTCGATTCTGTTTCATATTATTCTGTTATTTCTGTTATGCTGTTATTTCTATTGGACAGAAAATGGATGAGAATGTGTAAAAAGTTTGGAACTGCGTACTCTCTTTAAAGGAGGAGGCACGCAGTTAGAGGGTTCAGAAGAGCAGTGTCCGTTATAATATCGATAGTAAAGAGAGAGTGAGGCAACATTGCGGCGAAGAGAGAAGGATTGAAGACAGTCAGTAAGAGGTGGGGAATTGGTGAGACGAAAAGCCTTTGATTCCACCAAGTCAAGTAGAGCTGTGTGGGTTGAAACACTCTACACATGAGAAGTGTTTTCTATACAGGGGCGGACAAGACCCCTGTCCAGAGACAGCAACTGAGTAGGAGTAAAGAAACTGCAAAGCTAGCACAGCACACTGTTTTAGAAAGAGAGTATATATGATCTTTCCAGGAAAGATCACGAGAAAAGGAAAGCCAATAGTGTTAAGAGAAGAGGAAGGATTGAGTTCTGTATTGTTGAAGGTAAGGGAATAGTCGTGTGGAAGATTATGACGAGTAGACAGATGAAAGAATCGAGTTTTTGAGGGATTGAAAGCCACAAGGCTTTCTCTGCCCCAATCAGAGATAGTAGAAGGATCAGAGGTCAGGTGTACCATAGCCGTCCTACGCGAAGCATGAAGTGACTGTTGGGAGAGACGCTTTGTGAAGCGGATGAGATGTGAAGGGTGGAATCATCAGCATAGAAGTGGATATGACAGGAAGTGCAACTTAAAAGATCATTAATAAATAAAAGGAAGAGAATGGTTGACAGGACAGAGCCCTGAGGAGCACCACTATTAATAGTTTTACGAGAAGAACAATGGCCATCTAAAACCGAAATCCCGAAAGGAGGATGACCAAGAGTCAGAGAGATACACAAGAATATCGCGAGTAGAGCGTCCCTTGTGGAACCCATACTGACCATCTGAAAGAAGATTGTGAGTAGAGGTGTTTAAGAATCTTCATATTAAGGATGGATTAAAAAACTTTAGAAAGAAATCAAGGCAGTTGGACGATAGTCTGAGGGTTGAGAGCGGTCATCCTTTTTGGGACAAACTAAATGTGTAATGTTCCTAAACAAAAGAGTAGACAGGGAACATTCTCAACCCTGAAGAAAAGTAGCTTTGTTGTCAGAATGTCAAGATTATTCAACTACCTGCCAGCTGCCAAAGCTCTTTGGAACACGAATACTGTCGACGTGGAACTCTTCAAAAGAAAGACAATTCCTGATGAACTAGGTGTACCTGGGTAATGTGTATATGAAGTGAAGTGACACAAAAACCAACTTGCTCCTTCACCAGGCCAACTCGAGAGGTGGGGGGCAACAAGCCCGAACTCTGTAAAGTGAAGAATCAGTAAATCAATACACTGAACAAGTGAAAGGTTGAGAGGTTGAAACGTATATATATATATATATATATATCGGGTGGTCCGAAAAAAATGACGCATTTTTTAAAAATTAATATCTCAGTAACCCCCTTCCTTATCATGACAATTTTTATAAGCAAGATACTTTCAAACTTCTTTTTTTGAATGCAAGAAACGGAATTCTGATATCTTTTATAGTTTTCTCGCAATTAACAAAAGTAACAACATGGGTCAAAAAAACAAAATCGCAATATAATATCCGTTTTTTTATATGATATCATTTTTGTACGATATCATGCGATATTTTTGCAAGTTATTACAAAACTCTACAGGAATGAACAAGTCAAATTGTGGATATTTTTATTTTTTAACAATTCGTCAGTACCCTTAATGATGTTGTCAGAGGAAGATCGTATTCTCATTAAAAATTGTTACTGTGAAAAAGGATGGAAGACTGGAAGGTTATTGCAAGAGTTTCCCGGCAAAAAGTGGAAAAGGCGTGCAGTGGAAAGACTCTTAAAGAAGATTCGCGAATCGGGAAGTACTGCCAGAAAACCAGGAAGCGGTAGACCTAAAACAGCTTCGGTTCCAGAAAATGTGGATTACATCAACGATAAAATCTGCTCTCAAGAAGATAAACCAGGAAGTCATTTGTCACAAAGAACAATTGCTAAACATTTGAATATTGGAAAGACTTCTGTACACCGAATAATTAAAGCACAAAAACTAAAAGCCTTCAAAAGAATAGTATCTTCTAGAAAAAGTGATACTGTTAAGGATAAAAGAAAAACAAGGTGCAGAAAGTTACTTGATAATTTCTCTGTCGTTGATATTAAAAAGATAGTCTTCACGGATGAAAAAGATTTCACTCTAGAAATTCCGCGAAACCGTCAAAATGATGTTGTCTACGGGCGTGGTAAAAAGTGTGACATTTCAATAAACAGATTGTATCATGAAACGTCAAGATTCTCCAAAAAGGTTATGATATCTGCAGGGGTCTCTTGGAATGGCAAGACAGATGTTCATTTTATTGAAACTGAAAAGACAAAGGTGAATTCTGCAAATTACATTGAACTTTTAAGAACAAAATTGTTGCCGGATTGTCGTCGCCTGTATCAAGAAAATGATTTCATATTTCAACAAGATGGAGCACCGTCGCATACAAGCTACGCCACACAGTCGTTTCTGATTAGCAATACACCAAAATTAATAACGAAAAATGAGTGGCCACCACAAAGCCCAGATTGTAATCCTATGGACTACTCAATTTGGGAGTTACTAAAAGAGAAGGTTTACCGAGGTCAACGAGAAAAATTCACCGAATCAGAATTAAAAAGTAAAATACTTGAATCTTGGCAAGAAATTGGCATTAATGAAGTAAGAAGTATTATTTTTGTGTGGAAGAAAAGACTTAGATTAGTGTGTCAACAGAGTGGTGGTCCAATCGATCATTTACTGTAAATTAATTAGTTAAATTTCTGATTAAATTTTTCCTTTCTCATGATATTCGTTTTTTTGACCCATGTTGTTACTTTTGTTAATTGCGAGAAAACTATAAAAGATATCAGAATTCCGTTTCTTGCATTCAAAAAAAGAAGTTTGAAAGTATCTTGCATATAAAAATTGTCATGATAAGGAAGGGGGTTACTGAGATATTAATTTTTAAAAAATGCGTCATTTTTTTCGGACCACCCGATATATATATATATTATATATATATAATATATATATATATATATATATATTATATTATATATATTATATATATTATATTATATTATATTATATATATATATATTATATATATATTATATATATTATATATATATATTATATATATATATATATTATATATATATATATATTATATATATATATATATATATATATATATATATATATATATAGTGTGCACAAATTTTATGGGAAGTTATATTCACTGAACTAATTATTTTTGATCCAGTTCAATACGTTGGTGAAACTTATCCTTAACTCTCAGAATTACTAAACTTCATTACACGAAGAATAACTTGCAAACACAACTTGAAACCTTATCAGTAATGTACATAATAATAATAATAATAATAACAACGTTATACGACAAAAGGCAGTGAATGATACTGTCTATTTAATCCTTTATACTTGATCTTCGTGTTACATTTGAAGCCCAGAAATAAAAAAAAAAAATTAATTTGTGTAACTTAAAAAAAAAGAAAAATTTCGGGATACGCTTGTAAAAGGGGAAACAGGGAACTGGAAATAAAGGGTAGGGGGAGGGAGGTGGAAAGAAATGAGAGGAAGCATGACGGAAACAAATTGGACGATTTTCCCTAACGTCGTGAATAGAGAGGAAGACTCCGATCCGAACTTAATCTCACTGAATAGGGATTCTGATCAATTATAATGCACTTAATACTGGTAAATGGAGAGTTCCGCATCGATGAAAGCCGATGAGTGAATATATATAATATATATAATATATATATATATATATATATATACACAAAGGATTAATTTATACATTTTTTGCATAACGTTACAAAGATAATTCTTATATTACTCTTCAATAAAGTCGTTTTTAAAACAAATTTTTACATATATATATATAGAGGAGGGGCGACAAGCTTGACCTTCGTGAAATGAGGAATCATCGCACGGAACATTTGAAAGGAAAGGTACACACACACACACACACATATATATATATATATATATATATATATATATATATATATATATATGTCCGAGAAATAATGGTTCTGAAGTATTTATGAAACTTTTTAATTTTTTAATTTTTTAATCTATATTATAATAAGAGAGCTGTCCTTCTGTCTGTCTGTCCGTCTGTCCGTCACACTTTCAGAAATTGTGAGAAAAAATTGTGAGAAAAAAATTCAGAAATTGTAAAAAAAATTCAGAAATTGTAAAAAAAATTCAGAAATTGTATTACGGGCGGCAATGTGAAGCTCAAGATTTTCATGACTGTGTTCTTTTCTGTAGTTTAGCAATGGGGGAAGGGTGGGGGTAATGGGGGAGGGGTGGGGTAATGGGGAGGGGTGGCGGTAATGAGGGAGGGGGTTAGCCCCCAAGTTGTATGAATGGGGGTGAGGAGGTTTTGGGAGATACCAGATTCAGAAATGTTGACACAATGTGAAGCTCAAAATTTTCACGGCTGGGTTCTTTTTTTGTAGTTTAGCCTGTCTAACCGTCAGCGAAGCGGCGGGAACTGTACTAGTAATCATAATATGAGAAGGGTTGTTTGATCCATTCTACAAGAACATCTTGTTGATGCTGTCATGGAGTTCGAGCGTCGAATATGCATTGTAGCGACGAATGATGGTCCTCGTGTGAAAGTGTTCTAAACTTGGACCTTTTGGAAATGTAAATATATATATATATATATATATATATATATATATATATATATATTATATATATATATATATATATATATATCGGGTCGGCAAAAAAAAGGGAGACCTTTTAAATCCTTCATATCTTGGCAAATACGGTACATACGTAGAACCATGAAATTTTAGTGTGTTAGTACTAGGTAATTTTATGGTTTGTATGCAATCTTTTAGCATTTTAGCTGAGAAATTGGATTTATGGTGAATATTCCAGAAAAATCTTGTTAATCATAGGTTCAATTTGATAATTAAAGCTATTTTAATTAGCGTAAGCCAACTGCAGGAGGTTTGGACAAGCTTCTCAAGAAAATCGATAAAACAGGAGATATTAAAAGAATACCAGGTAGCGGTATTAAATTTGGCCACTAACTAAACAGTCCTGATTTAAATCTTGTCGATTACAAAATTTGTCACAGAGCATTTATCGGGTCAAAGTAAGAAATGTCGCTCATTTACGACAGCTTCCTCTGGAAAAATGGGATGAGCTACCACAAGAAAAATTAATAAAGCCATAGATGAGTTCCGTCCTAGACTGAAAAGGTTGTAGAAGTTTGTGGTAAACATATCGAGCAATTTTTTTACATCAAGGTAGCACGATATGTGAATACTTTGTAACTTTTTATCTGCACATACAATGCAGTAGTAGTGTAAATGGAGAATTTCCAGTGGCATAAAGAAATGTTCAATAAATCTGTAATTTTCATTAGTTTTCTTTGAAATCCGCTCACCGTATAGGAAATTTACTTAGTTGTGGGGTGTGAAAAAAATATTGAAATCTGACCATAACTTTGGATTTTACAACCAAAGTTCGAGGTCTCCCTTGTTTTTGCCGACCGATATATATATATATATATTATATATATATATATATATTGATTAATAAAAATGACCAATTATTTTGCACTATTATTTCACGGGATATATATATATATATATATATATATATATATACAGTAAAATCACAGAATAACACGTGATTTTATTAATAAGCAAACAACCACAGGAAAAAAAAAAGAAAAAGAAACACGAAATCCGAGCGCTTTCGTGATATATTCACATCTTCAGGGAAAAGATGTGAATATATCACGAAAGCGCTCGGATTCAGTGTTTTTTCCTTTTTTCCCTGTGGGTATTTGCTTATATATATATATATATATAAAATGAAAATTAAAAAGCTCATTGGCAGACCATAATCTATATATATTGTGAGTTCATTCCCATATATATATATATATATATATGGCAGCATTTCTCTGATTAAACGACTGTGCAACATTTCATCGCAGTTAAATTAAATTAGTTTAGAATAAGGTGAGGTTAGGTTAGGTTATGAATGTGAATGAAATACCCAATTGTCGAAATGTGTGGGGGTCATGGGGGTCTCGCATGAAAAAATATTCCATAAAGGCTCCGATCACTCGTTTCTAAATTCCAATTCAGAGTATAATGATCAGCAAATTGGTAAAGAGATCCAAATCCATAAGTAGAGTAAGACAAATTAGGGCTAATATCTTAATTAATGTTAACAAGCAAATAACTGATAGATATTATTTGGTTTAATCCGATGTAATTGGAAATTCCGGCTAAATACTGTACAATTTATATAATTTGAACGGATCTACAGTCGTTGAGTACGCCACAACTTAATATACATTTCTGTAAGCTTCTTAGCAGGAGTGTATATATATATATATATATATATATATATACACACGAGGGGCGGTACGAAAGTATTGTCTTTTATTTTATTTCTCACTAAATATAATTCCATTTCCAATGAAAATTACAGGGAATACATACGTGGCAAATATAGTGTGTGTATATATATATATATTATATGGGTTACGTCGTGGCCAATGTCGTAACACCGCTTCCCGGAGATCAGCGAATTTACAAGGTTAATTACCGGTGCATTATGCATAGTACAATAATGTTGTTGGTAGTACAATATTTTAACGGATGTTAATTATCCGTTAATAATGTTAACGGATAATCACAAGACTCGGAGAATGGCCTGTAGTCTTTCCTTTCTTCAGCGGTATTCGGCCGAAGGTTCGTATTTCCTTGAGCGCATTGTGACAGGTGATGAGACCTGGGTACACCATCACACACCATAGTCTAAACGGGCGTCCATGAAATGGAGACATCCGAAGTCACCACGAACCAAAAGTTCAAGATTACACCATCAGCTGGCAACGATTTTTTGGAACCATCATGACGCTTTGTATGTTGAATTCATGCAAAAAGGGACAACAGTAAATGCTACTTCTTATTGTAAAACTTTACAGCGACTCCTCATGGCTATCAGAAGAAAACATCCCGGGTTGCTTACTGCAGGTGTAGTGTTCTTGCATGACAATGCACGCCCTCACACTGCAAATCAAACACGCCAACTTTTGGGATCGTTCCACTGGGAAGTCATGGATCATACCCCCAATAGTCCTGACCTTGCACCAAGCTACTTCCATTTGTTTCCAGCACTAAAGGAACACCTCGGAGGTAAACAGTTTCAAAACGATCTTGATGCAGAAGCGGCCCTACAAACCGATTAAAAACCAAGGCCCCTACGTTTTACTCGACCGGCATCGGAAAGCTTGTCCCACGCTACGACATATGTTTGAATCTGTTTTTGGTGATTATGTAGAAAAGTAGTAATAAGTTGGTGTTGAAATATTTTAATAATTACTTGCCTTGTAATAAAACAGTTTCTTCAAAACACGAAAATAAAACCCCACTCTAATAGACAGAGTTTATTTCCACAACAGTTTCGACGCCCACTGGCATCCTCCTCGGGTGGATACAGAAAAACGAATGAACCAAAACAAGAGGGAAAAACAGTCCAGGGACCGATCGTTAAGAAATTCGCACCTAGGTTAGATCCCATTCTCCCGACACCGGAAGGGCATTTTCACTAAGTACATTCGCACAAATTTAAAACTATCTTCCTGTTCTAAACATACAGATTCGATTATTTTTTATTTTTTTTACATAATTATTACATAATTATTAAATAATAGAATCTGTATGTTTAGAACAGGAAGATAGTTTTAAATTTGCGCGAATGTACTTAATGAAAATGCCCTTCCGGTGTCGGGAGAATGGGATCTAACCTAGGTGCGAATTTCTTAACGGTCGGTCCCTGGACTGTTTTTCCCTCTTGTTTTGGTTCATTCGTTTTTCTGTATCCACCCGAGGAGGATGCCAGTGGGCGTCGAAACTGTTGTGGAAATAAACTCTGTCTATTAGAGTGGGTTTTTATTTTCATATTTTGACATTCACGTAGAAAAAAAAAAGTTTTTTGCATCTTCAAAACACCTTTTAAACTTACTTTATGAACAACCCTCGTATCAGAGAACAATAAAATTATTATTATCATTATTATTATTATTATTATTATTATTATTATTATTATTGTTATTATTACTTTTTTCAAGTTATGAAGAGTATTGCTTCTATCTTTTCTCATATGTAATGCGTCGGAAATGAAGTGGGTCGTGCTTGTTATAATCGAGATAAAAATCCTGTCATAATACTAAAAATAATAATAATAATGACAATAATAATGACAATAATAATAGTAATAATAATAATAATAATAATAATAATAATTTTATTGTTCACTGATATATTTAGAAAGCATACAATAGGTGTACAGAGAATAGCATCGTCCTCGGTAAAAAAGCAAGCAATGTATCTCGGAAACGAAGCGATTGCGGATTTATGTTCATAGGAACTCTTTTGTTTACTTTCACGTCCTGAATATGTATACTAATTTATGAAACATAATTTTATAACACCCTGTATATATAAAAAGTAAATATAAACTAACACATAAGAAGCATTACTTTCGTACCACTCCTTCGTGTATATATTACTTTTACCCCAAAGTAAGCAAAGTTTTAGGAAGATCATAAACCCAAATTACTGAAAAAAAACTTTACGAAAATTAAGAAATAATTAAAAATTAACTAATTAAAAATGTTAAAAATAAAAGGATTTACATTTAGAATTGTTAAATGTGACATAAAATGGGATAAGCTTAAGAATAATTGTTATTATTGCGGTTAATAATTACGTAAATATTTTAGCAGAAAAAGAAACCAAAAATGGAGATGAATCCCAATCATATCAAAAACGAGATCGAAACGAAAATAAACGCAAATGCAATGACGCCCTTAGAAACACATCGAGTAATTACGACATTAATATTTCAGATAATTATATGACGTTAAAAAAAATGAAATTGTAAATTTGCAAAATGCATTTGTTATTCGTTCAGTCGACAAAGCGATCAACAATTACGCTGTTAAAAAAACAATGAAATAATTAGATATTAATTAGGTTAGAATAAACATATTAATAGCTACAAAGGCAATGAAACGTAGAAAATATATAATGAAAACCGGAATTGTATAATTAATATGTATAATAATGAAGTAAAAACAAGATCTGATATACTAATTAACGGAAGAGAATAAATGTATACCAGCCATGCAATCCAAATACTCCATCAAACTCTATCAAAACCCTATTAAATTTCGATTCGAAGTAAATTCTAAACAGTCAACTACAAAACCAGTCTCACAGGACGTAATATTATTAGGATTAGAACTAATTAAAGTAGAAAATAGAACAAATAGAAAAAATAGAAAATAGAACAAATAGAAAAAATAGAAAAATAGAAAATAAAACAAATAGAAAACATAGAAAACAGAACAAAGAGAAAAAATAGAAAAAATAGAAAATAGAACAAATAGAAATAATAGAAAATAGAACAAATAGAAAAAATAGAAAATAGGAAATAGAACTTCGATAAATTGTTACAGGTCCATGAACAATTGTATCCAATATCTAGATAGAATAAAGAACAAAGAAACAGATTTATGGCGTTGATTTCTCAAATTTATACTCGGGTCTACCACTTGAACAATTGTTTAATACATTAAAAAAAAACCTTATTAAAAAAGTTAGCAAAAATTGGCAATATAAATGAGTAGTAATCATTAGAACAGAGGAAAACGCTATATCGGAGTGACATACATAAGCGCAACTATTATAACACGTATTGTATAAATATATTTATAGAAACCATCAAATATCTTTAGAACAACACTTATATTATATTAAATAATATTAACTTCGAACGAGAAAAGGGAATTGCCGAGAGGACGAACAACATCTCGAATATGTCACATTTATATCTGTCATGTAAAGAATTCCTGTTTATGGAAAAGCGATTGAAGAATAACCGACTATTTAATAACAATGGCGGATATATAGACGATATATCTGTACGATAAATATATCTGATTTTGAAGTATCTGAAACAGAGATTTACGCCAAGATTAAAATTGGAGAGAGGAAGGTGATACCAGGGACAAAAAAAAAAAAAAAAAAATGGCAAGACTTAATCTACAAATTGCAAATGAGAATAGGGTTACGTGTAAAGTATATAATAAAACTAATAGTTATCAATTTGATGTAATAACACCCCTTTTTTAGGATAGTTAACAGGGTAAATGCAAAATGTATTAAATAAATTCAGTTTATAAAATCCAAATGAATTCATAAATAATTTAGATATAGAAATTTACATACTCTAAGATGACGTATATATGCGGTTAGACGCATATATATATATATATATATATATATATATATATATATATATATATGAAAATTATTTCACGAAAGTAACACGTGAAAAATATTTATGATGAATAAAACCACGAAGGAAAGGAAACACAAAATGGTGCTCAAGCGCTTTCGTCTAATCCTGAGGATGTCATTAGACGAAAGCGCTTGAGCACCATTTTGTGTTTCCTTTCCTTCGTGGTTTTATTCATCATATATATATATATATATAATATATATACGAGTATACAGAGAGGGTATATAGAGAGAGATAGACAAAATAGGAATGGGACCCCATACTTTTCTATAGGGATAAAACTAAACATAAAATAATACGATGCAAAAATACAAACTTTTAAGAAATAGGATAGTTATTAGTCGTTATACCATAAAAGAAGATAGTTTCAGACAGAAAACAACATAAATGAGAAATGCGAAATGAAATCAGGGAACAATTAAAATATAAAGTCCAACAATTATTTAAGACTACAAATATAGGATGTAAATTAAGGTACAGTTTCGGACACATAAAACACACACACACACACACACACACATATATATATATTATATATATATATATACAGTATATATATATAAAAAGCGACGCTTGTGTAGAAGAGCGTCCCCGATCAGTCACAACTCGTAATTCTCCCACATACGAGCGGAATCGAATTCCCTGAGGGAGCACCTTCTCATGCCCTAAATATTACATTTTAACTGCAAAAAACACACAGTATAATTAATGTAAAGAACGACGCTTGTGCGGACGCTCTTCTACACAAGCGTCGTTCTTTACATTAATTATACTGTGTTTTTTGCAGTTAAAATATATATATATATTATATATATATATATAGAGAGAGAGAGAGAGAGGGAAATGCGAGCGTAGAAAAAATCAAATGTAGTTGGTTGTTAAATAATAATACAATGAAATTTCCGACAAAAAACAAATAGTAAAGTTACGTCCCTCGAAAGAAAATGAAATCAAACAGTTGAAATCGAACTTTGGTTAGAAAAACAAAGGTATTCTGTCTTGTAATGATAATAATAATAATAATAATAATAATGATGATAAAACTAAACCACTGGTCAACAAAATTTTTGTTTCTTTAGTAGGAATAAACTTTGTTTGTTAATTTGAGTACATGCTGAGTAAGGTGATGTACTCGGAATTTTTTTCTATCACGTCTTATTGAGTTATACATAAAGCTATTTTTGCCTACTTTTCATTTAAAATGATCGATTATGCCATGTGTAACTTTGGCCTTTCAGCAATATTTATACTTTATTGCCGCTAAAACTTTAAATTAGTATTTTAAATTAACCCTTTCAGGACGACAAATTGGTAGCGTTTCAAATACATGCAATCGTAACTTAACCCTACAAAAAATTGCTGCCTTAAAGGGTTAAAAAATTAATGTTTTTCTTTCATATTTTTCACACTTCACTGGAGTGTTATGCCTCGTAAATGCATCAATGGTCCTCATTCATTCTGTCACATATGCGGAGAGTTCATTCGTAAGTCTCAGCAAAGGAATATGACTTCCATAGTCAAAAAGTCATATGAGCTTTATTTTTCCTGTAAATCTAGAGATCAAGACAAGACCTGGGCCCACACGTTTGTTGTACAACCTGTGTAACGAGTCTGAGGACTTAGTTCAAGGGTACTCGCAAGTCATTGCCCTCTGCAGTGCCACTGATCTGGAAGGAACCGAAGGACCATATAACAGGCTGTTACTTTTGTTTGACTAATATTTCTGGTTTCTTTGCTTTGTTTAAAACAAAAATGTATTGTCTAACCAAATCTTCCATCAGCAATGAATCCAGGAGCTTATGATGAGCACCTTCAAGTTCCAAAGGTTGTGGGGCAAATCCGGCTGAGAAACACTAGTTTAGGATAATTAGTGAAATGCATATTATAACCATATGCTCTTTCGTCTATTTCGCAAACATAGCATACGACACATTATTTACTTCCCTCGTTCTAAATTAATTTAATTATTTGTTAGCAATCTTTATTTTTTTGTAACTAACCAACCTCTAGTTTTATTCCCCTGTGTAGATACCACATTCCCCTCGTAGGACTATTACTTGTTTCCATTTCCAGATTATGTCTCGTCCCCTCGATGGTCCTAACGTAATTTTATCTCTTTCTTTTCTATATTCATCCTAGTCGCGTAGAGTTATATTATCGTAATCCCGAAGCATCCACTGTGGAAGAGGAGTTATGTGGGAACAAATATCCGTCGTCATTATCCTACACTCTAAAATTAAAAGTCTTCTTCATGGATCTAGAAGAAAACTCGTCGATTCAACAGAGGGAAGAATTCTCGCTGTGGTATTACAGGAGAGTCACCAAGCGTTTCTTCAGTAAGCAAAACAATCAGACCATTTCAACACGAGACCGGATGAAAGAAAAATATTAATGGTAGAGACAAGCTTGTAGTGTAACGGCAATAAAGTAATGTACTGAGTCACCCGACTAAAAGAGTCCGTGACGTAATACAGAATTCCGTGTAACATATAACAACCTGGTGCATATTAAGTTGCGTTAACTTTTACCTTGTTGTAACGTAATGGTAACGCTGGCATCTTCTACTCAAGAGATCCCAGGTTCGAATCCTAGTGGGGGCTAAATTTACAATATATATATGAGTAGAAAGTCATGAAACACAGTTAGTTCCTAAGTAATAAAACGATAAAATTTCGAAAAAAGACAATTAGTAAAATTAAAGCAGTCAAAAGGTAAAAATCAAACTGTTAAAATCGAACTTGAGTGACAACAGCAACGATATTCTGTCTAGAATTAATAATAAAAAGAATAATAACTATATTAATTAGGGCAATAATAATGATGAGGATCTTTTCCGTTTGACTGCCGCCATTTCCCTGTTGGATCTTTTCCGTTTGACTGCCGCCATTGAAACATAAGAGGTGAGTGCCCCCAGCCTTCTTTACTTAGCCTTATAAGGCTAACTAACGAAAATATCACGACCTAACCTAACCAATCGTTAGGCCAACTGTACGACCTTGACGATTGGTTAGGTTAGGTCGTGATATTTTTGTTAGTTAGCCTTATAAAGCTAACTAAAGAAGGCTATGTTTCAATGGCGGCAGTCAAACGGAAAAGATCCAATGAGGATAATAACAATAATGATAAAGTTAATAATAATAATTATGATGGTCACGGTAACAGCACGATTAGTGGTGCGGGAAAAACTCAATATTTGCAGTAATGAGGACGGGAAAACAAAATTAAATTATAAAGAGGTGTACTGGAGAAATATTGAAATCGTAACTACAAAATAAAGGAAAAGGTAAGGTATTAAAAATTTTTCAGAGTTTTATTCCTTTTTGGAGCGAGGAGGCAGAGGGGGCAGAGGTTATTCTACCTTACGACGTAGTCTTTAAATTGTATTCCATTTGAGTTTACAAATACTGTAGTGTTCTTCTGTTGAGTCTAAAGATATACTGTATATGTGAAAAATATTATTCTAAACTAAATACAGGCCTGTAGATAGATAGATAGATAGAGTGAGAGAGAGAGAGAGAGAGAGAGAGAGAGAGAGAGAGAGAGAGAGAGAGGATGATTTTTTATATACGGCCGACAACAGCAAAATAATAATAATAATAATAACAAGCAAGCGAGCAACAGAATTCCTGCTAATTAGTTTTAATCATTAACTCTTTTTACGTTAACTCATCATTAAAGGCGACTAAATGAAAGTGTGTGTGTGTGTGAGAACAAAGAAAACCAAAGAACTAAATAAAATTGTCCTTATTTATTTATTTGTTCTTTCATTCTAAAGATTTTCGTTATAGAGAATATAGAGAAGGAAGAAGAAATGCGAAATGTCATTATATTTCAAACTTTTCCATGTTTTTTTTTCTTTCCGGTTATACCTAATAATAATGATTTTGGGGTTGGTTAACCTCCTTCGCAACATCTAAGGTCATTACGTGGGATCCGAATCACGGGTCGCTACATAATCGGGACGTGGAGGACGGTCTCCCATCCATCTACTACCCAGATTCAATGTCGCTTATACCTAAAAACAAACGTTCAACGTATCTCCGTTCGAGGAACAGAAAGAAATCCTTCCTGTATCACGTTTTTGTTGTTAATTCGTCGAGTCTGAGAAAGATTTTGTATAAAAACAAAAAAAATTACGCCTCTAATGAATTTACGAGGTACGGTGTTGCCAAGTAGCACAAGGGGCGATGTAAGTCTAAAACATTTAATTATCAGATCACCTTAACGACCTAATCAAATGGTTTTTCCCCTTAGAGGGGTAGCTGATTTAATGAGTTTTTAGATATTTGTAAATTGTAAAATAGACCAATTAAATGCCAAAAAGAAATAATTCCTTTGTTGTATATATATAACCACGAAGGAAAAAGGACACACAGAATGGTGCTCAAGCGCTTTCGTCTAATGACATCCTCAGGAACACCTTGTAGTTTGCTTTTAATACAGAGACTAAAGTAAAATGTACAGCACAAAGGTGGTTTCGTCCCCGTGTCGTTGAGCTATGTCTGTAGCTATAACCACTAAACCATCTGGGAAACTAAACCAAATTTCCTTTTAAGTACAACTTTTGAGCGTAGCTCGCTTTATCATGCGTTTTTTTTCCAAAAATGCACTCGTTACCTAGTTTGGGATTTATGAATGTCAAAGTGGTCATAAAATTTCATGTGCCTAATGAGGTCATCATAACGAATATATTTTCCCATCATATAGCCTAATTATGATGAATAAGGATTTTTTCAACATCTCTGAACACTTGCCGATTTTCAGTTTCGGCGCACTCTGTGTTGACCACATAGCCCATAAATCTTTCCCCCTTAATCTATGGCTGACATCGTAAACCTCGCAGTTCAAAACAAATGCATATTTTAAATATCAATTGTCACTTCGTTCAACTATGTCTCTCTATCGCCCATTAATTTTTATAAACGGTTTCTCTGTTTATATTTTTTTGAAGATTCTTGTCCGATCACAAACGCCACATCGGTTTTGTTTTTTCAAAATGTCAAAGGTCGACCACCTTACTTGTGCTTTCATTGATTAATTTCCATGGAAGCTCCTACTAATTAAAAGTTCAGGTTTTTATATTGCTCCTCTCTATTCGGCGGATTGCTATGTCCTAGTCATATAACGGAAAGGACCGCCCAAATAACTCTAAATTCCTCCGCCCACCTAAGGTTATTTAACCTCGACCAAAGGCCTTTACGGGGTTCTTGCCAATCATGTGAGCCTCAAGCCAAGATCGCCCCTTCGGGCGCCCGTGATCTGTTCTTGCGATTCTGTGCCGTTCGAACAAGGCTACTCTGGCACAGGTGGCCCTGTTCTTGCTTGTCCGTCAGCCTGCAACCAAGGCCACCCATTTAAACAGCTACCTATGAAACTCTCTGAAACTAGAGTGACACTCCCTTGCCCGCAAAGATATTGTGCTCCTACAGTAACTTATTGCGAAATTTATCAAGAAATAATTGTAAATTAACTCCAATTAATGTTATTAAATGTGCCTCTTTCCGTATCCTCTGTATTTTCATAAAGACTATCCTATAACTGTTCTTAGTGTCAAAAGAAAAAGTTAAAAATAACGTTCCCTTCATATCACCAAACTGTTCCATTTTTTTGTCATTTTTCCACTTGACTGCAATTAATTTGTTTTGTATTCATCACTTCAGTGGATTTAATTTAAGTAAATATCAAGCAATTCCCGGTGTTTTGTTCCATCTTGGACTATATGTATAAGAAAGTTAAATCTATTTGCAAATTTCAGACTCAACGCAACTCCTGCAACAACGGATGGATTAGGACCATCAGTAATTTCCTAAGTCGTTAGTGATCATCCCTATAAATATCGTACGGTAAATAATGCCCGAGCGACATGAAGTCATCTTTTGAATTTGGCTAATTGAATATTTTATAGGTTCCGCAGCTCCTTCGCTACAATATTAAATAGTTTTGGAATTCTAATAAAATTGAAATGTTTTTCCATCTTTGTTCTCAGAGATCCTTGTCCTGTTGCATTTTGAATGAAGCAAAATCTTCCTATCCTGTTATTCCACCATGTTTTATTTATAATATATATATATATATATATATTATGAACCAGAATCTTGTTGAATCAAATTTAAAAACTTTGCTGTGGAGAATGTCGTGTTGACATTTTTTTTGTCAACAAAATGAGTTTTGTTCATTGCGGACTTATATAAAATTAATCCTAAAAAGAAAGATTTCCTCAATTTGTTTTATTAATCCTCAACCAACTTAATTCTTAAGAATTTGGACAAACCAATTAAATTTTTTATTTGGCGAATTTGTACTGTTCATTTTATTTTCTTTCGTCCTCATTTCGGAGGATGGTGTTTGTTATATACTTCACTATACAACCATACAAATAAATAAATAATTTTCTTCCAATGCTTGTATAGTAGGCCTAATCTTAGCCGAGTGAGGTGATAATGATTAGGCCTACTATAATTACCATAATAATGAAATTGATGATGATATGTTACGAATGCTTCGAGGTCACCAGTCTGGATTACACCCAGGCAAATAAGGTTATAAAAACCACTTTTTTTGTGTGTTTAATTAAGAAAATAAATCATTTATTTGTTCACAGTGATTAACATGGCAATGAAGGTATTTACGGTGATTAACAATTATATAACGGCATTTATAATATGCTAAATATGACTGAGGATTAGCAATTAAGGAAATGGTTATACAGATTAATTGTTAAGTAATACAGCGGGTGATGAACACTAATTTTGGTAGGCTAAAAGGTATGCATAAATGGAACATGGAATAAATGATGCAGCCTAATGATAATAGAAATTATGCACGTACGTTTTGGTACACTGAATGGATTACGTAATACACTGATTTAGGTAGGCTAGAGTTACGCATAAATGAAACGTAGAATGGGCCTAGTAATGATATAAAGAATGCGCGTGCGTTTAGTACACAATAAGTGGATTCGGCCAATAATGAAATGCTTAATAAATCACAAGTAAACGGATACAAAGTATTTATGGATTACATGACAGAACACCATGACAGTGGGCTGCATGAGTAAATTGTACGATGATCACAATAACAGGGTGATACAAAATTACGGTATTTGATACAACACTGAAATAGGAATAGGTCTACTGCATGTTTTAACGAGAGAGTTAGTTTGAACGGTATTGAAAGCACTTTAGGTATAGCCTAATCACGCCGCTGTGGTTACGCTCTGTAGACTTAGCGAGCATTGCTTAAGAACGAGGCACCGAGAGCTTACCGACAATGTTGAAAATACCTCTTGAGATGAAGAGATGTTTGAAGGTTGACCTTGTAGAACGTAGGCCCGAAACTACCTCTTGGGATGAAGAGATGCTTGAAGGGTGACCTTGTAGATTGTAGAACGTAGGCCAGAGGTGAAGTTGATCGTCTTATCGAAGCTTGTTGAACGGGCGCCGATCGAGGATCTTTTCCGTTTGGGGGCTAGCAGCGAATTTTAATGAAAATCGGTACACTAATGTAGTTTTGGTTACTGATTTCAAAAATAACTTCTTTTTTTGGAGAAATGAGAAACAAACGTGTTAGAGCACTTTAAATAATTAATGTTTTTTTAACGAAACTATAACTTAACCTAACCAATAGTCAAGGGCATTCAATTGACCTAACTGGGCATTCAATTGACCTAACTGGGCATTAATTCTTGATTTTTTTTTGCTACTTTTACAGATCTGCCGGGATCCTTCAAAAAACGTAGTCTTCGTAAAGTTGCACTTTTTACCGTTTGACCGACGCTTTTAGCAACGAAAGAACTGGGTATTTTTATCAAAGGAACACACTTTCCCACACTTAGAGCACTTTTTCATAAACAGTAGCAGTTTGTGACTCTGGTTAAATTTAACACAAGCCTCTGTAACTAGTTTAAGCTAGTTAAAACAAATTATTTAAAGTGCTCTAACATATTTGTTTTTCATTTCTCCAAAAACAGAAAGTTACTTTTTAAATCAGTGACCAAAACTACATTAGTATACCGATTTTCATTAAAATTCGCTGTTAGCCACCAAACGGAAAAGACCCCCGGTGGACTCTTGAGATGAAAGATGAGTTAAACCAAGGTCAGAAGGATGTCGCCTCAAGTGTTGATTCGCTTCGTGTGGAGTTGAGATGTTGCTTGAGGGACTGAAACCGGCTGAAGTCGAACGGCGCTGGGTTTCGAAGGATTGCTTCCGCAGGGGGTCTGTAGGTCTTATTTGATGATAGACCGGAGCCTTGAAGGAACAGCAGGCCGCTCCCCGGCGAATGCCGGAGAGCGGGTGGCTTGACGAATGTTGCTGCTGACGAAGGCTGCGAAAAAGACGAGGAAATGACAAGCGAAAAGTGAGAAAGAATTGAGGAAGACACTGCATTTTATAGTTCTTGGTGACGTCCTCTGGTGGACGCTTCGGGAAATACCACAGAAATGTGTATTTTCTGTGGGTCTGTTTCATGCCCACTTGTAGCTGTAACGGCTGTTTTGATTCTATGCTATTTGAGGATGGCGGGGAAAGGAAATTCCTTTGTCTGCCCGCTACGCTTGTATGGCTGTTGGACGAAATTCTCTTCTCGATTCTTTAAAGAAAAAAGAATGGAGCAAGTGTAGTTTACGTCCCCCTGACGCAAAAGGGGATGCAAACTACACTAGGTCAAAGTTGGGGGAACGTAATCTACACTAGGATCTTTAGGAGACATTTTTTAAATGAATCCATCAAATAAAACGTTAAAACTAACGAAAATATTACGACTTAACCTAACCAATCGTCAATATATATATATATATATAAATATAAATTGACGATTGGTTAGGTGAAGTCGTAATATTTTCGTTAGTTTTAACGTTTTATTTGATTAGGTATACGCCGACAAAGTTGGGGAACGCAAACTACACTAGGATAATGTAGGGGAACGTAAACTACACTAGGCACCACAGGGTGACGTAAACTACACTTGCTCCAAAAGAACTCTTCTTCAGTTATTGTATTTGGGCAGTCAAGACACGTATACTAATAATAATTAACAGCAAATACACGTCTCTTCGAAGAACCCCAGACGCCGACTCTCAACTCATGTTATTTACTTCCTCGATTGGCGTCCCCGTTTTTGACGATCGTCAATGTTGGTTTAAATTAACAAATTAATATTCTTTAAATAAACATTGCCTTTTAATACAATACCGGTTCTCAGTATATATATATATATATATGATACACATAAACCGTGCATGTCTGTGTGTATCATAAAAAACCTCAGGGAACCATTCTGAGTTCACTCCCATATATATATATATATATATATATATATATATATATATATATATATATACACCTTTGGTTAGCTTCCGCTCGAATTGTTCATTCTGACTAAGGTCAAGCTTTTCACTCCACCTTAGACCTAGAGTTTAACGTGGAATCCGAACCACGCCCAACCAGCAGTCCAGCGTCTAGGCCACCCAGGGTACCATTTATCGACCAACCACTTTCTTTATTGTGTGGAAGGATGAACAGCTAGGTTTTGCTGCGCGCCGGCTGCCGTCACCGGGTTTCGATCCCGAGGCCGATGGATTCGTAGTCAGCGATGCTAACCACTACACCACCGAGGCGCAATATATATATATATATATATATATAATGCAAACTCACAAGGAACAGGAAAAATTATTCCAAGGCCTTTCGTGTATTTAACAGTACACCTCGTTAGTATACCCTGACGAGGTGTACGGTTGAATACACGAAGAAGCTTTAGAATCATTTTTCTTTTCCTTGTGGGTTTGCATTATTTATTAATTTCACGTGTTTAAATGTGAAATTCATCTCGGTGGTTAATGGTTAACGTCGCTGACTACGAATCCATCGGCCCCGGGTTCGAGACCCGACGGAAGCCGGGACGCAGCAAATCCCAGCTGTTCATCCTTCCACACAATAAAGAAAGTGGTTAGTAGATAAATGGATACCCTAGGTGGCCTAGTGGTTAAGACGCTGGGCTGCTGATGGGGAATGGTTCGGATTCCACGTTAAACTGTAGGTCTAAGGTGGAGTGAAAAGCTTGACCTTCGTCAGAATGAACAATTCGGACAGAAGCTAACCAAAGGTTTTATAAATATATATGAGAAAGAGAAATTGTGAGCCACTATGTATATATATATTATAAAAGGTTAAAATAAAACTGAAAACTGTGAAATCGGGTTATCCACTTAAGCACTTTTGGCAGAACTATCTCATTTGTGATTAGTTGATGAGAGCCATATTTGTTAACATAGTGACTTCCTTTGAACAAATTTGACTCGGCCATCTCAGTAGATCACATCCTCAAAGTCTGGGTTCTGTCTTCTCAGCGGTTCTGCAGATATTTGAAAATGTGACAAAATCCACAGAAATAACAATAATAACAAAAAGACAAAGAAAAAGCAAAAGATCCTGACCGTTCATTCTATAAGGTTTCCACCGGAAGAGAACTTAAAAAAAAAAAAAGGGCAGTATGTAAATGACATATCATAGTTCCTTTTCTCTTCAGAGAATTCCAATAGTTTTTCAGTTATGTTCATCTCTTAAATATTTCAACCTCATTTTCATATTTTTAACTTTGAGTTATTTTTAATAAAAATGAACATATTACTACAACTTATATATATATATATATATATATATATTATATATATAATATATATATATATATATATTATATATATATATAGTATATATATATATATATATATATATATATATATATATATATATATATAATTATATATATATATATATATATATATATATATATATATATATATATATGATACACACAGACAGTGCATGGAACAAGGAACTTTTCTGGGATAATTAAATCCACTATAGTCCGAATAAGTAATGGTAAATGACAAATACCATAGTTTTTCTTTTTCATGATGCTAGCCCGACGTGGGCAGCGAGTCTTTTGCTTATATTGAGGTTCTAAATGTAGCAGGGCTAGGCTGCTTTAAACCCTAGATCCATGTCCCAAAGCTGGATCCTGTCTGCTTTGCAGGTAGCTGGTGAGGGAAGCTATATTTATGGGACCTCTTTGCGAGTGACCCGTTGCCCACGTCGGGCTAGCATCATGAAAAAGAAAAACTATGGTATTTGTCATTTACCATTACTTATTCAGACTATAGTGGATTTAATTATCCCATAAGAGTTCCTTGTTCCATGCACTGTCTGTGTGTATCATAAAAAACTCAGGGGACCATTCTGAGTTCATTCCCATATATATACCTTCCACGTTCATCTGATATACTGAACTTCATAATGTTTGCAGATGATCCAACTGTGTCTTTTTCTTCCAAAGATGTTAATTCAGCTAAGAATATATTTAATTCAGAATTCATCAGTGTAATGAAATGGTTGACCACCAATAAACTCTTCCTAAATACCAGTAAAAAATTTTTTTATGATATTTACTAGTAAAAGAAATGTATATCTTAATGAACTTAATGTTAATGAAATCGCATAAAGGAATGTACTGTAACAAAATTTCTTGGTGTAATGCTAGATAAGAATTTGCAATGGAGTGATCATGTAAATTATATCGCGAAAAAGATTTCAAGGAGCGTTGCTATAATGTTTAAACTTAGAAATGTAGTGCCTAAACAGGTTTTATTGACTCTTTATCATACTCTTGTTCTTCCTTATATAACGAACTGCACCCTTGTTTGGGGAAACTCCGCTAACAACGCATTAAACGGTATCTTTGTCATCCAAAAACAAGCAATGTTATTATCTGATGCTGAGTTCCTTGATCACTCTAGTGCATTATTTAAAGAGCTAAAACTACTAAAGCTCAATGATGTAACCAAACTGGCACATTTTATTTTTATTTACGAGTATAAGAACAAAATCATTGATTTACAATGGGTAAATAGATATTTTGTAACTCATCAAGAAATCCACTCGTATCAGACCAGAAATAGATCTAAAGCTCGTTATACCTCAATTTAGATTGTCTTCATCTTAAAAACTACCCATTTTCATTGGATTGAAACTATGGAATGACTTAAATGCTGATATAAAAAATATTGTAAATGTAAATTCGTTTAAAACCAAGTTGAAATCCCAATTAATAATGGCATACCAATAAAAATCTAGGATTAATGTCCCCAGTACTACTGTTTATTAATTTCTCGTGTGTAATCTACTATTAAAAACACATTTCTTGGGATTGTTCAGTTCTTATCTCTCATGTATAATATTGATTTCTTTGTATGGTATTGGTATAATGCCTTCAATGGTGACTTTGCATTTGTCATATCATTAATGGTAATTTAAGATTAATACATACTTTAACTATTAATAATACTTATTTACTTACTTATTTATTATTAATTAATAATAACTAGCTGTTTATTTTTAATAAGAGCCCAGTAAAGACTAAAGCTTAAGGGACAAATTAAACAAAATAAATAGTCCAGCTTCACAATTATTCATTAATAAAGGTTATTCAATTCAATTCAATTCAATATATAAATGGTCAGAAGAGTGGGAGGACGTATGAAATGAGGCAAACATTTTTCGAAAAATCTCTTCAATTGGTGCCTTTTTATGGTCATACATACACCTTTCTCGTGATTAAAGGCGTAGAACTCATAACCTCTCGAATTAATGAAAATAGTGATTAATCACATTTAATTGAGATCGGCTGACAAGGAATAAGAGAGAAATGACTCCACTTGCCTTCTCTGAGTAATTGATATCCAGCAGAGGCGCGAGCAACGGATTATTTTATTATTTCTGATTGCTTATTCATGAAATTCACCTTATATATATATATATATATATTATATAGATATATAGGAGAGAGAGAGAGAGAGAGAGAGAGAGAGAGAGAGAGAGCAGTAGAGCTCAAGATAAAGCAGCCATGAAACGGTGTAGACAGGGAAAAAATTCTATTCGAGCATTAAAATTCTGTGGAGCTAACTTAAATAATGGTACTAAAAAAAAAATTAGAAATTTGTTAAGAGAGAAATGGCTGCCATGAACACTCGTAGAGTGTTTGGGGAGGAAGAAATTGCAAGGTTATGGAAAACTTACTACTCAATCATACTTAATAGCGTGGGGAGAGTTAATCTTAATGTCAGTTGCAGTGGAATGTCCTTGGAAAGCTCAGTGAAAATACGTGGACTTCATTTCCTGAAATTAAGTCTGTATGATTAAAGAGTTAAATATAGGGTTTCCCCCGGATATAGATGAGCTATCAAATGAGCACTTAAAGTATGCCATTGACGTGGTGAATCTTCCTTTTTATAATTTTTTTTAACCATGCTTGTTCATAGTTATATTTCTGCAGAGTTTATAAGGGTATAATTATTATATCCCTCTTCAAAAGTAAATATATGTACTGGCATTCTATCCAGCGATAATTACAGACATATTGCTGTTGCCTAGTGCTCCTAAAAATTAATTGAGAAACTTTCGCTTAAATGATTATTCAGGGACCTCTCCTAATCAGTTTGGTTTTGAAAGGTCCCATTCAAATGTTCTGTGTATTTGAGTATTGAAGGAGATTGTCTTTGAATACACTGACAGTAATTGAAGGGTACTGAAGGAGATTGTATTTGAATACACTGACAGCAATTCAACTATTTATAGTTGTTTCTTACATATAAGTAATGATAGAGTGAATTACAATATTTCATTCAAAAAATCAGAAACAGGAATGTTTCATTGTATGCATTAAATATAGTAAAAATTTAGTACACTTTCCAAACTTTTACATTTAGATGTAACACTGTATTTATTGTCCGAGTGTTTGGGTTCTTCATGCGGAGCCTAAGGTTCTTTGCTCTTTTCTCTGTGGTTTATTGCGTATATTGCTGATTTAATTACTTCTCTTAATGGGGCAAGAGTGGGATGTTGTACAGATAACATAACATGTGGGTTAATAACTTAGACTTTGCCGATGATATGGTATTAGTATCAGTATGGTTTCAGTTAAAAGTCTGGATCACCTTATAAAAATCTGCGAATTATAATGGTATCAGTTAAAAGTCTGGATCATCTTATAAAAATCTGCGAATTATATTTGCAGGACCAAGATATTAATGTTAATGTTATCAAAACTAAGGTTAAGCAATTCCACCCCAAACGCTCAAATCAATCGGCTAATATTATTTTCAAAATGGAAAGTGAACCAATAGAACAAGTACAAGAATTTAAGTATCTGGGTCAAATTATCTTCAGCTCCTTTTATTATATTTTACTGTCGGCTGTATCTCAGTGTATCTGCAATAATCAATGATTAATATTTCAACAATATTAGGCTATCCACGTATCCTGAGTGCGCCAACAGCATTACATTGGAATATGGACATTTTTCTGAACTTTGTGGGCCCCTAGGCACGCGCCTACTGTACCTAGTGGGTAATCCGCCACTGCAAATAGCTACATTAAAGTTAGGCTTAAATATAGTTACATAGGGGCTAAAACAGTTACATACCTTGCTATGTTCAGATGATGTGAAGTTATCTCGGAAAAGCAAACACTCGGACCTTATGATAATAAAAACCCACTCTAATAGAAAGAGTTTATTTCCACAACAGTTTCGATGCCCACTAGCATCCTCTTCGGGTAGATACAGAAAAACGAATGGGTTTTTATTATCGTATTGTGACTTTCACGTAGAAAAAGTGAAGTTTTTTGCCATTTACTCGGACCTTAGTTTCACTTCCATAATTTCCTTAACAGCCAGGTACACACGAAAAGGGCATTTTGATAAACTATTTATCAATTACAAACGAACGAATAAAACCGAAAAAAATGGCGATTGACGTCCAATGTTAGCACTGCTTTGAATGACGTCACAACCCGCGAATCTTTTATTTAGTTAATGTAATAAACATTACTAAATAAAAAGATATTACCAAATTCTTATTATAATTTCTTATTTTTTGGTTATTTTTGTTATTTTTTTTTTTTATGTTATTTTTTTATGTTATTTCTCCAAACTAAAATGTATTATTCTGAATTGTAATAAACATTAACTAAATTAAAAAAAAAGCTTATTTTTTGTTTTTTTTTACCACCGGCCGTCAAACCGAAAAGATCCCAACCCGTTAACGTCACATCGAACAGGCTTTGTGTCTAGGTGATCCTAGCTCAGTACATTCCAATGAACCACCACTCCACCATTGAGGTGTACATGCGTAAGAAAATAAAAGTAAATATGAAAAAATAAACGTATAAGAATAAAAATTAATGATCCCTTTACATAAGTACTATTCTTTATATTCATTCTCTTGTCATCCAGATTAATTAATGAACTTTATATCATAACAATAACTTCGATCGGTACTTGTGTGTCACGTGCACAACGAATTTGGGGGACAAAAAGAAGAAGAAGAAAAGTCGTTTCGCCATTCTCTCTTCAAGTTCGCTGACTGTCAACAACGCTTTATGACCCGTGAAACAGAATGTTTTAACGGTCCTGTTATTAATGCTCTTTTATCAAACCGATAATCCTGAGTTGGGGATGATTTAATACTAAATTAGGGTTCATAAACCTTTTTTTATGGGGAAAAAACTGCTGCCAATACTGAAGGCTGCCAAGTCAGCTGGACTTCTCTCGATTATCAATGAAATGTGTATATTAAAAGAAGACGTATGTGGTTTGTATGGAAGATACTACACACTACACACGCACACACGCACACACTTAAATAATATATATATAATATATATATATATATATATATATATATATATATATATATATATATATTATATAATATATATATATTATTTGTGTTTCTCTTATGTCAGTAAAGCTATGGTTCTTTTATACACTTTATTATATTATTTTATAAATAATTGTATAGTTATTGTCAGACATAGTGACTTATCTATTAATGACTAGCTTTATCGTATATATCATATATATCGTATTGATTTATACAACGATATGAATCAATAGACGAGTTACCCTTTTCAACCGGGACTGGACAGTTCTTTTATTGGTTAGTTGGTTGCTCCATTTTACCTTCTATCGTCCAGGAAAGGACTGAGACGGACGGTAACGCCACCAACCTACTAAAAAAGTCCCCTATAAAAGTATGATTAGAAGCTTCGGTCTGAAGTTCCCCCGGAAGACATAGCCTTCCTGGCTGTTCCCCGGGGTTAAGTGAAAGACTTCAACTCCAAAAGTAACACTGAGTCGAGCCAAGTGCATTACCTGCAGCGAACTCGTCATTGCATCCACCCACTATTTCTTAGGCTGGCTTGGGATGGTCCAGGGCTGAGTTACAGTTCTTTTACCAAGTTTGTTTGTTTTTTTTTGTTTGTTTTTTTCTGTTTAAGGTGTTTTCAACCCTGCTGGATTATTGACACCATTTTTTTTTTTTTTGTAGAGAAAGGTGGTGAAAGAAGTAGTAGAAGAAAAGGATGAATATAATTTAAAGGATTGTTCTCCTATTTATTTATGCATAAAATGTCCAAACTGTAAAGTCATTTAAAAAAATTTGGAAGGAAAGTTTCGAATTAATATACAAAACATAATAATTCAGAATTGTATTTTATTTGTATATTAAATCTTACTATTTATTTTTATAACAAGTTAACTATTTAATTTTTTTACATTTACATATCCGAGAAATTCTGTTTATAAAATAATTATTGAACTCAGAATGGTCCCCTGAGGTTCTTTTGATACACACAGACCGTGCATGGAACAAGAACTCTTCTGGGAAAATTAAATCCACTATAGTCCGAATAAGTAATGGTAAATGACAAACACTATAGTTTTTTCTTTTTCATGATGTTAGCCCGACGTGGGCAACGGGTCACTCGCAAAGAGGCCCCCGAAAATATATCTTCCCTCACCAGCTATCTGCAAAGCAGATAGGATCCAGCTTTGGGACAGGATCTAGGGGTTACGGCTACACCTAGCCTACTTATCCAGAACCTTAATAAGGAAAAGACTCGTTGCATTCGCGTCGGATTGAATACATCAAAGAAAAAGGGGTAACTATTGTATTTTTAGCCAAAAACCAAAACTTCAACTGGCAAATTTGAGCGTCCACTTTTCAAGGCACATAACATGTCCGTTTCATGATGGAAATGAACTCAGAATGGTCCCCTGAGGTTCTTCCCAGAAGAGTTCCTTGTTCCATGCACGGTCTGTGTGTATCATATATATATATATATATATAGATATTAGTGATGTAGGTCACATCCGCATCCGCATCCGCATCCGCGGAACATCCTCACATTTTCTCGCATCCGCATCCGCGTCCGCATCCGCGGAGAGATTATTTAGCAGTGCTGGATTAATATATGATGAAAAGAGAAACAGACTGGCAGCAGAAAAGGCAGAAAAATTAATGTTCCTTAAGCATAACCTTCCTATAATTAAGTTTGAACATTAAACGATGAACATCTTAGTTTACTTTATTTTAATTACTCATTTATAAATATGCCTAATAAAACTTTAAACTTAATATAAATAGTTATCAAGCTAATTAAAGATCTCTTTCTATAAGGGTGGAGGTTGGGGAAGAGGTCGGTGGGTTGCATTTTAGTTGGGTTCACGTCCGCATCCTGGTAACACAATTATGGTTTCTAATTGTGGCTGAAACTCAACAAAATATAACGAATTTATTTGCAGACGAATTCACTGATTGATTTCTATATTAGTTAGATGCTTGATATTATTTTATATGTTCAGAGAAAAGTACAGCAATTATTGTACAATTAATCAATTATACTACATTATAGCTACAGCTCTCTCTATATAATAACTTATTATATATACACGTTAAACACAACAAATCTCGAATATATCCTAAAAAATAACGAAAATGTAGACATCCGCATCCGCATCCGCATCCGCGGATGTTGAAATCAAACATCCTCATCCGCATCCGCATCCGCGGATGTGAAAAAAATGACATCCGCTACATCACTAATAGATATATATATATATATATATGCGCCTCGGTGGTGTAGTTGTTAGCGTCGCTGACTACGAATCCATCGGGATCGAGACCCGGTGACGGCAGGTAGGCGCGCAGCAAAACCCAGCTATTCATCCTTCCACACAATAAAAAAAAAATTGGTTGGTAGATAAATGGGTATTGTGGGTAGCCTAATGGTTCAAACGCTGGGCTGCTGGTGGAGCGTGGTTCGGATTCCACGTTAAACTGTAGGTCTAAGGTGGAGTGACAACTTGACCTTCGTCAGAATGAACAATTCGGGCGGAAGCAAAACAAAGGTTAACCAAAATATGTATATATATATATATTATACAATGTTCATTTTCAAGTTCTATATAATTTATTTATCTTTGTTTTTTATATTATTTCATCTTTGAACTACAGTAAGGAGGGTCGTCTAAAATTTAGACAATTTTAGACTCTAAATGGATGTCGAAAGGGAGTTGGTTATAGCTTGTAACTTGTAGCTCGATGTTTCATATTTTCTGTTCACACACATTCATTCCATCTTAAAGTAAATCGAAGTGAAGCGATAAAAGGCAATTCAGGTTAATTGAGGACAAAATTGGAAGGAGAATGAGTCTAATTGAATGT
>JAJOZX010005969.1:275000-287605 GCA_023014485.1 Bathynomus jamesi
GCTGGTGGAGGAAGCTATATTTATGGGATCTCTTTGCGAGAGACCCGTTGCCCACGTCGGGCTAAAATCATGAAAAAGAAAAACTATGGTATTTGTCATTTACCATTACTTATTCGGACTATAGTGGATTTAATTTTCCCAGAAGAGTTCCTTGTTCCATGCACGGTCTGTGTTAACATATAATTGTCTCAGGGAACCATTCTGAATTTGTGTATATATATATATATATATATATATATATATATATATAATATATATATATATATATATATATAACAACGTTAACATATTCATTTACAAACAAGTAGGAATTTTTCAAGATTTTTTTCGAAACATTGAAAGGCAACGGTTTTTTTTTTCAACTTTGTTAATGAGTTTCCTGTTATGCGCCATCTGATTTTGGAATTATTTTCTATCGCATTTTATCACTGCAATGCAAACCATAATGCTCGATACTCGATAGAATTCCCATAAAAGTTTCGCTAAATAAATTAAAGAATTTTGGATTATCCTTGTCAGTCTTCATCGAACATGTGGTGCAATCACTTTTTGATTGCACTTATTACGCACGCGCATTCGTTTGTTCAGGATGGTTCTGGTTATCACTCGGATAACCTTTTTCAATTTTATGCGCACAATTTTCTCCACTTACTTAAAGCACACCTTTAATTTCGAACTTTCAATGTTAATTTATCCTCAGCTTACAATAGAGGCCTATTGCGAGGTAGCATAAAAACAACACAATCCTTCATATAAAGTTTATTTCACAAAATTGAAAAATTTCACTCACAATGGAACATTGATTCAAAATAAGTTTACAAATGTACACTTGTAAATTTTTTTGTTCAGAAACATTAATTGAAATTCCGAAAATGTTTTCAATTACTTGGTTTAAGTCTCAAGGATTTATACAGAAGGGTTTTATATGTGAGTCAAGAAACAGCATTTACAAACATACAAACATGCAAATTCCTTAAAAAAAAAAATTGGCAAACAATACGGAAATTTTATCTAAAAGGTTCCACGCGAGTTCCGCAGAGTTTTTTCGGAAAAATTACGCCAAACGACTTTTCTCACAAACTTTTCAAAAGTCCTACGCGAACTCCGTAGATTTCCTGGGGAACAAAATCACCAAAAGATATCTGCTCAACACAAAAATTGTAAAATTATTCCTGGAGGAAACACAATAAATTCAGTAAGCTTACAAGTTAAAGTTCTGGCATGTGAACAAAATTACATTAAAAAATGCCGGGCACATTTGGTTATTATTTTCATAGAGCTTTTCTAGTGGACCTCATTTACAGAAGGAGGTTTCGAACCATGACTTAAACTCATGAAACGGCGTGTGAAACAGTGAAACAATGAGATTAAAATTATTCGAACAACGAGGACACTTTAAAGTCGGGTTATGAAATCAGTGCCACAGATTTCAGAAGCGAATTACAACACTTCACCTTCTGAGGGTTATGATTACAACAGGACCATTATTTCCAATTCACACTTTAGGATGAAAGAAATCCCTCCCTTTCAATATTTGAATGACCTGTCAAAAATATTTTCCTTACATGACGTCATTCGTACAAACACTACTAACCTTCTACTGGTCGAACCTCAACTTCTCTAGAAATAAACTCCGCCTCTCCGTAGGAAAAAATTGAAAAATAAAATTTCCTCTCAAAGGACTTTCCTCAGGCCGATGTACTTTCTGAGCTAATCGAGCGTTTGACATGTAACAAGTGAAACAGCTCTCAAATGTTTACATTAAACTTTACAAGCTCAAAATTAAAAAGTTTCTAAAGCTAAGTCCTTTTCTTATTTTACTGACGCCTGACACAGCGTGCCTGATTTATACTCTTTCTTCGACAGCTCTTTGGTCAAATTCCAACCGCTAACTTTTATCGACATTTGTTCTAGATTTAAAAAGATTCAGTTTTCGCGTGAAATTAAGACTATTTTAAAAATCACTTCTTTATTTTACAATTTTTATTTATTTTTCGATATAAGATTTAAGCATACAAATCTGCCGTTACAACAAACGTCCTTTTTTTTTTACCTCAGAAAAAAAATTTGATTCACAAGTATTTGCAATGTTGACCATCTCAGAGGTGGCTTATGCCACCACTTTAAGGTATAAAGAAAACTCACTTCCTACCCTCTTTCATTTTCTTTCTTTTAAGTTAGCCCAAACTAATTACTGTCCATAAATGTTCTTTTGAATGATAAGAATGCAAAAACAATGCTTTGGACGCCTTTTGAAAAAAGTCTGAAATTCGTTATTTATACTCGTATATAAACACCTAAAATCAAATAAATCGCTGCATAATATTGTTTACACAATTTAATTAATTTTGTACCCCCAAAAGTGTGAAATTGTCAAAATCCTTCTTCTCTTTTTCATGAAGATATCCAGTTATATACTTAATTCTGGAAGGGTTACGTCGTGGCCAATGTCGTAACACCACTTCCCATCGATCAGCGAAGTTAAACGACATTGGATTTGGGTAGTTGTTGGATGCGTCCAGATAATGTAGCGACCCATGGTTCGGATCCCACGTAAAGCTGTAGGTCTCTTCTATCATACGACCTTAGATGTTGCAAAGGAGGTTAAACAACCCCATCAAACAAACAAACAAACATACGAAAAGGAAAACATGTCTCTCCAAAGTGTATACAGTCTTTAAACCCCTTTTTACGGTTGCCGGATTCTCTCTCTCTCTCTCTCTCTCTCTCTCTCTCTCTCTCTCTCTCTCTCTCTCTCTCCCAAATGCGGCAATTGTGGCGTTTGACTTTGCCACTAATGTTTTCTCACAAGAAAATGTCAACTCGTCCAGAAACCCAGGGGAATTCTTGATTTTTTATTGGCACTGTTCACAAAAATGTAACCTCGCATGGGAGTCATCTTCCATTAACATTTAACCCATTTGAATCATGCAATTTCACTTTGAGAATTTTGCGCACTGTTGATTGTGGGGTGTTTAGTTCATCAGATGCACGTCACAACGATTTCCATGGACTCTTCTCAAATGCTTCCGGGACGACGGCCACAGTCTCCTCACTGATTTGAGGCTTCCCAAATCGAAGTCCGTCATTCACTGATCCAGTTTCTTTAAGCTTTTTCATCAAAATGTTAAATGAGTTCCTATGTAATGCATCTTTCTGGTAATGAGCAGTGAACTTTTTTCTCACAGCTGTTATGGACTAGCCATATGCTAGCCATAAAACGCAGTTAACCCTTTTTTCTACTGTCGCCATTTTCAGTCAGTTTCAGTGTGTATTCCTGATATGACGTGACCTGAAATAAAATAAAGAAAATCTTTAATAATTACGTTTTCATATGCCGTTTACAGTTTGTTTGTATCAGGTGTACATCAAAAGTTATTAAAGTTTAAAGTTGCACAAGGATTATGTAATCACCCTGTGTGTATATATATATATATATATATATATATATATATATATATATATATATATATATATATATTTGCTATAAAACGATTTTAATCTTTTGATATTCTTTGCGGAGGAAATTCGGTTTTGCTTTGCTATAGCTTCATAATTAACTTTGATACCTGGTATTGATATTGTACGAATTGCGTTTAAATAATATTTCATTCGTTTGGATCCAAATACGATGTCCTTCATCTTTCCAATAACCTTGTTTTACTCCTACGGGAATAAATATATCAATAATAATAATAATAATAATAATAATAAGTAATCCAGTCTTTTACTCACTTTGGTAAATTAGCGTTTGGCGTATCCGTAAACTTGTTCCAATTTGGATGAAATTGTCTCCGTGATTTTATTGATAAACACTTGTAAGAAGAAGTTATTCCCTTTTTATTTGTAAATAAACACAATATTCGGAGAAAATAAGATAAAGTTTTTATAGAAATTGAATATTTATAAGGATTCCAACGTTTCCGAAGAACTACTACTCTCCTTCTATTTGTAAAGGTTGTCCAATATTCTGGCCCGAGAGAAATCACGTTTAATATACAGGGTGTTTCAAATGTCCAGAATCATAAGTAATATTATATATATATATATATATTTTTTAATTGGGTTGTTTTAACCTCCTTCGCAACATCTTAGGTCATATGACGGAGGGGACGGTCTTTCATCCAACTACTACCCAGACCCAATGTCGCTTAACTTCGCTGATCTCCGAGAAGCGGTGTTACGACATCGGCCACTACGTAGCCCATATATATATAGTGTTCACCATCCAGTTCTCAGCTAACACCGTGTAATAAGTAACTTCAAACTGAGCCTATACATTTTTCGTATAAGGACATAATAAATCTCGAATGTTTTGCTTCATTTGAAATTTGCATATCTTTCGTAAATTTTAAATTTTAAATTACTTTTTTTTTTTATTGTTCGAAACCTTGCGCAGTCCTGTGGGAAATACTGTTCTAGAGGTTTCGTCCAATGGAGCATGAAGATCATCTAGTTACACATTCTAGAGTACAAGTGGTTTTCTGATGTATGTATTTGATTGGCTCGTGTCGGAACGACGATGTTGGGTTTCAGAAGCTAATATTTTGTTTAGAATAATTTCTGAGGCAATATTATTAATGGTTTAATGTATATAAGAGGCAATGTAAAGATCTTATATTTTGAGAATTTTTAAATCGTGAGACCATTATATCGATACTTTATTTATGCTTGTTTGCTGAGCTATTGGGCTCTGGTTATGGATATACCGTAGTGTAGTATGTGGATCTTAGGATTTGTTCTGAGAGTGCTGCAGCTACTTTTATAATTATGTATACGATTTTAGATCATTTTTTGCATAGATCTTCATATGCTTTTTGGAAAACAGGTTTGCTTAAAGAGTAATTCTCAGAAATTTGGCTAACTCCGCGCATTTAAGAGGGATTAAATTTATATTTAGCTTCAACCCTTTCATGCCTGATTTATGAAATTTTAATTTTAAATTTTTTTTTCTGTTCAAACCAAAATAACCTCTAATATTCAGATCGTAAGGCTCAAAATTCAGAATGTAAGCTCAAAATCGATTGTCAAGCTCATGTTGCCAAAAGGCAATGGTCGGCGTTAAATGGTTACAGGACACAGGGATCATCTTTTCCTTTTTGTGATAACGTCAGAAGCTGTTTAATTTATATTTAATGAAAGTTTATTGACATTAAGCCATAGCTATATTCTGTGGAGTTCATTGCTGCTAGTTGTTTGAAGTGGTAATAAGTCCTTGTTTGAAATAATGCTCCCTTGAAGCACTCCGTAGTAAATGGATCTTCTCTGTGAAGTATGAGCATCATATTTTATAAACTGTATTCTGATATTCAAGTAGGAGTGGAACCATCTTGAGGGTAATCTCTCAAAGACGTATTGCTCGAGTTTGTCTAAGAGTATGGCATGAGGTTCCGTGTCAAAGGCTCTAATATCCAGATCAAGTAGGATGATTAGTGTCGTTATCTTGTCGTTCAGATTGCTATAAAGTTCTTCTATAAAGTTCTTCTTGCGTTTTTGTAGAAAGCCGAATTGTTGTTTGTGTATTATTGGATGAAAATGGGGGTTGTTTGACGGCAAAGATACTGTTGCCGTTTCGGTGCAATCTGGGAAATACCACTTTGAATTCAAAGGTTAATGAGCTTTGCGAGGTAAGACGCAATTCAATTCATGCATTCTTTATGATTCTCCTGTTCGAGATAGTGATCAGCGTAAATTTTTTATTTTTCAATATTTCAGTATTTTCACTGTTTCGATTATTAATAATTTAACGTTATTTCGATAGTGAATTCTTTAGTGAATTCCTTCACATTTTTTGTACATTTTACGGTTTTGTTTAATGGATGCTTTTAGATACGTGGTCAGCCAGGTTTTGTTTATTTTAATAGCAGGAATATTTTTACTGATGTTTGGAAAAGATTTATTAAAAGCAAACCAAAGTGTTTCCTGAAACTTTTCAGATTTCAAATTCTAATAACTGTTACCTGTAACTCCTGCATAACAATTTCGTAATTTTTGGTAGTAACTTTGACGTAACTTACGTGTAACTTTACTTAACGTAACTTTGCCCGTAACCTTGCCGTAATTCTTGTACTCGCCAATTTTGAAACTATTAGATGCTGATTGAAGAAAATTGGGTAGAGAGGAGTAACAGAAGAGTGGCAGGTATGGCTGAACTTAGTGCATGAGCCGCCCAAGGTACGAGTATCACGAAAACAGTATAATGAAGAATTCGACTGAGCGACCGCCGGAACGGAAAATTTGAAACCAGTTTTCTCCTAAACGGAATACTGAGCGGAAAAACTTAAACGTGTTCGTTATGTAGATATTCCGTTATCATAGAGTCCGTTAAACACAGGCTTCAAAAATTATATATATATATATATATGTATATATTTATTTATTTATTTATTATGACATGGTTCAGTGTTTGAATGTTTGAACAAAAAACGTTCAAAACGTCAACATCAGAATTTTTTGCTAGGAGCAAATGTTTCTAGTGTAAAACCTTGTAAAAAAAAATCTGAAACTAAAATATAACATGCAAAATTTCCAGCTATTTAACAACTGGAGTATTTTTTTCCCCAAGTATTTTCGTTTATAATAATCAGAAATCATTATTTACACACTTTAATTATTTACTGATTATATAATTTTATTTGCCGTAAATATGTTCCAAACTTTAGCAAAATTTTCAAATCTAAGTAAAAACACAGCTATGTCCAAACTATCTCGACGAACAGTCAGGCCTGTCTTAAATTAGCTAGTATACTCCGTTTTTGGTATGACTTTTCGTAATAGTTAATTGTTCTGAAAAACAAAACAAAAAATAATGTAGTTAAAGTTCTATATTATAAAAGCATAAAACAGTAACAAGTACTTAACTATGTATTTTAACTAAATATGCTAACACCAGACCATAGTTTTTATATCTAGGTATATTGGAACTGAAATAAAGCATAAGAATTTTGTTTACATATTGCTCCAAAATGTAAACAAATCTATTGCAAATAAACTTACAAATTGCTTTGGACGATCAAAATCCTAAAGCAACGCTAATTCCATATAGCCTATGTCATTGAATAAGTTGAGTTTTGAAGGGCTAATCATTAAAAATGAGAACGTGCAAGGGTCCTTTTTTGTTTTTCGGCAAAATTATATAATTTTTCACGCTTCAAAAATTAATGTGGGTGGGGTTAGTAAATTCCATGGGGTTTTTCCTATCTAGTATGACAAAATATTTATTTGTGCACACCATATTTTTGGACATGAGTGACTGAAAAAAGTGATATATAATTTATGTATGGAATCATTATACCACCACCAAGGGATTTAATCTTCTTTCTGACCTAACTATTAAATATTTTCAGAAGAAGTTGTCACCACGTCCAAGTAAATAGATCCCAAGGATGTAGTACCCGTTCTCCAAAAAACTAAAACAAAATCATGTTTACCACATAACGTAATATGGGTACCTGTACACTACTGCCACAACACAGAGGTATGAAAAAAGAGTTACACGAAAATGCCTTTTTTTGTCATATGAATGACCAAGAACACAGCACCAGAGTGTATTTTTAAAGGTTTCGAATGTTATAATATGAAATAACACAATTTTCTACATCAATTACAATGAAAAATATGAGAAAACTATTTTATTGTCGGAATAATTTTCCGATCACCTAAAGTTCAAGGCCCCCCCAGCCTTCTCTAGTTAGCCTTATAAGGCTAACTAACGAATATATCACGACCTAACCTAACCAATCGTTAGGCCAACTGTACGCCCTTGACGATTGGTTAGGTTAGGTCGTGATATTTTCGTTAGTTAGCCTTATAAAGCTAACTAAAGAAGGCTGGGGGCCCTGATCTTCAGGTGATCCTAATTTTCTTCACATCAATGTCACAAAGATGGAACTCAAACTTTGAACCCTGTCTTAAACAAGTTATGGGACTTTATAGTTTATATTTATCTGGAAGGATCCATATATATAAGTTTTATTTTAGTGTTAAAACGTTACTTAATTAAAAGGGATAAAGACGAACAAGAAGCTACGGAAGTGTTACGGAACCAAATAGCGGATAACCGTCTTACTTTTTTGAACAGCAAAATGTTACAGAATGAAATAGTGGAAAAGGAGTTTTACTTTTGTTAAAGCTGAAACATTTACGCTAATGTTATACATTTATTTCAGTGCTAAATAAAAGTTACGCTTAAATGTGCAACTGAAGTGCAACTTATATAGTATGTAATATCTTTTAGGAGCGTCTATGTATGGGTACGGTAATCATTTGAACCGAAGCTTGTGGCGCATAATTTCATTTCAAATTTATTTAGCTGATTACGTTTAGCGCTTCTGTATTTAATATTTGTTAACTTTTGGGTCTTAGTCTTCGTTTTAATCGTGATATAACTTGGCAAAGTGATCACTTATTCCCACTAGAGGAATCCTTGTATCGCTTAGAGATGATTTTGTTCAACTTAGTATGGGGACGCCTCGTTCTGGTTATGTAGGTCCTGTAACCTTACCTAATCAATGTGCCCCATAATGATTTGGCAGTACACTCAGTCCCTATTTTCATTAAATCTATATTAAAACCCCCGACGATGAAAATGAGACTGGAAATGCAATCTCTTTCAAAAGAGTAAATAACTTATATAGATTGTACATTCCATATTCCCCTAAATATCAGTCAGTCAGGTTTCATCATTATGTGTATTTTGAAAACCAATAAAGAAATACTTCATTAGTTCCTACTGGCGTACAAGCTCATTACCCGCATTATTGCAATAGTTAATTAAGTCTTTATATTGTAATTAACTATTTAAAAACGTGGCTTCCACAAATATTATATCTGATCTGGACTCTCCAAAATTCTCTTTTTTTTTTTTTAATTAAACCTCATTTACTTTCGTAATTCATATATATATATATATATATATAATATATTTAAGTTCATTGACTTTTAACTGGATACAACAAAATGATCATTTTTGTTGAAAAAAATCATTTTTGATGCAGTAATCAGAAATGTATAAATTGTATAAAAACGTATCAAATAGTCCAGAGCTGGGCACTTGCGGCATATTGCGGTACTGCGGTACTGCTGCACTACCAAACCGGTACCAAACCGGTACGCGGAAATTTGAATGCGGTAGCGGTACTGCGGTACTTTCAGCGAACCTTTGCGGTACTGCGTTATGGGGGCCCGGGGTGGTAGTGCGGTGGTACCGCAAGTACCGCAGTACCGCAAAATATGCCGCAAATGCCCAGCTCTGTCAAATACCATGCCAGTTATTTCTGTAAATTTTCCCTATTTGCTTATTATTATTATTATTTGTAGTAGTAGAAGTAGTAGTAGTAGTAGTAGTAGTAGTAGTAGTAGCAGTAGTAGCAGTAGTAGTTAGCATTTCATTCCTTTTATTTAATAAGCTAACTGAATCTCAGCTTTCATTTAAAAAGCTTCCAAGGTTATATTCAGCTAAAAATATTTTAAATATAACGTCATATTCAGCTTCTAAATAATATCTTAAATATAACGTCATATTCAACTCAAATATTTTACATAATTTTATAACGTCATATTCATAAAAAATAAATATTTTAAATACTACGTCATATTCAGCTAAAAATATCTTAAATACAGGGTGTTTCTAAAGTAACCATCTATTTTGGTGAAATAGGGGGATTTTAAACAATTGTTATATTGGCATAATGGTATGTGCATTGTTATACAAAATTCATGTATTTATAATATTTCAATGCTTACACGATTTTTTGTTAATTATTTTATTTTATTTTCAGACCCATATCATTGATGATGAATGTGCAAGAACGGGTTTATGCAGTAACATGCAGGATAAAAGGCATGAAGTGCAATGAAATTAGAGAAAAGTTTGAGAGAAGGTTTCGTAAAACAGGCCCTAGAGACCAGGCTTTTCGCGAATTAGAAACAAATTTATGAGGACTGGATCTGTGCATGACGAGAGTAGATCTGGACGGCCAAGAAGATCTCACGAAAAAATCGAATCTGTTCAAGAAGCATTCGAAGAGGATCCACAATTATCGATTCGGAGGGCATCCCACAGATTAGAAATTCCACAAACAGCGGTTTACAGAATTCTACGTTATGATTTTAAAGAAAAAAGCCATACCACATTTAAGTGTTCCACAACTTACAAGAAGAAGATTATCCACGAAGAGCAACAATGGTTACTTTAGAAACACCCTGTATATTAAATCTCCAAATTGAATAGAAAAAAAAGTTAATTTTTTTCTGTTTGAATATAGTATAAAATTTCCTAGAAATTGCATTCTTTTTATAATTATAAAGTTTTCGCTAATTTTGAATTTTGTGTGTCGGGAGAAAACTAACACTGTGACGGTTTAACAGGACTAAATTGTTGATTCAGTTAACATGTTGATGAACATTTGTCGATAGATAGAATACCGATTGGATGTGTGTGTGTGTGTGTGTGTGTGTGTGTGTGTGTGTGTGTGTGTGTGTCGAATTACAAATGGTTCATATATTGACATGCTATCTTCCTAAAATAACTTTGTGAGTGTAACTCTCCTATGTCGTAAACGTTCCATATATACAGGGTGGCGCAAAAGCCGCGCATCATAGGAATTTTCAGTGTTGATTAATATATTATTTTTTCTTTTACGTAGGGGATGGCTGCGAATTAACAATAGACGAGAGGGTGAGCTTGGTTTTAAGTACTACAAATCGATGAATCGGTACAGAATTTAAATTCTGTGCCGATTTATCGATTTGTTGTACCTGGTATTCCATACATTAAAACCAAGCTCACCCTCTCGTCTCTTGTTAATTTCGCAGCCATCCCATACCTAAAGAAAAAAAATAATATATTATAGTCAACACTGAAAATTCCTATGATGCGCGACTTTTGTTGCCACCCTGTGTATATATATATATATATATATAATATATATATATATATATATATATATATAGTGTACAACTATACTGTATGTAGTGGTGTAGTGTTTAGCATCGCTGACTACGAATCCACCAGCCGGGTTCGTTCCCGGGAAAAGCAATCAGCTACCCACTGTTCATCTTTTCAGAAAAAATAGGTTGGTAGTTAAATGGGTACCCTGGGTGGCCTAGTGATTAAGACTGCTGCTGCTGATCGGGAGGTCGTGAGGTCGGGTCCGAGCAAGGGCTTTGTAATTTCTGACCACCTGTGGTGGGTCGTGCTTCGGATCCCACGTAAAGCTGTAGGTCATCTCCATCAAGTGACCTTAGATTTTACGAAGGACGTTGAACAGCACCATCATTGCATTATATATATATAGCGTGTGTGGTGTGTGTGTGTGCGCGCGCGCGCGCGTAGGCAACTATGCATAAGTGAGATCGAGTGTATAACTACATTTTACACATGTCAATTTCGTTCAATTTCAATAAGTTTATTATACTCTAAAAAACATTATTAAATTCTAATTAAACTTTCTTTTTTTTTTTTTATTAAAAAACACGACACTCGCCATTGGGGCAATTTTTCGTGAGGTACTTAACACTTTTGATACTCGGAACATTAAAGCTGTATATAAAAAAATCTAGGAAAATTTTTACTGCCTGAAAAAAAGAAGATCTGTTGGTCATGATTAGGTTAGATTGTGCTAGGTTAGGTTAGGTTAGGTTAGGATAGATTAACGAGTACCTCACTTTTCAATGGTTTAACATAAACCGCCCTTCCAGCCTTCATTTACGTACGAAACACTTACCACGCCTTTCTCGATTCGATGGCACTGAGGTTAGTTTAGGTTTAATTAATTTTGGTTAATTAGCTTTTTAGATATATGTATTGTAAAAAAGTCAGTACTTCACTACACTCATGCGGAGATCGCACGTGATGTGTGTGTGTGTGGTGTTTGTGTGTGTGTGTGTGTGTGTGTGTTTACAAAGAAAATTTAACTAATCAAAAGTTTATAAAACAAATTAAAGAGCTAACTGTTACATAAATTAGGTCTTAAACAAACAGCCAAAACGTATCTCAAACCATTTCAGACGAGTTATTTTTAACACCTATTAAAAACGCTAAAAAAAAAAAAAAAATATACTCTTTACCTTTGTAAGGAAAATCTTTCACGAAGGAAAATACCATGTAGAGACCTCGAAGACGACATTTTCTCACACAAAAAGAAAATACAAAATGGAAAGGAAATGAAAACTCAGAAGCGAACGACGGAGAAATGGCAATAGCGAATGAACGCCCATTTCAAAGAGGTCACAAAAGGTGAATCATTATAAATGATGATGATAAAAGTAAAAATGATAACAATGGAAAGTTTACACCTTTAAAAAGTAAGACCAAGATTAATGATTTCTGTATTATCAAAATGTCTAACTATATATATATATAGTCGCCCTCCCGGCCTAGCACCCAGGATGATGGTCGACCCTGCAGTCCTTGTCATCCTTGGTCTTTTTCCACTTCGACTGTCCCCTCCACCCTTTCTTTTTCTCTGTCTTTCTCTCACTTTTTCTTTGTTTTTCCGCCGATATATGCCCTTTTAAATAGAGGCGAATCGGTTTTCCGAACTTAAAAAAAAAAAAAAAAAAAAAAGTATATATACAGTATTATATATATATATATATATATA
>JAJOZX010005970.1:0-10000 GCA_023014485.1 Bathynomus jamesi
GATCCGCATCCCCTCCGCAGATGTTGAAAAACTGATATCCGGTCCACCACTAATATATATATAATCATGCTAACTGACATAGATGAGGACGTTACCAGAGACAGCACAGTAACATCCTTTGCTGATGACACAAAGATCAGTAGAAAAATAAGAAACCCAGAAGATATAGGATCTCTACAAACTGACATGAACAGAATCTAAAAGTTGACGGAAGACAACAATATGAAGTTTAACACTGAGAAATTTCAGCTGTTATGGTACGGAAAAAGAGAAGACCTAAAATCCATGGAATATTATACCCCAAATGGACAGGAAATTCAGAGAAATTCCAGAGCAAAAGATTTAGGTGTTGTAATGACAGATGAAGCGAAATTTGAAACACAAAATAAGATAGCAGTAAAGAGAGCAAAGAGAATAACGGGACAAATATTGAGAACCTTTAAACGAAGGGAGAGGAATGTAATGATTCCTCTACTGAAAACCCTGATCATACCCAAATTGGAATACTGCTCGGTCCTAACAGCCTCATATAAAAAGAAGACATTAGACAGCTGGAAGGGATCCAGAGAAGCTTCACAGCCAAGATCAAGGGGTGCAAAGAACTGAATTACTGGGAAAGGTTACGCGAACTAAACCTATATTCACTGGAAAGGAGAAGAGAGAGAGAGATACACCATTATTTACACTTGGAAAATAATGGAGAAACTAGTCCTTAATCTTACTCTGAACCCTGTAGCTCCCCAAACAACGGTGGAAAGTAGAAAAGGAAGACTGTGTCATGTTCCCAAATTAAAGGCGAGACAGGGAACATCCTTAACCCTGAAAGAAAATAGTTTTGTGGTGAGAAAACCAAACTGTTTAATCAGCTGCCCAAAAACCTAAGGAACACGAATGGTGTTGCAGTGGAAATCTTCAAAAGAAGATTAGATGCCTGGCTCAGAACAATCCCCGATGAGCCGGGCGTACCTGGCTATGTGAGGTGGAGAGTACAAGAAACCAACTCACTACTTCACCAGGCCAACTCGAGAGGAGAGGCAACAAGCTTGAGTCTTCGTGAAATGAGGAATCATCGCGCGGAACCTTTGAAAGGTTGAAAGGTATATACTGTACTATATACCGTATATATCATGTCTCAGAAGTCGCGCACCATAGGCTTTATTCAGATTTACGAAATGGTTTATAAGTGATGTTTAATTATAATATATGTTCGATAATGTTCGAATAATAAAATTAATAGTATGCACAATTAATCAAAAAGCTATCTTAAAATAATTAAATTGAATGAAGCTACATTAGCCAGTGGTGCGCGACTTCTGAGACACCATTGGCTAATGTAGCTTCATTTAATTTAATTATTATTTTTATTATTCGAACATTATCGAACATATATTGTAATTAAACATCACTTATAAACCATTTCGACTCCTAAACCTTGTAAATCTAAGTAAAGATGGTGCGCGACTTCTGAGACATCCTGTGTATATACTATATACTAGGGGCACACAATATAATTTGCCCCACCCTTTTTTCTTAGCTAAATAATAGGCCATGGGGCTGAAATGTCTTTTGGGCCGTAAGTTTGAACTTTCTGCGCTTCACATAACGAGAGTTTTCCAATTTGAACCTCCCCTCCTTGTATAAAACCGCTTTTAAACGCCCTTGTATAAAACCGATGGTTAACGCAGTTTCGAAAATGGCGTCTGACAGTGATGTGCGTCGTAAACAGAGAGCTGTTATCGAGTTCTTAACCGCAGAGCAGGAAACAGTTGGAAATATTCACAAACGTCTAAAAAACGTTTACGGAGATGCTGTTGTTGATCGCAGCACAGTTGAACGCTAGTCTAAATATGTGAGATCATCGGAGAGAGGGAGAGCCAGCCTCGATGATGAGCCACGCAGCGGTCGCCCGGCATCGGCTGTGACATTTCACACTGTGCAAAGTGCTAACAGCATCATTCGATCAAATCGACGCGTCACATACAAGGAGCTATCACTGGAGCTAGGAATTAGTGAATGAAGTGTGAATACGATAATTCAGCAATTGGGATATTCAAAAGTGTGTTCACGGTTTGTTCCTCGCGAACTGACTGAAGATCACAAAGCCCAAAGAAAAGAAATTGCTTCTGAGTCGTTGGTTCAATACGAGACAGAAGAGGATGACTTCCTTTCACGAATTGTGACTAGGGATGAGACTTTGGTACACCACTTTGAACCTGAAACAAAACGCCAATCCATGGAGTGGCATCATGCAGACTCCCCACGCAAGAAAAAGTTCAAAATGGCTCCCTCTGCACGGAATATATAATTCTGGGAATATATCTTCTGGGACATGAAAGGGGTGATTCTGGTGGACATTATGAAGAAAGGACAAACAATCAACTCAGAGGCATATATTTTTCTACCCTACAGAGACTCCAGAGACGTATAAAGCGAGTTCGACCGGAGAGAAAACTGGAAAACGTCCTTCTTTTGCACGATAACTCAAGACCACACAACAATTTGCAAACAAAAATGCGCTTGACTGTGTTATCCCACCCTCCATACAGCCCGGATCTGGCACCTTCGGACTTCCATTTGTTTGGGATAATGAAGGATGCTATTCGTGGAAGAAAGTTTCAGTGACGATGAGGTTGTTGAGGAGGTTAAGAGGTGGCTCCAGCGGAACCCAGCGGACTTTTACCAGCAAGGAATAAAGGTCCTTGTTTCGAGGTGGAGGAAAGCCGTAGAAAAGGAGACTATGTGGAAAAATAAAAACTTGTAAAAAAGATATATAACTACTTGCGTACAAAATTTATGGCACTTAACAAGAAACTTGGAAAGAAAAAAAAAGGTGGGGCGAAATATATTGAGTGGCCCTCGTGTGTGTGTGTGTGTGTGTGTGTGTGTATGTGTGTGTGTGTGTGTGTGTATACGTGTAGGGGATGATGATGATGTCGGTATGTCTGTCTGTCTGTCTGTTCGTTTATACATGCCTAAATGGCCAGGGTACTTTGCACCAACTTTAGTATACACATTAAGGGAGAACAAGGGAAGGTTTTAGTTACACACCTACCCCTCCCAGTCCCCCCTAGGTTGTGTTTTTGGGTCTTTTGCTGTGCAAGGCGCAGCGGGCATTCTAGTGTGTGTATATATATATATATATATAGCATGCTAGTATCTACCACAACGACACCAATGTTTCCCTGATCACAGATACTCTCTTTCTAAAACAGCTTCTAAGAGGTTACGTGCGCAGTTTCTTCAGCCCCACTCAGTTGCTCTCTCTGTGCATGGGTCTTGTCCGTTCCTGTATCGGGTACGCTTCTCATGGTGGGGTGGATCAGTCCACACAGGTCTACTTGACTGGGTGGAATGAAAGGCTTTTCGTCTTATCAATTCCCCGCTTCTTACCGACTGTCTTCAATCTCTCGCTCTTCTTCGCAATGTCGCCTCACTCTCTTTACTATAGCTATCGTAAAGAACACTCTTTTTCTCAATTCTCTAACTGCATGCTCCTCCTTCAAGAAAATAGGGCTGAATGTACTCTGCAAAGGTTAAAGTATTCAAGGAGTTCTCTGTCAGCAGATGAAAGTTCAAAAATGTTCGCTTCTTGACAGGCAAAATACTCTGAAATGTAAGCAAGGAAGGACATTTCCAGAAATTAAAGAAAATCCTTTAATTACTTTCTATATTCTTTCGACTAATTAGGTGTACCTTTTAAGTAATTTGTAAACAGAGTACTTTTAATTCTATTTTTATAATCTCAATGTGTGACACAACTTTGTTGCACACATTTGAGATGCCAGATGTCTCAGAGGAAAATTATGTTGGCAATAAATTTCTCAGCATTCCTCGTTACTGAAGTTTATTTTGAAACTTGAATGAACATTATGCACTAACACAAACGAACTGTAAAAAGTTAGCCTTCATCATTGATCAATAGAGTTACACTTAAAATCTGTGATTAACACGTCTACCTACAGAGAGTTGACAAAAGTAAATAGACACTACGATGATTGTCCTCGAGAACAAGTGGCAAAGTTCATCAAGAGACTGCCAGAACGTGTATCACCTTTACATAATACAAAAGGGAAAGCAACACGATTGTAAATATATTGATTCAATAAATCTGTTATTATTTACTGACTTTTATTATCAAATCAAAAACATTGGGAAAAACCGAAGGTGTCTCTTTACTTTTGTCAACTATCAGTATATAGCAAAGGTACGTTTACTGAATGTTCATAAAAGTTCTAAAAACGTCCGAAAGTGTTTGGTAAAGGACGATTTTTTTTTTAGGGTAATCTTGTAAGCAAACAGACAATTTGAATACAATAACTCTTCTGACGTTATAATATTAGTACGATTCAAGTAGAGGATGTCACTCCTCCGTAGCGAAGTTAATCTTTTTTATATCGATAAAGTCACTTTACACTTGGAATCAAACGTTATAGCGCTTCTATGAACATTCATTTTAATAATATTTATCTTGATTCCACAACGGATATTGTCAACGTGTTGCCAATGAACAATTTCTTTTAACTCTGAGATTTCTTGTGAAAAAAATCAAGGGAAATACGGTATGAAAGGGTATTAGTCAGGGTATTAGTCAGGGTATCTAAATGAATTGAAAACTCAAATATTCGAAAGTTTTCATGCGGAACAGAAGTCAAACATTCCCATGACGAAAACTCCTGAGACTTTCTTTTCTAAAGGAAAGTTTTCTTTTCATGAAATGAGTCAATCAAAAATGCGGACAGTTCTAAATGAGCTTTCGATCCTTTAACCCTGGGATCCGCATATATATATATATATATATATATATATATATATATATATATATATATTATATATATATATATATATATATATATATATTATATATATATATATATATATAATATATATATAATATATATATAATTTTCCTAAATTAAGGTTAATAAATTTTAGTAATGGGACAATATTTATTTTAGTGCAAAATGTTACGGCGGTCATATCAGTTACTTTGCAACACAGAGTTTATCTTATGAAGGTAAATTTAATATAAACAAAAAAAAAATAGTGCCCGCCAGGTTTTGCATAAAAAGTGTCTCGGTTTTTACCTCTGCATGCCCTTTTCCATCAGTAAGGAAGAGGGCATGCAGAGGTAAAACCGAGACACTTTTTTATGCAAAACCTGGCGGGCACTAGTTTTTTTTTTGTTTATATTAAATTTACCTTCATAAGATAAACTCTGTGTTGCAAAGTAACTGATATGACCGCCGTAACATTTTGCACTAAAATAAATATTGTCCCATTACTAAAATTTATTAACCTTAATTTAGGAAAATTATATTATATATATATATATATATATATATACACACACACACCTCGTTAACGTCGTTGCTGTTCCGTGCGTTGCTCTCTCTTTACACGAAGGTGAAGCTGGTGGCCCCGCCTCTAGGTCTGGCTTGGTGGAGGAGCGAGTTGCTTTCTTGCGCTCCCCACCGTATATAGCCAGGTACACCCGGCTCATCTGGTACTGTCCTGAGCCAGGCATCTAGTCTTTTCTTGAAGACTTCAACTTTGACCCCAGTAACGTTTCTGAGGTCCTTTGGAAGCTGGTTAAAAAGTCTTGGCCCCCTGACAACCAAGTTATTTTCCTTCAGTGTTGAGGAGGTCCCTTGTCGGGCCTTTAATTTGGGAACACTACACATTCTGCCTTTCCTATTTTCCAGTGTTGTTTGAATGATAATTGGGTTTAGTTTTAGGTCTGGTACCAGTTTTTCGATCATTTTCCATATGTAAATTATGGTATACCTCTTTCTTCTTCTTTCCAGGGAGTACAGATTTAGTTTACGTAGTCTTTCCCAGTAGTTGAGTTCTTTGCAGCCATCAATCTTGGCTGTGAAATGTCTCTGCGTTTCTTCTAGTTTATTAGTTTCTTCCTTTTTATATAGGGACGTCAAAACTGAGCAGTATTCAAGTTTTAGTATAATCAGTGTTTTTAGCAAGGGAATCATTACTGTCCTGTCCCTTCTTTTGAACGTTTTTTGTACCTGTTCCGCGACTCTTTTTGCTTTATTTATCGCTATCTGATTTTGTGTTTCGAATTTCGCATCATCGGTCATTATTACCCCCAGATTGATCGCTTTCCAGCTTCTCTGAATTTCCTGTCTATTTGGAACATAATATGCAGTCTGTTTAAGTTCCTCTTTTCTACCATATCTCAAGAGCTGAAATTTCTCGGTGTTAAATGTCATGTTGTTGTCTTCTGACCATTTGTATATTTTGTTCGTGTCCCTCTGCAAGGCCTCCACTTCATTCACATCGCTGATTTTTCTGCTGATCTTTGTATCGTCTGCAAAGAATGTTACTATACTGTTGCTGTTTACTCCGCTGTCTATGTCTGTTAGCATGATAGTGAACAGGAGTGGAGCCAGTACTGTCCCTTGTGGTACTGAGCTGCGTACTCCCGATTCTGATGATGATATACTTTGAATTTTGACGACCTGTAGACGTTCTCTAAGAAAGTTGTAGATCCATTTTCCCACTTTGCCTGTTATTCCCTTATACGAGTGTTTCATTTTATGTGCCAAATCTGTGTATATGACATCATAGTTGTCATTGCCTTCCAGTGCATCTAGGATATTGTTGTAGTGTTCTATTAGTTGTGATAGGCATGATCTACCTGATCGGAATCCGTGCTGATTTTCGTTGAATTTTTCCAGTGTATCCAAGAAATCATAAATTTTCTCTCTAACTATTCTTTCAAATACTTTGGTGAGGTGGGACGTCAATGACGCTGGTCTATAGTTCTTTGCTTGAGATCTGTCCCCTCCTTTATATATAGGGACAATGTTTGCTCTTTTCAAGATGCTTGGTATTTCCCGAGTGTCTAGTGATCTTCTCCATATCCAGTGTAAAGGTGTAGCTATTTCATTTTTACAGTTTTTAATCAATAATGCGTTCCAATTGTCCGGACCTGCAGCTGAATGTGGTTTCATTTGTCCTATAGCTCTCGCTACATCTTCTTGGGTAAAATCAAAGTCTGTTATACATTCTCCTTGCAATTTCTCTTCAGAGAATGCATCTATGTCAGGTATCGCTTTGTCACTTTTTGCGGTACATATACACCATATATGGTGTGTGTATATATATAATTTTATATATATATATATATATATATATGTATGTGTGTGTGTGTGTGTGTGTGTGTGTGTGTACACACAACGGGTTGACAAAAGTAAATAGACACTAAGATGATTGTCCTGAAGAACAAATGGCAAAGCTCATCAATGGAATGCCAGAACATGTGTCACCGTTACGTAATACAAAGGGGAAAGCGATACGATTCTAAATATATTAATTCAATAAATCTGTTATTATTTATTGACTTCAACTATCAAAAAAGCCAAGGAAAGACCGAATGTGCCTATTTACTTTTGTCAACTTTATATATATATATATATGTAAAGAACGACGCTTGTGTAGAAGAACGTTCCGCACAAGATGAGGAGGGAGAACGCAATTCTAGCTCATCCCTTTACGACCACGAAATAGTGGACAGAATATTCGACAAAATATTGAACGCAATACGAGACCAAAATATTCGTAAAAATATTCAACAAATATATTCACCGAAATATTCGATGAAATATTCAAAAAAATTAGCTCAGTTCTTATTGTTGTTTGTTTTTGAAACGGACTTCATTCGGTGAAATAAAATAAGTTTTAATTTAAAATACGAAGGTAAAACTTAATTTGATGTTTATGTCAATTAAAGTGTTTAAAACTCGATTCATTATTTCATTGTCTCATTAACCGCAGAGAAGATTAACCGTTCCTGAAGATTATCAACGAACTTGGAAACAAATTAAACCAATGAAACAAAGATACAATTACTATTTGTTGGTGAAATAAAGATTGCAACACAGTATATAAGAGTGTACGACGAATTTCATTCTTCGTACGTTGTTCTTCGCCCTCGATGCCATCCATACTTTTCAACCTTTCGGGTGTTCCGTGTGATCACTCCTCATTTCATGGAGGTCAGCTCGTTGCCCCTACTCTCGAGTTGGTTCCTCGCGCTCTCCACTTCACATAGTCAGGTACGCCCGGCTCATCTGGGATTGTTCTGAGCCAGACATCTAATCTTCTTTTGAAGATATCCACCGCAACACCACTCGCGTTCCTTAGTTCCTTGGGCAGCTGGTTAAACAGCCTCGGTCTTCTCACAACAAAACTATTTACCTTCAGGGTTGAGGATGTTCCCTGTCTAGCCTTTAATTTGGGAACACGACACAGTCTTCCTTTTCTACTTTCCTCTGTTGTTTGGGGGGTTATAGGGTTCAAAGTAAGATTAGGGACCAGTTCTTCCATTATTTTCCAAGTGTAAATAATGATGTACCTTTTTTCCAGGGAATATAAATTTAATTCACGGAACTTTTCTCAATAATTTTGTTCTCTGCATCCATTGATCTTGGCTGTGAACTTCTCTGAATTCCTTCTCGTTGACTAATGTCTTCCTTTTTATATGACGTTAAGACTCGGCAATATTCCAGCTTGGGTATGATCAGTGTTTTCAATAGAGGAATCATTATATTCCTATCCTTTCTTTTAAAGGTTCTCAGTATCTGTTCAGTTATTCTTTTTATTTTGTTTATTGCTATCTTATTTTGTGTTTCAAGTTTCGCGTCATCAATCATTATAACTTCTAAATCTTTTGATTTAGGAGTTATCTGAATTTCCTGTCCATTTGGGGCATAGTATTCCATGCATTTTAGTTCATCCCTTCTTTACAGTTGAAATTTCTCAGCGTTTTTTATTGTTTTCAGATCAGTTCTAGATTCTGTTCGTGTCTGTTGCAATTTTATATCATCGAGGTTTCTTATTTTGTTACTAATTTTTGTGTCACCAGCAAAGGATGTTACTGTGTTATCGTTAGTAACTTCATCATCTACTGTATATCAATTAGCATGATTGTGACTAGTAATGGAGCTAATACTGTTGCTTGTGGTACTGAGCTACGAACCTCTGACTCTGATGAATATATACACATATATTTTTACAGAGAGAGAGAGAGAGAGAGAGAGAGAGAGAGAGAGAGAGAGAGAGAGAGAGAGAGAGAGAGAGAGAGAGAGAGAGAGAATTATTATAAATGGAGGAATTTTCTATACAGAAAGATATTTGATATAAAATCGTAATAAATACAAAAGAATAGAAAATTAAAGAGAAAATAAAGACGAATGAGAAAAAGGGTTCGAACAACAACTTCGAATCATTCACAACTCGCTTTCGAATGCTTAACAACAACTCAAAAATCAGCCATGACACTGACCATAATATAACGTGGCCCTCATGCAACATCCTAGAATATGTATCCACATTGATAATCACACAATAAAGGTCTCAAGGGCGGGTATGATGCCAACTATGAATCCTTTCGTGCCAAATGAAACTGTCTGCAGTGCCAAATAACTAAATGCACGTTTTCAAACGTTTTGTCGATGAAGTTATCAAACGGCAATGCATTTTGCAACGCCCTTTCCACGCTCTCCAAATCGAACAACTCATCCTCAAACATGGGATAAAAAAAGAATATATATATATATAATAAAGAGAGAGAGAGAGAGAGAGAGAGAGAGAGAGAGAGAGAGAGAGAGAGAGAGAGAGAGAGAGGTTGAACAGAATAATGGAAACACCCGCATTTTCGATCCTGTATTTTCTGATATCATTAATGGCGTTATATACTTTACTAAGTTGATATGTGAATGCATATAATATTGAGAACATGTTCTATCTTAATATGCTGATATTCGTATTTCCTATTCTTGCAAAATAAATTATAAAAAAATGGCGGTTGGAAAAGATGTCAATGACTTTGAAAGAGGCATGATAGTAAGAACCTGTTTGGTTGGTGTCTCAGTATTAAAAGTCGCGTGATTGTCCCTGCACCTTGAGGAACAGTCCCCAAGTTTATGAATACATGGAAGGAAATTAAAAAATACGTAATCAAATAAGCAATATAGTGGGC
>JAJOZX010005970.1:15000-296222 GCA_023014485.1 Bathynomus jamesi
AATGGCGTTTGAACTGACTTTGTACTCCCAATAGTTTTGGTGAAATAAAGGCTTAAACTTGGTAGGTACCTTTTGGGCCACCCTGTATATATATATATATATATATATATATATATATATATATATATATATATATATATATCAGACATGGGGTAATAGTAATAGGTAATAGTAACAGTAATATACTATTATAGGATTTTTCAAATAATAGTAATAGTAAGAGCATAATGGCTAATAGTATAGTAGTAGAGGCAAAGTAATAGATAATAGTCTATTACTTTTTTATTACAGTGGCAATGGACATATTATGTGAACAAAGGACTGAAAAATGAACTAAATCTACTCTAAACTAAAATAAACATGTGAACTAATATTGTGGGAAATTTTTCCTTCAATAAAGTAAAATTTATGAAGACGTACAGTCTCTGAAATTGTAATAATTTAGTTGAAACAAATATTTGTTATTTGGCTGCCGCTCAGCCTCAGCCTGGATCCATGAGTGTAGAGCTCTCTGCCTCTCAGCCTCATCCTGGATCCATGAGTGCAGAGCCCTCTGCTTCTCACTCTTATCCTGGCTCCCTAAGTCCAGACTGCTATATCGCCAGCTCAATACCATCTCACACAGGGTACTCCCCAAGGGGCCTTGGTGAATCAGGATTCTGGGAATGCAGTCGGTAAATACCAAACTCTAGATGCTAATGTATTTTTGTGTTTCCTGGATGCCTCTAAAGCAGTGCTTCTCAACCGGGGGAATGATTCACCCAGGGGTGAATGAGATCAGAATCAGGATGAGTGAAAATTATGAAAGAAGAATGTACACTTTATTTTGTTGAAGCAGTTGTTGAATATTAAATATTAAAAGCATTGAATATTTTCTTCTTCCACAGTAAATAATATTCATCTTGTAGTCTGTAGTGTGATAACTAAAAATAAACCATAATGATGAAGACTGAAAATTAAAAAGATTACTCTTTCCACTGCATTCGAAGTGGGTGAGTGAGTTTTTGAAAAAAAAAAGTGTTTTGGGTGAATAATGTCGGAGAAGGTTGAGAAGCACTGCCTCTAAAGCATTCGATCGTGTTAATCATGACAAATTATTCATGAAACTTGTAAATCGTAATGTACCTGGTTACTTGGTCCGTATATTAATATTCTGGTATAATCACCAGACAATGATTGTAAGATGGGGGTGCGGTTAATTTAGAGCCATTCTCTGTGACCAATGGTGTCAGGCAGGGAGGGATACTATCCCCCTACTTATTCAATGTTTATATGGATAATCTATCTGTTGTGCTGAACACCTGTAAAATAGGCTGCTATATTCGTACAATGATTGTTAATCATCTGATGTATGCAAATGATCTAGTTCTTATTTCTCCATCTGTAAAGGGGCTCAGCACACTTTTGAAGGTGTGTGAAAGGTATGGGAAGGATAAAGACAAAATATAATCCTGATAAAAGTCATGTTATGATTATGAGGACCAAGGCCTAAAAGTACATAAAATTTCCTGAATTTCAATTGAATGGTATGGTGCTCTCAGAAGTAACCCAGACTAAGTATTTTGCCCACATACTAACGGATAGTCTTTCAGATGACTGTGATAGCCTAAGGCAATGTAGACAATTATACGCTCAGGGAAATACTTTGGTTAGAAAATTTCATGTGTACATTAGATGTAAAGTTGATTTTGTTCAAAACCTTTTGTACTTCAATGTATACAGCTCATTTGTGGTGGAACTACAGGATGTGTAATTTAAGGGAATTATATGTTGCATATAATAATATTTTTAGGAGTTTATTAAAGACTTCAAGATTTGTAAGTGGTGCTCCTTCTAGTGTCAGTATGCTGATTGTAGTCAATAAGGTGCCTAACTGTGCCAGTGTCATTCGCAATTTTGTATTTAGACTTATCACTAGGCTTGGTGAGTCAGTCAATAAGATAATAGAAGCCATGGTTAGTGGACTGGTCTCCGTTATATTTTATAAATCTCAAATCTAGAAGCATTGGCGTAGGCAATTGTATGTTCATTATACACAATGATTCACTGGCCTACTTAGTCAGTGCTCCAGAAAACTATCTCTTAATCTTCCATGGACCTCTTGTATAATGTTTGCACCTGTTCAGTCTGAAATAAAGTGTTTGTTTGTTTGTTTGTTAACACACTGCTTCTAATTGCATTTAAATAGACATAATAATCCTTTTCAAATGAGTGAAGTACCCCACATACAAAAGTAATAGTAATAGTAATAGATGAAAATTAAAGTAATAGTAATAGAAACCTAGTAATTGACCCCATGTCTGATATATATATATATATATATATATATATATATATATATATATATATATATATATATATATATATACAGGGTGGGCGGAAAGTAGCTCCCTATTTTGGATTGGTAAAAAAATACGTATATTATCCATTTATTTCAGAAGAAATAATATGAAAAGGTAGGCATACATGGTAGATTTTCTCTAAAATTCAATGTGGGCTCCAACTCTTTCCACCAGCTTCTGGAGCCGCCCAGGAATGGCGTCCACTGACTTTAGCAGGAACTCCGGCGGGATGGAGGACATGACTTCCCGAATTCGGTCCTCCAGTTCTTCCAATGTCATCGGTTTGGTGCGGTAGACTTCTTCCTTTACCCACCCCCAAAGAAAAGTCGCACGGTGTCAAGTCGGGGCTCCTGGCTGGCCATTGATGTGGACCACGACGACCCATCCAACGCCCAGGGAAGTGGGCATCCAGCCACTCACGGACAACAAGAGCGAAGTGCGGAGGGGCGCCATCTTGCATAAATATCAGATCGTCGATGTTCTCCCATGTGCTGACAACCGGCCAGACCTCGTTTCGCAACATAGCAAGGTACCGCTCAGCATTCATGGTGTTGCGCAGAAGGAACGGGCCCACAACCTGATCTGAGGTCATACCACACCACACCGTTACACTGAACCGATTCTGCCGTTTTTCAGCGGTAACCATGGGATCCTCTCCTGCCCAGTAGTGGCAATTGTGGCGGTTGACAAAGCCTCCGACGTGGAACACCGCCTCGTCGCTCCAGAGGATGTTGCGGAAGAGATGGGGCCAGTCTTCATGCCAAGCCAGCATGATTTCCCCGAACTCCATGCGAATGTCGCAGTCCTCGTCCGAGAGAGATTGGCAGTAATGCGGCTTCCACGCACGCCAGTTCAGCTCCTTCTTCAGCACAGTTCGCACTGAGTAGCGGGAGAGTCCACTTTCCCGAGCTGCCTGGCGAGTTGACTTTCGTGGACTCCGTGCGAACATTTCCTGAACTGCCTGCACCGTCTCCTGGGCCCTGGATGTCGAAGGGCGACCACATCTTCGAACATCTGCCACAGACCCCGTGGTCATGAGCTTCGAGTGGCAGTTCTTGATTGTTTTCGGGTCCACTTGGGCACGTGGTCCGTGAATGGCCCGCCACCATCTTTGAACTCGAACGACAGATTGCCAAACTTCGTACCGTGCCGCCAACTGGGCACGCTCCTGCAGTGTTAAACGCTCAGCCATGTTACCCTTCAATCTGAAATGAAAAAAAAAAAAAATGAACGTTACAATTGTACCACTTTAGAAAACACAAAGAGAACACTTTAGAGAAAAAAAGATTACCGTTACAATTGTACCACTTTAGAGAACACACCATAACAATATAACAATACAATCACAATTTGTACATAATTTATATGTAATTTAAATTAGGGAGCTACTTTCCGCCCACCCTGTATATATATATATATATATATATACTCAGAGGGTTGACAAAAGTAAATAATAAGCTTTGTTTTTTCCCCAAAAAATTTATTTGATTATAGAAGTTAATAAATAGTAACAAATTAATTGAGTGAATATATTTCAAAGGGTCTTCTTTTCCCATTTCCATTTTTCATTCAATCAATTTGTTATTATTTATTCACATTTATAATAAAATCAAAAGACTGGGGAAAAAGCAAAGGTATCTATTTACTTTTGTCAACCCTGTGTGTGTATATATATATATATATATATGCGACAATAGTTACTACATAGAGTCTTTATTTTGGCTAATATCAGACGAATTTACTCAAGCTTATAGAAGACCTTTATGCAGTAATTAATTTTGAAACGTGTATAAATAAAGAATGAATGGACATTTCCATTTCCTTTCTTAGATTTTCCACTTTTGGTTGGATATCGTTTGATTAAATAAGGTTAGGTTAGATTAGGTTAGGCCAAGGGTTCTCAACCGGTGGGTAATTACCCCCAAAGGGGTAATTTGGGATATCTAGGGGGTTAATGGAAGCCATACATATTTGATTTAAGAGTGGAGTTTAAAGACAATTGTATGATTATAAACTACTTCTTTAACTTTTGGCTAATTTACGCGTCATTAGGGGTAACGGGGTGAGCGCCAATACTTCAGGTGGGTAATGGAAGTAAGTGGGTTGAGAACCCCTGGGTTAGGGTATCAGGGTATAGAGTATAAGTTCGTGTATTTTCCCTTTAAGTCACTCTCATTCTCAAACCAGGAACATTTTTTCCCAAACACTCAATTCTCGATTCGAGAATTCTCACTTTCGTGCAATTCCCCTCCTCATTCTCATTCCCATTTTCGTGCAATTCTCATTTTTATTCCCATTATCAATTCGAGAATTCCCACTTTCGCGTAATACCCACTGTCATTCTCATTCCTATTTCCGTGCAATTTTCATTCCCATTCTCGATTCGAAAATTCCCACTTTTTTGCAATTCTCATTCTCATTCCTGGTTTGGGAATCCTAGACTTCTGGAACTCATTTCCTGATGCGAAGAGAAGTTTCTATAAAAATACTAATCAAAAACAAAAAATTCCCAGGATGAGAAAACGAATGGTCCGACATGATGAGAATGATCCGATTTGAGAGAATCTCAATTTTAGGTTTTTATTTTCAGCCGATGAGTATAATGCGATTTCCGCTTCTCGCCATTCCCACGCACTATCATCATTCGCGGACCAAAAATGAGAATTGTCGAATAAGAATTACGAATGTAACCTAACCCAACCTAATTTAATCTAACCCATGACCGAAATGGGAAGTGCTAAGGTGAGAATGGGAGGGGTATGTAGGCGTATATGATAATTAATTTTAAAACTATTTCTGGTATCATTCCATTCCTACGATCTAAGCGTGAGAATTCATGAAACGAGAATCTTAGATTTGTGAAAACTGCTTCCTGCATTTGAAGGGGGATCTAAAATGAGAAGAACAGTTTAATTTGACCTAACCTGACCCATCCTTACCTTTAACAATGTTCTAAGTGATAAAATCCCGGAATGAAAATGGTAATGACCTTATTTGGTAAAATTCCTTTTGGTTCCTGAATTTGGGATCTCTCTTTCTCGGACGAAGAATGAAGTTGGAGTGAAGTGAATTAGGAAGAGGTCCATTTTGAAACCAAACAGAAGGAATTCCAAAACGAGAATTTAAAACGAGATTTTCCTCAAACAGTGACAATCTCATCGCAGGATTTCCTCTCAGTAATACCCATTTGCATTTTTTACTCTAAATGTCAATATTTGGTTAGGTCGCTATTAACCGCGGTTAATCTACTATTTTTTCGGTTTACTTTTTGATACGTTATCTTCGATTAGATAAAGTAAGTTAATTTTTTTACCTGAATACTTTATTAGGCCATTACTAAAACCATATTAGTTCACTATTAAAACGGTCACGTTACTATTAATTAATATTGCAGTAAGAATAGACCTAAAGAGGAATCCCAAAATCTGAAAGCGGGAAACCCTTATCCCAAATCAAATATTATTATCATTGTGGGGTCGCAAATCAAAGAGAAAAATGGCATCAAGTGAGTTTTATTGTATCTTTTGCGTTCAAATTTTAATATATTTACAATCGGCGGAGCAATTTATTCGCAATTTTAGTTAATATATTATTTTAGCGAAGGTTTATTTTTAATTTTCAATATAAACATTTTAAAAAGAGTTAATTTTTATTTTTATCTTTGTTTATAAATGGATAAATAAGATTCAGTGTATGAAAGATCTTAATTTAGTGTTAGTGGAAAAGCAAAGAGCTTTCAAATAGCTGGTTTAATCAAATATTTCAAACCGTAACACGCGCAATATCTAGAAATTGCGTCATCTCTCAACAAATTTAGATCTTTCATCAATGGGGAATTTCGCGACACCTCCTAAGTCCTAACCTAATTAAGTTTAACCTAACCCAGCCTAACGAGGTCTAACCTAGCCTAGCCTAACCTAACTAAACTTACCCCGCCTAATCTAACTAAACCTACCTAACCTAATCTAACCTATATTCATCCAACCTCCCAAAATATCGTCCATAGAATGTTTTATCGACGAAATATCGTCAGCTCGTAAAAATCTTAATTTCTGAATTATTTTCGAAAGATTTTGGTACGGATGATGTTATTCGAACGTTTAGTGATTGGTTTGGGAAGGAAGGGAAAAACGTTTTTGGTCACTGTAAAATAATCAAGCTATAAATGAGCTGCGTCATCTTTGCTTTAAATTAGGGAAGAAACTGGTTTCGAGTAATTAGAACATAACTGTCATATTTATAATTTATTATAAGGAAAAGTTTAAAAAAGTCATTAATATACTGAATTAGAGAATAAAAAATAGTGACAATGTCCAACTGATTTACGCTTTTTATGGACGATAATAATTCATAGGCCAAATATGTCGTAAAGTCTGCGTATATTCATCATTCATACTTTGAACTTAATTTTTTTTTATTTATTTATTTTAAAAAGCTTCTATTTGATTGCTCGAAATTTTTATTTTTTCAATTTTCAATCTTACAAAAAGGAAAAAAAAAAAAACCCGATCAAATATCGCGATGAGGACAGATGTAAAAAGATGAGTGATTTTCATACCATTTCAATACCGTTACAGTTAAGTACAGGAATATATTTTACGATGACATCTAAAGTAACTCTGCACAGTTAAAAATGGGACTTTGGTGAACAACATTAAATATACATTAATTAATTTGGGACAAGTATGTACATTTAGGCATAATTCTTTCTTATAAAGTAATATCAAGCGATATTCTTATGACTCACTCGTGAAAAATATTAATGGCAGTTCAACAGACATTTTTCAACTATTATGATCAAAACTACACAGAAGGATGACAAAACTTAATAGACACTTTCGTTTTTACAATAGTTTTTGATTTGATAATAAAATTCAATAAATAATAGATTTATTGAATCAATATCTTTAAAATCGTGTTACGTTCCCCTTCAAATTATGTAAAAGTGACACAAGTTCTGACATTCCATTCATGAGTTTTGCCATTTGGTTTTGAGAACAATCATCGGTGTGTATATATACATATATATATATATATATATATATATATATATATATATATATATATATATATACATACACAAACTCAGAATGGTCCCCTGAGAAACTTATATGTTAAACACAGACCGTGCATGGAACAAGGAACTCTTCTGGGAAAATTAAATCCACTATAGTCCGAATAAGTAATGGTAAATGCCAAATACCATAGTTTTTCTTTTTCATGATGCTAGCCCGACGTGGGCAACGGGTCTCTCGCAAAGAGGTCCCATAAATATAGCTTCCCTCACCAGCTATCTGCAAAGCAGACAGGATCCAGCTTTGGGACATGGATTTAGGGTTTAAATCAAGCCTAGTCCCACTACATTCAGAACCTCTATATAAGTAAAAGACTGCAACGAGTCTTTTACTTATATAGAGGTTCTGAATGTAGTGGGACTAGGCTTGCTTTAAACCCTAGATCCATGTCCCAAAGCTGGATCCTGTCTGCTTTGTAGATAGTTGGTGAGGGAAGCTATATTTATGGGACCTCTTTGCGAGAGACCCGTTGCCCACGTCGGGCTAGCATCATGAAAAAGAAAACTATGGTATTTGTCATTTATCATTACTTATTCGGACTACAGTGGATTTAATTTTCCCAGAAGAGTTCCTTGTTCCATGCACGGTCTGTGTTTAACATATATATATTATATATACATATGTGTGTGTGTGTGTGTGTGTGTGTGTGTGTGTGTGTATATATATATATATTGGGTCTAGGTAGTAGGTGGATGGGAGCTCGTCCTCCGCGCCCAGATTATGTAGCGACCCGTGGTTCGGATGCCACGTAAAGCTGTAGGTCCCCTCCGTCATATGACCTTACGTAGATGTTGCGAAGGAGGTTAAACAACCCCAATAAAAATATACATACACACACATATATATATATATATATATATATATATATATATATATAAGAGAGAGAGAGAGAGAGAGAGAGAGTATAAATCGAACTTTGGTATATATGTTGATCGTAATTAGGTGAACTTGGAAGAGAAGTGTAGAAATGGTTTTTCAGAAACAATTTTGAAAGGTGAATGTCAGACGTCAGACACTAATAATAATGGTTGAGGAGGACAGAAACTGTCAAGGCGCTCAGGCCAACTAATGCGTCCCATTGTGCTCACTCCTCTCTTATTATTATTATTATTATGAGCATCATCGGGATTCGAATCCTCACCCTTTGTGTCTTCACTTCGTTTATAGGGAAACGACGTTCTTGCCCACTCAGCTACAGACGCGGGCGATGTAAGACACTTACGTGGCAATATAGAGTGAACCATTAAAGGTGTTCCCAGAAACAACTTGTTACATAAATATTTTTTGGGACACTTTTTTGGATCACCTCGTATATGTCACGGGAATTGCGAAGATTCGTACAATTGAGAAAGCATAAATTGATTGATTGATTTCATTGAATTGAAAGGAATGTAAATTGACGTTTGTCAAACATTTTAAATTACCGTTACACCAACGATCGACGAGGTTAAGTAATGTTGGGTCTGATCAGTGAACGTTCTCCGAGTTTAGATGATGTACCGACCTTTAGATAGTTCTGATCCCTCGTAAAGCTGTAGGTTTCCCGTTACCTGACCCTCACCATTATTATTATTATTATTATTATCGTCAACTCCCTTTTGGTACTGAGTTGAGTACGTTTGCCTTCCGAAGTTTAGATGCTGTATCGACCTTTAGATGGTTCTGATCGGAGACAAATACTGTATTTCCGCATACGTGCCTACATTTTTTCTTTTTTTTTGTTCGAGGAACGTAAGTAAGTTCGCGAATTTACGTTTTATTTTTGTGAAACGAAAACAAATTAGGAAATTAGGATGCGACTTAAAAACTCGAGCTTCATTTTACATTCTTTTCGATGTAAAAAGGTTTTATTTATGTTTTGGAAGGCGAAGATTTGTGTTGGAATGTGGGCTTCAACGTTGGCCGCGTCAGAAACAACAAACAGACTCTCCAATTAAACAATGATAATTTATTTACATTAAATTCACACACACACACACACACACACACACACACACACTCGTGCGGATCTTCGCATAAGCGAGGTACTGACTTTTTGATATCCTATATCTAAAAATTAATCAACCTTATCTGACCTTAGTGTCATCGAAGAGAGAAGGGCGTGATAAATGTTTCGGACGCGATTGAGGGCTGGAAGGGTGTTTTCTGTTAAGCCATGAAATACCTAAGTACCTAACCTAACCAAACTTTAACTAACCTAACTTTATCAGGGCAACATATCTTTTCTTCAGATAGTAAAAATGTTCCTAGATTTTTTATAGAATTTTTTTTAATGTTCCGAGGTACCAAAAATGTTACCTAAAAATAAAAATTACTCCACTACACCCATGAATTATCACACACTCAACCTCACTTATGCCCAGTTGCCTACGCGCGCGCGCGCGCGCACACACACAAGAAAATAAATGGTAAATTATGAAATCTATTAATATTTTTAAGCTGGCTGTTGATTAGTCATGGTAAATGAAGATACTTTTAAACGTTAGTCATGGTAACCCAATACCCTCAATGATGGTATTGGAACCTTTATATGAGACCCTCCTAGAAAGAAGTGGCTAAGCGACAAAAGTAAAAAACGCAGTTAAAGTTGTACCAAATTTGAAAGTGACACAACTTTTGAACTTTTGAAGGTATTTCGATAAAATATCTTAAAAGTTCAAAAGTTATGTCACTTTCAAAATTGGTACAACTTTAACTGCGTTTTCTGGCGGGTTTTACTTTTGTCGCTTAGCCACTTCTTCGAAGGAGGGCCTCATATATCACAAACAAGTTTCTTTAATTTTCTATAAAAAAATCCAGAGAAAGAGTACTGCTAGGTCTGAGTACCAGTCTATAAAATCTAGTACTATCCTAACAACAAAAATTTACTACAGTTTTACTAACATTTATTAAAAAGTTCCTCGAAGAAGTTTTGCTCCATTCGCCATTGCTCCCTCCTTCCTGCATAAATAAATAAGTGTGTGTGTGTGTGTATATATATACTGTATACAGGGCCTATCAGAGGGGGGGCTAGGAGGGCCATTTGTCTTGGGCCTCAAGTTTAAGGGGGGCCCTCAAATTTAGAAACTTTCAGGTTTGAATATAATGTTTTGCAGTGAAAGAAATATTTGGGTTTAGCTATGGGCCTCAAAAGCTGGAAGTGGTCAGGCCTCTCTGGACCTCTGAGAGGGCCTGACTGTATATATATATATATATATATATATATATATATATATATATATATATATATATATTATATAATATATATATATATATATATATATTATTTATTTATTTCTGCATTAAAAAGCACCAATTTCGTAGAATTATTCCTACCTAATTTTTTAAATGTAAAAGTGTGGTACTTTTTCTCAAATAAATTTTCGTTAAGAAGAAATTTGAATGAAATTTATGTAATTTTCGTCTAATATTTTAAGAAAGACGTTTCAAAATGGCCGTCAAGATTATCCTGAATCTTCTTTCAGTTTTTCTCTTCGAGAGTTTGTTAGAAAAAAGTGTCAACATTTATTTTAACGTCAAATCCGTTACATGACTAAGAAAGAATGTAGGAGGAGTTATTACGCATTCTTTGGTCATTATTATTATTGATCATCATTATCATTATTATTATAATTATTATTCTTACGAGTTCATCATTATTATGGTTAATTTGGATGTTTGAACGCCTCAAGAAGCGAATGTCCCCTCAAAAAGTTATTTCTGGTTTGGGGACGAACGCGGACCGATAGCCTGGCACTTTTTTCTTTATACCCTATCTCGAATATTTCGAGGTATTTCCTTTTAAATACCGATCAGGTTTCTCGCTTTAAGGATGAGATTGTACGCGTGTAAACCTTTTGTATAATTGGTTTACGTGTACGATTTTATCGTGTATGGATACGTCTCATTCTTTCATATTCATATAAAAGAAGGAACGTTTATTGAGGACATTCCTAATTTTACATATATATAATGCGCCTCGGTAGTGTAGTGGTTAGCATCGCTGACTACGAATCCACCGGCCCCGGGTTCGATTACCGGTAACGGCAGTCGGCGCGCACCAAACCCAGCTATCCATCCTTCCATACAATAAAATTGGTTGGTAGGTAAATGGGCACCTTGGGTAGCCTAGTGATTAAGACGCTGGGCTGCTGATCGTGAGATCGAGTCCGATCGAGGACTTTGTAATTTCGGATTCCGGATTCCGCGTTGAACTATAGGTCTAAGGTGGCGCAACAAGCTTGACATTCGTCAGAATGAACAATTCAGGCGGAAGCAAAACCAAGGTTAACGAAGGTGTGTGTGTGTGTATATATATATACACACACACACAGAGGGTTGACTAAAGTGACTAGACACCTTCGTTTTTTCCATAGTTTTTGAGAATAAAATAAAATAAAAGTTTTTGATAATAAAATTCAATAAAAGTAATAAGAGATTTATTGAATGAACATATTTAGAATCGTGTTCCTTTCCCCTTCAAATTATGTAAAACTGACACACGTTTTGGCATTCCATTGATGAGCTTTGCCATTCGTTCTTGAGGACAATCATCGTGGTGTCTAATTACTTTTGTCAACCTTCTGTGTGTGTGTGTGTGTGTGTGTGTGTGTGTATATATATATATATAGTTTAAATTTGACCCTCGTAAATTAAGGTTTTTTCCCCCTGAATCGAAGTATTCGTGGTGAATCGCCCGGTCAACTCCGTTCCATGACATCAAAGCTAAATGTGGCACCTATGCCCGACTCAGACCCTCTGTGGAGCGAGTGCCAAATGGAGACGTGGGGGAGGGAAGGTTGGTATGGCATAGTCGCGAGGGGTTAACATCGAGGTATAGGTGCCAAGTTTCGGGGGATTAACGTGGGGGAAGGGTTTTCGAAGAGTGAGGCACTCATTTCGCCCCGACGTTTCCGAAGGCGAGGGTGTGCTAAATGGGGCTGCTTCATTCAGGGGCTTCATATATAAGAACAGATTAAGCCTTCTTCGGGACTTCCTTCAGAAGCCTTCGAACAGTTCCTACGCGCTTTTTAGGGGCTTTTTGAAAGCGCTTTTCAGACTTCTGCGAGGAAGTTTTTTTTCGATCTTTTTTGTGCTTTGTGCTTAGTTTTAAGTGGTTTGTTTTGGTGCTTTGTGCTTTCAACTAAAACGCTGCAAAAATGTCGCAGCAGCAGCAGCAGCAAATGCAACAGATGCAGCAGAGCTCTACTGTTTCTCAAAATATGCAGCAGACAATGATGCAACAGCAGACACATCAGACACTTCAGACACAACAAACTCGAGTCGTTCGGGAAGGTAGGATCCACAATCTGATTTTTAACCCTATTAATAAAAAAAAGCTTCGAACCCATAAAAAAACCCCTTTAACGCAAATTCCTGCCCTAATACCCTTATACAACAACTTCACGCAACTCCTTTTATACAACTTCATACCACACCTTTCCTACAATCTACGATTTCTTGTTTTAATCCAGCACGGAACTAAACACTTGAAATAACAACTTATAAGTTATGAACGCTATATTTTAACCCCAACTTACGCGACCAATCATTTTATTTCACTTCTTATCTAAACATTTATTAATTTACAACTCCATTAAGTTGTTAAACTAAAATTTAATTAAAAATTAAAAAAATGTTTTTAGTAAAATTAAAAATGTTTATGCGAGTGAGAAATTATTTCGATGCGAATAGAAAAAAAATATTTCCCCAAGAATGTCCTTATGTGGGCGTCTGGTTTTGGCACACCTTCCACGAGCATCAAGTAACAGTAAAATGAAAAACTATAATTAGTATAGATTAATATAATCTATTAATTTATCATTAATGAATACAATTTGCGGTGTAATACCGTAACAAAAAAAACTATAGCATAATTTATGTGTGAAATAATAGAGTAATTTTAGTAATTTGAAGTAAAATTAAGATTTTACACTCTTTCGTATTAAGACGAAAATAACTTTAATTAAATAAGATAAAAAACAAATTAACAACAAATTAACATTATAGTTTACATAAACGAGTTAAGACCTTTAAATGAACGGATGAACAACTCAAATAAACAATTTGAGAAGTTCTAATTAGCATTTTAACAATTTCCCTTTTAAGGATAAACAAGAAGAGAATTTTCTCGTTTATAATTTTTATCTCGTCACCAAACCTTTCATCCCTTTTTCTAGTCTTATTTTCTTAATAAACCCGTAAATAAGCGCGTCCGTGGAGCGCACTATATCTTTACGTAATATATATCGTATATCAGAGTGCCTACCCCCTTCGAGGGCCAAAAATATACCGGTGCCAACTCAATCGCTCTAACCCAACTTTTAAATTAAGAATCTTAGGCACCCTTTCAAATTACTCGTTCAAACTCCAGCTTTTGCAGTCGGGATGAAAAGCGAACGTGTCGCTATATTTAAACTCACTCGTACCGCGGTGTAAAATTTATCGACAACGATTCGTATTTGAGTAGAATTCGAATTCGATAAAGAATGTTACGTTAAAAACGGAGAATAATATTAAGAAGAGAGAATACCTTTAACAAATATAATAAATTCGATAGCTAAAAACATAAATAGAGAATAAGAAAAATTTAGAAAATTTCAACGTACGCTTTCGGTAAAAAGTTCGACTAAAAAATCTAAAATTCCTAAAAAAAAGCATAAAAAAAATACTAATTACTGTAGTAATGATTGGGTTTTGTTTTCGAAATTTTATTAGTCACCAAAAAAGGAATAAAATGTTCAAGGAAAAACAAAATATTACCAATTAGTATTTTTTTGAGCTTTAAAAAAAAAATTAGACGAACTTTTTTCCCGAAACTGCGCGAATATAGAATAAGGAATCTATAGAGAATACGAAGATATACACAAATATTGAAAGCTCCCCCGAAAAAAAGATATTTAATTTCAATAATAAAATAATGTCGTCACGTCACAAGCCTTTTATATATATATATATATATATATATATATATATATATATATATATATATATATTTGATATTCAGTAAGAGAAAAAAGTCAATATTTTTGTTTGTAAAGATTGAAAAGTGTCTTTCGAAATATAATATCTTTGTTTATTAAAACTTCACCATTTACTTACTTGACAACACTTATTTATTAATAATTGAATCAATAATTGATCTAAAAATATAATTTCAATTGGACCAAAATTAATAGACAGAGGGCTGGCAAAAGACAAAAGTAAATAGACATCTTTGATTTTTCCATAGTTTTGATTTGATAATAAAAGTCAATAAATAATAACAGATTTATTGAATCAATATATTTATAATCGTGTTCCTTTCTCCTTCAAATTATGTAAAAGTGACACACGTTCTGGAATTCCATTCATGAATGAGCTTTGCCATTTCTTCTTGAGGTGTCTATTTAATTTTGTTAAATTTTTCTGTGCGTGTATGTATATATGTATATATTATAATATTAGTGGCGTGCAGTCAGGGTAAGCGGGGCATGCGCCGCCTACCCAGTTAAAGGTCAAATTACAAAAAGTCAGTATATTACTACAGTAATCGAAAACTAATATAAAGTTATGATGCTTGTATGTGTATATAGTCTATATATAATATATTATATATATATATATATTATATATATATATATTATATATATATATATATATATATATTTACATTAAGTAAGTAATGTGAGACAGCATAGATGGTTTGCATACGATGTCTGCAATAAAGCTAATGTGAAATGTGATATAGAGAATAATAGGAAGAATTGACTGGCACTCGATGCCAAAATGTTCTGTATTAGATATTTTCATTCATAGCTCGCTATAAAATACCAACTTATACAGTCAACATCAAAAGCCGTATCCTATTATTTATTTGATAGATATTTTAATAAAAAAATAAGCGAATTACTGTTGATTTCAGTTTCGAATATCACAGCTTCATTCTGTGTAACTCGAAACTATTTTCAACAGACACACACACACTATATATATATATATATATATATATATATATATATATATATATATTATATATATATATATATATATATATATATAGTATATATATATATATATATATATATATAGAGTGGTCCCGCGTCTTAAGGTACCTAAGCGCCAAAATTAAAATTCGCCAGAAATCGCTTCCAAAGTTCAGCAATATTCTCGCAAAGAGTATCTCTGTTATTAATTGAGGTAGAACGTTCATTTTTGGCTAAATTAGAGTTCTAAGTATGCTAATGAAGATGTTAATGAGTTTTTGGAATAGATTTTCATATTTTATATTTTATATATATTTTTTTTATTTTTTGATTTTCTTATTATGCCGAACTTTGGGTGAACTTTTGGCTGACGATAGAAGTGAAAAAAGTAGTTCGCTTCATAAGGTTTTCAACCATACTTCTAGTGTCGTAAGGTCATTATAACCCAAACCACGCGATAGAGGAAGGGTGAAAATAGTGATATCCATCAAAAACACGTTTTCGCCTGTGGTGGCGCTTAGGTACGTTAAGACGCGCGACCCCTCATATATATACACTGCATATCATCATTATGCAACACGAGAAACGTATATATTTGCTCAGTTAAATATAAATTTGTTTTGAGTTTTAACTTAAGTCCTCCAAACAATGTTTCCAAATGAGAAAAAGCAAAAATGATATTTAAAAATATCTTAAAAGGAAGCTTTTTCTCAAGATGGTCATCGACGCGTGTCTTGTGAATCTTGTCATTTGGCAATATGCAGTTCGATTAGGAATCAAACGCGGAGTTGCTATCACACGCGTCCTTTTATTCATTTTACACATATTATATACTTCGGTGTGCGAACTGTGTTCACTCATTCATTCACTCACGCACAGTGGCGTACACAAAATTACAAATCCCTGAATTTGTTTTTAAAGATTGCAAATTATTAATTTTGATTCTTTTGCGCCTGCGTAGTTCTTTCCAAATATGGATACTGTAAATTGATCTAAATTGTATCTATAAACATTTGGGGGCGTTATATCGCTTATGAATTTAAATTTAATTGAATAAATCATATTTATAAAGGTATTCCGCATACTTTATTCTCTGTTATTGTTACGTCTTGTAAATATGAATATAAAAGTGGAAAAAGTATTTTAATTGGGCGTGGTTGGCAAGCCTAACGGCAGCCATTTTGAAATTGCCAGATTTAGCGAGGAATATGCTTTTAAAAGATAAAATTTTCTATCACAACATTCAAATTATAATAAAAAAAAGAAAAACGAAAATAACTCTGTAAATACAGTTCTTTTTTTATTAAGATCTACTTCTATAACTCTAAATGCGAGACTAAAGTATTCTAGTCGACTGTATATTGTAGTTTATCTCTAGCATTTAAAAAGACGCAATCATTCTCTTTTTTGTATGAAGCATTATATAACATTAATTCAAATCTTCTTCATTATCAATAACCTTTACCTCATTTATATGTTTCGTATAGACCTATAAATACTACTGGAAGACCTATACTTATTTTGCCGACAGAAAATGTCATCGACACTCAAGTATAACCTAGTCTAACCTAAATATACCCTAATCAAATCCCCCAAAACTTGTCTTTTAGCGCTTTATTGAGAAGTTTGTAAATTAATGGAACTACAGTATGATTAAAAAACCCATTTAAAAACAGACGGTTTGAACCTCAGTGTATTTACTGAAATATTTATATCACACTTAGGCAAAGAGGGATAATTAAGAGGGAGTCTCGTCTAGTAATAAAATGCATTTAATAAAGCGCAGTATGAATTCCCTTTTGCGAGCAAGCGGAGGAAGGCAAACCACAAGCACGGGTTATTTTTACCTCGATAACTGAGGTCACCAGATGAACGCCGATTTGGACTTAAAAATAAACCAAAATTCATGATTTGAAGAAAAACAATTTCCGACCAACTAATAAATCTCTCATTTATTTTAATACCAATAAAGCATAAATAGTTCTTGGGTAAACAGAAACCACAAAACGTCACATAAAAATGAACACTTAAAAGCGAGTGTGTCGAAAAAAAAAATTGGGAAACTTCAAATCCAAAATGGCGGATGTTTCCCTCGTCATCGTAAGGCATTTAAAAACACAAATTTTGCGATTGGGCCAAATTGCGTAGGTGGAAATATTTTTGATTAACACGTTCATTCTTTCCCTCAAATAATTAACTCCTTGACTCTGGCACTCCCCCCCCCCTAGCCCGAAGGAGGAACTCTTAAATAAAATGGTGATTTAAAACTCCAGTTTTGAATTCGAGGTGATCGAATGAGGAGTGGTGAAGGAGAGAAGGGAAGTTGAGTGGTGTAGGAGTGATTTGTGAAGATGGAGTCAAAGCAGAAGAAAGAGTCAGTGGAAACAAGGACTACATATTCCTATGGTAAACGTTTTTCATAATTAATAGTAATTGGTATCGTAAGAATTTTCATTTCATATTCGACTCTCCAAATTCAGGACATCGAAATATCAAAACATAAAGATGATGCGAAAGAGTGGATCAAGTTCACATTTCACAGAATGGTGAACGTATTTTGTCCAGTTCTTAGTGACGAATCTCATTATCAACCAAAGTGATTTCTGCCAATTTTCTACATCGAACTTGTATATTATGAGAGAAATTGTTGAGCGAATTGTCATTGGCTCAAGATCACACGATCACTTCATTCAAAAATGTTAATATTAATCTAGTTAAGACCACATTTTATTTCTCTGATTCAGAATTATCGTTCTTATAAGCGCAATTAATACTTATACTTATTTTACAGTATAAATTTATACATAAAAAAAAAAGTTCATTTTTTCACTGATAAATCTTATATAAAACATTTAATAGTTAAAGTTAATTTAGTTCAATGTTACGCACAAATAAACAGAAAAACATGGACAAACCAAAGGTTTGGAATTGCACCAGAGATTCTGAGTTAGTGGTCCAGTTTGTGTAGAGCAAACCTCAGGTGATACGAATGTGCCTGTGATTGGAACGGGCGCGTTTGTGTTACCTTGAGAACGAAATCTACAACTTAACCTATAAACAGGTTGTCAAAAACTGATATATATATATATATATATATATATATATATATATATATATATATATATATATATATATATACAGGGTCGGCGAGAGCTGCCCGGGCTCCGGGGAAAGATTGGTATATGGGCCCCCTGTTTACTCAGTATTTTATTATGAATGTTTTTTGTGTACATAACAAGCAAACTGATTATATGTCCAAGTCACTATTCAAAACATACAGTATGATAATCTCTATAAAATGTATGTTCATTAATTAATTTCCTCTCTGTTATTTAATCAATTGCTTTATTAATATTTTTAGATTTTATACCCCTCTTTCCGGGCCCCCTAGAGGTCCGGGCCCCGGGGATTTAACCTGGCTTCCCCGCCCTTTCGGCGGCCGTGTATATATACATATATATATATATATATACACACTGTATATAAACTACTTATTACTGGGATAGGAAGTGTGAAATTATCATAATATACATATAGAGTATATAACATTTTTATTATATTTTTAGATATGATTAAATTCTAAAAGCATTTATGAATCGCTTCAAATAAATATGTGATAAGTCTTAATTAAAAATAAAATAAGTTTTATTTAATAAACATTAATTCAAATTTTAATGACAAGTTCAAATTTCAAAATAAAGAACGCAGAAATAAAGGAAAAATCCTTTGATATTTATATAAAAAAAAAAAGATTATTTCGTATTTCATGAATCTAAAAAGGTCAAAATTTTGAAGGAAGTTCAAAATTCAAAACTGTTTTTAAAGTGAACAATAATAATAATAATAATAATAATAATAATAATAATCAGGATTATTTAACCTCCTTTATAACAGCTATAAAGGTCATATGGCTGCGGAGACCAACAACTTTACGTGGGATCCGAACCATCACCCAATCAAGACGGCTATTTTAATTGCTGAAATCCGAAGTTCGAGCCAAGACCTCAAATTAACAGCGCGACGGTTTACCACGAGGCTCCTTTAAACATCCGTTTACATTTTCTTCACCAGCGCCCGTGGTGGGTAACACCGTCTCCCTACAACCGAAGGGACGACACTGAGGTCGGGGGTTCGACTCCCGATGGTGCTGGTCGTAATAATCCGGGAGTTAGCTCGATGGGCCGCATTAGTTGGGCCGAGCAGCGCGCCAGTTTGCGGCCCTCCTCACTGATTATTATTATTATTATTAACCCATTTTGTGGCTTCCTTCAAAATTAAAAACTAATTGTAAGTTTGTTCATCATTAAAAGAATGATTCAATTCAATTTCAGTTCATTTCAGTGTGAAACATTCTTTGGAAAACAGATACGAAATGCTGTAATAAGTAATGCGACTCATTTATGATTTTCATTCAGTAATCTTTGAAGTTCCAATTTACGTTTGGGCTTCCTCTTAAACTTTATGTATGACATCTACGATAAAGTACGTTACGGCCTTTTTACGAAATCGGCCGTTTTGCAAAAGGGCCAAAAACCCGGCCTTTTTGCATAATGGCATTAAATGCCAGACCACTTTGCGAAATGACTAGTAATGCTGTCTGCCATTTTACGAAAAGGCAGAACCGCAATTAAGAGATTCAGTCCAGTTCGATTGAAATTATTCAAAGTATTGAAATTTAAATTATTGAATGCCCGGTTAGGTTAACTGAATGCCCGGTTAGGTCAAATGTCCGCCCTTAACGATTGGTTAGGTTAAGGAGTGATATTTTTGTTAAACAACGAAAATATCACGCCTTAACCTAACCAATCGTCAAGGGCGGACAGTTGACCTAACCGGCCATTCACTGTCCAGTTCAATGTGAAGTTCTGCCGTTTCGCAAAATGGCCGACAGCATTACCAATCATTTTGCAAAATGGCCAATATGCCGGCCTGTTTGCAAAGTGGCCTGGCACTTAATGCCATTATGCAAAAAGGCCGGGTTTTTGGCCCTTTTGCAAAAAGGCCAATCTTTTTGCAAAACGGCCGATTTCGCAAAAAGGCCGTAACATATACACGATTTAAACATTCAGTAAGTATCATTAGGTTCCGAAATAAAATTTTTAGTAATAAGTCATTTAAAGCGTCAGCTTCGAATTTTCCTATACACACACACACACGATATATATATATATATATATATATATATATATATATATATATATATATGCACTAAAATCACAGCATAACACGTGATCTTATTAATAAGCAAACAACCACAGGGAAAAGGAAAAGGAAACACGAAGTCCGAGCGCTTTCGTGATATATTCACATCTTCAAGGAGAAACAGAAGATGTGAATATATCACGAAAGCGCTCGGACTTCGTGTTTCCTTTTCCTTTTCCCTGTGGTTGTTTGCTTTATATAATATATATATATATATATATAATCTCTTTGGTATCATATTAAAGGATGTAATTTGACTTAGACTAAAGAATAAAATGGCCTAGTATTTCAAGTAATTGATACCTGTTTCAGTTTAAGATTAGTGGACAGAATTATTGAATACAGTAATAAAGGATATAGTAATAATTAATGGGGACAATTAGTGGATAAATTAAAAATGGGTATTGCATTAAAGAATTCTGTAATAGTGGATACAAAAATAATGAACACAGTTAATGGATACAGTAATAATAGGTAGCGTTAATGGGTACGGGAAACAATGGACAAAATTAATGAATAGAGTAAAAAAAAATAGTATTATTGGATATTAATTAATTTATTGATATAATAATTTGTTTTGAGTTGAAAGTTTAAAAAAAAGTAATTTCTAATTTTTATAATGTTTTTCTTAATGAAAAGAACAAGTCTTCAAAATAAAAACACGTTTTCTCGGAAAAGCCTCGAAATTTATCATAGAAAAATGAGGAAAATTTTCTCATCTACGAATATTTTAGTTTTGAAGTTCATTTTTACGAAGAAAATATAGAAACCAGTTTTGAAAACATATATATATATTAGTGATGTAGGTCACATCCGCATCCGCATCCGCGGAACATCTGCACATTTTCTCGCATCCGCATCCGCATCCGCACTTTGGACTGCGGATGTCGTGCGGATGTGGACCGTTGAGATAAAACGTCATTAATAAGCGGAAATTATCAAATTCTACTATAATAATAGAACTAGTTCATTGTGCGCAAAAGTGATGCAAGCGACAAGACGAGAGGCTGTTCTTGTAGGAAGTTACTCTCTTGCAACCTACTTAGATCCACGTTACAAAGCTAAGTTATTTTCAACTAGTACATTAGAACGAGTTAAATCATCACTTGGCAAAGCAGTTGAAGAGCTTCAATCTCTTGAATCTGTCGCTTCGCCACCCACCAAAAGAATAAAAGTTTCAGTGACAGAACCAACACCTTCAACAAGCAAATCTATCACAGAATCTCTCTCTCAGTTTCTTGAGTCAAGCAGCGATGACGAGACCTACGCGATGTCAAAAGATGTAGTAAAAATGATCGAGAGCTATCACCAAGAAAAACGCCTGGCTGCATGTGACAATCCTATTAGTTGGTGGAAAAATATGCAGAATATCTATCCATACTTGAGTAAACTTGCGAGGAAACATTTAGCCTGTCCTCCAACAAACGTACCAAGCGAGAGATTATTTAGCAGTGCTGGATTAATATATGATGAAAAGAGAAACAGACTGGCAGCAGAAAAGGCAGAAAAATTAATGTTCCTTAAGCATAACCTTCCTATAATTAAGTTTGAATATTAAACGATGAACATCTTAGTTTACTTTATTTTAATTACTCATTTATAAATATGCCTAATAAAACTTTAAACTTAATATAAATAGTTATCAAGCTAATTAAAGATCTCTTTCTATAAGGGTGGAGGTTGGGGAAAGAGGTCGGTGGGTGCATTTGAGTTGGGTTCACGTCCCGCATCCTGGTAACACAATTATGGTTTCTAATTGTGGCTGAAACTCGACAAAATATAACGAATTTATTTGCAGACGAATTCACTAATTGATTTCTATATTAGTTAGATGCTTGATATTATTTTATATGTTCAGAGAAAAGTACAGCAATTATTGTACAATTAATCAATTATACTACATTATAGCTACAGCTCTCTCTATATAATAACTTATTATATACGTTAAACACAACAAATCTCGAATATATCCTAAAAAATAACGAAATGTAGACATCCGCATCCGCATCCGCGGATGTCGAAATCAAACATCCGCATTCACATCCGCATCCGCGGATGTGAAAAAAATGACATCCGCTACATCACTATATATATATATATATATATATATATATATATATATATTAACATTACTAAAATAGTTATAATTTAATTCTAAAATAGTTTTAAATACAAAACTTAAAGTGGTTTACGTACCGTAAGTCCCTCCACTTAAAGTGAAAATATAAAAATGACACTAGAGCAACGCGTCAACAGCGGACTTTGAAGTTCTTCAAAACTTAACAATGGACTATTTCATTCGTTTATTTAAACAAATAAAAAAAAAGAATCACGGACTTGAGTTGAATGTTTAATAAGGTAAAACCACCTATTAACTCCATTAAATGTCTCTGCTCCACTCAGAATGAATTCATTTATGAGGCTTGCTTGCAGACGGTACCAAACACATTCCAATCTAGAATCTGTTTCAACAATTCAATTTTCACTGTTCTCTCTCTCTCTCTCTCTCTTCTCTCTCTCTCTCTCTCTCTCTCTCTGTGTGTGTGTGTGTGTGTGTACAGACATATGTGTATACATTTCGGATACGATCATGTACATGGTTTACCGTGTGACACTTGTCTGCGTGTACATACTCAAAGGAATTTTCACAAGTAACTTTTTTCCTGTTCGTCACTGGGTAGAATTGCCCCATTGCCTACACAAGAACTACTTACTGTAATACAGTAGATTTAGCAACCTCAAATGTGGGTTGTATTTATTCTTATTAAGAGATTTTTTTCATTCTGTGCTAACATCCTCATTTAAGTGTTTGTGCAAATTACAGGATTTTGGATGAATTTCACAATTAAACACGTGAAAGTAATAAATTATGCGCACCTACGAGGAAAAATTAAAAGCGATTCCAAGGTCTTTCGCTATTTAGCAATACACCTCATCCGGGAATGAGTCCCTGATGAGGCGTATTGTACGAAAGGCCTTAGAATGGGTTTTCAATAGATACCCGAAGTTAAACGAACCATCCACCTTCTAAATAAATGCAAAACTTCACTTTTTTTACGTGGGTTTTATCGTCACACCTTCTAAATATTTAAATAAACCTAACCTGATTTAACCGATCCTAATTTAACCTAACTTAACCTAAACCTAACCGGATTTATCTAACAATGAGTCTTAGCACTTTTTAACCTTTTCTAAAAATATTATTCATCGCTAACTGCATTACAAAATACTGATAAATAAATAAAAAATAAAGTTACCCATCATAACATTACTTTCTAACGTCTAACTTTTTAAATTAAATTTTAAGTGACTTGAAATATTGGAGATATTTTAGTAATAAAGTTTAGGTGAATATTCTCAGTTGCGAAACGCTAAATTAAGGAAAAAGTCACAACACAGAAACACACAAACTTTCCGCAACTTTCTATACATAGAAATATTATCTTCTATTGTCTCAAATGACTTCAAAAATAAGTTTTGAAGACCATTTGTTCTATCTAAAGAAGTTATGTATCATTAAAAGAAATGATTATATCATCTAACGAGAAACTTTCATACCCAAACGAAGGAAAATCTTCCCCTAGAATGCGCCCTCAAAAAGTTAAAACTTCTAAATTTAGAAAGTCTTATTTTGAGCGAATGAGAAATGGATTTACTCGAAGCAAAAGCTTTCTGTCTATACTAAGTACGCTGAAAGCTTCTGCTTCTAATAAATCCATTTCTTATTGTGGCTTTATTCATTTAGGACTAAATTACTTCCATATTCTACTCCAAAAACATTATATCTTGAACAGTACCCGAATATTTTTCCTCTTTCAAGTTTTACCGATTTTGGGGGTCAATTTAGTGAAAAATCACTAACTTTACATTAAGTTTAATAAAACATAATTGAACATCAATACTAAAATTGACACACACATTTAACTAATATTTTGAACGTTATTACAATATATATATATATATATATATATATGAAAGTTCAGTGAGGAATTTTAAGGAATAACTGCAAGATGCAGAGCCCCCTCAGTAGGGTTGGCCCGATTGCACCCAACCCAGTTGTCCCTAGTGAGTTTTTTCAGAAAAAAAACACCTAAAAAACCAACGCAACTTGTTTTTTTCAGAGTTTTTTAAAATAATAAAATAATGTAATAGATTAATTCTTGCACAGTACTCATTACTGAAATATTGAAATACACTGAAATATGAAATATGGGTCAATAAAAGATTCCACATTCACACAACTTGACTGACATATTTATTACAAACACTAATTATTTGAGCATTTTATTTTCAAGCAAAACCTATACCTAATTGCCCAATGAAAATGAAGCTTGTGGTAAATAGTTGTTTTTGTAATAAGCTCTCATTTATTTAGCTCTATTCTTATATTATTTTGGCCATCGAAAATATGAGAAAGCCCAAAAAAGCCCCAAAAAGCCCGAAAACCCACGTGGGTTGGGTTTTGCAAACCCTGCCCCTTAGTAGGCCCCATTGTATCCCTTGGTCACAAAATCCTGAATATGGCATTGTGTATATACACATACTGTACACATAAAACGAAAATATTTACCTGAATAACAAATACCAGAAAATAAAAAAATTCCCATACACGTGTAAGCCGCCGCTTCAACATTTTGTCCAGATACTGAACAAAATATAAATATATATGATCTTCGTTAAACCTATATAAACGTAATATGCTCGATAATACAGCTTACATGTTTCGTTATGAATTTAATGTTTATAATATGCATGATTCATATATATAAGTCTGTTTAATTACATATTATAACTGATAAATTAAAGAAAACTAGGCCTTACCTTTCATTTCCTGCACTAACTATTTTGAAACTGTCATCAAACTGTTATTTTTGACAGTAGCGCCATCTATTGAAGTTTGCCACAAATTTTCATCCATTTTCTTTAAATTAAAATGAAATTTCTCGGGAAACAATAATAAATTTGAAAGAATACAACGTCATTTTAAATATTCAGTATTCTGAAAACGAGACGAGAAAAGGTTAAAAGACGATCTTGACACTCTTAATACATTGTAACCTTGTTCCAAAGATACAAGAAGATACGAGACTCTCACATTATCCCGGCAACAAGTTATAAATTAAAACTCTCAAATACTTTCTCAAAGTGACAAAAAACTGGGTTTTTCTACTTGTCTCTCACTTCTTTAGTTCATTAGTGAGAAGTTCCGAAATGTTTCGTAAGGAATTCCTCAAAAGTCGTCCTCATTGTGAGGAAATCCTGATATATATATATATATATATATATATATACACAGTATTTATGTAAATATATCATCATAATTGCCTCAAATGTTTGAACAGCGGTTATATTTAGAATTTATAATAGAATATGATACAGTATTATTCATTGTTTTTCTTTGCAGTTCGACAAGGAATGCAGACAGTACCTGGACCCGTTCAAATGATGCCGTAAGTATTTGTGAAGGAAGATAACGTTAGTTAGTTAGTTAGTAACAGAAACTAACACTTAAACTATCACGAGGTCATCGCCAAATGACAAAAGAAAATGTTGCCTATTTAACTTTTAAATTTTAAACGTTTTATTTGGAAATTCAAACCCGATTAACAAAGAATTCACCAACAAACATAACATTTCTGAAAAGGATAAAAAATTACTAATTGCTAAAAATTGGGTTTTGTTTTCAAAATTTTATAACTATCACCAAAAAAAAGAAACTATTACCAGTTAATAATTTTAATGCCTTTTAAAAATTTTGTTTCTAGTCGAACTTATTTCCCAAATTGTACGTTTCCTAAACGTTGCTAAACGCTTAGGAAACGTCGGAAACAAGTGCATTAAACGCTTGGTAAACGACCAACTCTCTCTCTCTCTCTCTCTCTCTATATATATATATAGTTTAATTAATTTTCTTGAATATATACCTTTTAATATTACTGATAAGAGTTAAATAACTAAGAAAATATTTGGTTACAATAGCTAAATACGTGGTTTGATATTTGACAACCAATACAAATGGTTAATCAAACTATGCCACGATTGTAATAACCACGTTTATTTTCCTGAGTAATAAACTTAAATGATCGAATTAATCATTTGGTTTGGATGTCAAATAGTTAACCACGTATGTTGATTTTGGTTGTGTCGCTCTTGATCTTACCATTATGAACTACCCAAAGCCTACTTACATCTAGTCAGGGCACAAATATGTGGCTCGTACAAAATTTCATACTCTTTTTGCTAAATCGAAGAAAAGAAAAAATACCACACCCATACCACAAAAATACCACACCCATCAAACTTTGAGCTTCGTATCCAAAGCCAGTGAGACGAAATTTGTGAAGATGCACTCAAAATCTAGCGGCTCGTGAACTTAACCCTAGAAGGCCAGTGTTGGGCGATTAGTGTCGGGTCAACGTAACCCCATAATGAAAAGCACATTCATAGGTTGAATGAAACAATTTATTGTTAGTAAACAATAATAAAAATTAACTTAGGTACAATAAAATACATAATTTCCAAAAAAACAAATGTACTTTTATTGTAATAAGTGACGATGGCTTTTTTAAAGTAAATGTTAAGGTCTGACATTTTCTGCTTAAAATTTTCTGCTTAAAATTGTTTTTATGAAATTATTTACGCGTTTAATTGTTATAATGTAAGCGTGGTCTGACTCGATATAAGTGGGTTTTCAACTACCTTATAAGCCACATAGTTATTTCCTCAGTTGTAGAAACACTTCTAAAAATGTCTCGATCTTCTTCTTCTTCTTCTTCTCGGGTTACTCACCTTCTATTTCGACCTCAATACCGAATCGACATCTTATGACTCACTTTTTTCGTGGCTTCCCATTTAGATTTCCCGAAGAAGACTCGAAAATAGCGCGAGGGATTCACTTCCTAAAAATAAATAAATAAATAAATAAAAAGTATAAAAGGAAATTGAACAATGATTTTTTTTATTCCATTTTTGAAATGTAACAAAGATTTGAATTATTTTTTACCAAAAATTATTTTTACTGAATTTTTTTTTGTTTTATAGAGACTAATTTTAATTTTTATGCGAATTCATCATATCTGAAGCACGTTCTTCGCTTATTGCCTTTTATCAAAATCCCAGTCATTTAATAATATTTTATATTTTTACGAGCACCGAGCTTGACCTTTCCATCTACAATACGTCTCGAAAGCTTTTTTTTTTCGCATGCTTCAAATTTTCGATCGACAGACATCAAGCTTTTTATCCTTCTTATTTCTCGAAAGGTCACTGTGACAAAGCTCTATAATTATTCTGCGACTCGAAACAAAATGGCGGACAAGCGTTTTTTATCCCCAAATGCAAAAGAATGCTACTGGTGCCAAAACTTTATTCTCTCTCTTTCGTACCCATTTTACTGGGCACTGAAATTAGGTGTAAAACACATTAAATTCCTGACCATTTTTAAAAATTTGCTTGTTTTTACTGAGACTTATTTATCAATAAATTTACATAAAAACTTTTACATGCGTAGCAAAGATGTTGCTTTGTAAATGTAAATACGTTGTTAAAGATACTTATATTTACGTTGTTACGTTGTTAAAGATAATTATGTAATGTTCAGTAATGCTACTCTCTCTATTTTCTTTCCACCAACTCTAAAATAACTAAAAAAGATGAGAGAGAGAGAGAGAGAGAACGATAAGATTTTTGGTTAATCCGAAAGAAGATTATTCTAGGCAATTTATTAGGAAGTTTGAGACTAGATTATAAGAGTGACTCTCTCGCACTTCACATTATTTTCTCTTTATTCTTGAATGTCATCGCCCGTAGGTGACACCGTTTCCCTATAAGCGAAGTAAAGACAATGAGCTCGGGGTTTCGACTCCCGATAGCGCTGGTAATAATAATAATAATCTGGGAGTGAGCGCAATGCGACGTAATAGTTTGGCCTGAGCGCTGTGCGACTTTCTGGCCCTCGTCACTTATTATTCTTGAGCGTTTCAACGGATGAAAATTGCTTTCTTTTTTTCAACATCGCATTTTCCGTCTTTGAATCATTTTAGTAAAAAAAAATCTCAAAATTAATGATTAAAATTAACTCACGGTAACGCCATCAATCATAGTTTCAAGACGGACTCAGTTCTCTTATTTGAGGCCCTCCTAGGAAGAAGTGGCTAAGCGACAAAAGTAAAAAGGCCATAAAACGCAGTAAAATTTTTTATCAATTTGAAAGTGAAATAACGTTTGAATTTATGAAGTTATTTCGACGAAATATCTTCAAAAGTTCAAACGTTATCCCACTTTCAAACTAGTAAAAAATTTTACCGCGGTCTATGGCCTTTTTTTACTTTTGTCGCTTAGCCACTTCTTCCTTGCAGGGCCTCATTTATATTAAAAAATTTTAAACAGTTTTTATTAAAGGCTGACAGAACTTACGTTTCAGTAATGACTAATTGTACGACGTATTAATATTTAGACAGATTGTGTATACAGTATACTGTAGTTCTGAGCAGTAAAGCGTCATAGAATTTCTCAATTCTTTTACCCTAAAATGTTAAATGTCTTGGATTTAGTTTTAGTAAATATTAATATTATGAAAAGGCTCGATTAATATTTGAGTAATCAATTATATTTAGATTTTAGTTTTTTTAGTTGAGTTAAAGAATTAGATTTTTTTAATTTACCTTCCTACTCGCAATCATATTGATTAAAGTTAAGATGTTTAATTAATTATCATAAAGAAAGTATTATTATTATTATTATTATTATTATTATTATTATTATTACTTATTTTAAATATAAATTGTCGTGGAAATAATTCTTCACCAAATAAAAAAGGGTTTCATCAAATAAAAATATTTACTTCGGTTTATCCTTACAAGAATTCACGCGCCAGTAATAGCGTGGGTGGTTGTTTAACCTCCTTCGTAATGGCAAACGTCACGTGACAGAGGGGACCTACGGCTTTACGTGGGATCCGAACCACGGGTCGCTACATTATCCGGGCGCGGATGACGGTCGCTCATCCAATTACTACCCAATTCCAACGTCGCTTAATTTCGCTGACCTTAGTGACCTAACGGGAAACAGTGTCGCGAAATGACCTTGTTACTAAATCCAACCAAATTCTTTTGGAATTAAATAAGCAAATGAGAGGATTAAACGTGTCACAATCTCAAAAGAAATAAGGAGGATATCTCTTACGGGACAGGTCTTCCGAAGTTTCATCTCATTTTTATTCCAAACGTTTCCAATTCACCTTCATCTATCTTTTAAAAATACACCAAAATTATAGTGTTTAGATGCAAAAAAACTTCACTTTTTTCTACGTGAAGGTCAAAATATGAAAATAAAAACCCACTCTAATAGACAGAGTTTATTTCCACGACAGATAGAGTGTTCATAAATTACAACTATACATTAAAGTTTACGCTATTGTGAAGGTGTATTATGAAATTATCTCTGATTTGGGAGCACCCTTTATACGAAATGATAATAACCTAAATAACTTATACTTATTCATAAAAAAGAGGCATAAATCAAATTATAAAGTTAAACGATGGATAAAATTAAAAAAAAAATTTAACACACGTTAACATTAAACATTAACATTAAACATTAACCTCACCATTATTTCCATCGAATGTGAATTATATTGTTTGTAAAGGAAACGTGGAACAATCTATGCTTCAGGAATGCAAACTTAAGCCTTAAAAACGAAATAAATAAAAGAGTGAAAAACAGGTGTAAAAGCTTTCTATTTGTGGAAGTCTGTCAGAGCCTCATTTCTCACTTCTTTCGTTTGAACCACGAGAGTTGTTTATATTTAGACCAATAATTGTTAAAGAATTGGCCTTTACGAAGACAAACTCTCTCGCGCGAGAGTTCGAATCAACGCTTGGCTGCCGATGAGGGATAAATGCTATTTTAAGGATTTTTAGTATATTGTACGAGATAATTTATAGGATAGTTATCATCGTGGTTTATCGTCGTTCTAACGTTTAATTAAGATTGTTTTGAAAAGTTTCCGTAATTGAAGAGAAGTACGGAGTGTCTCGCAAGTTCCTTTACCCCTGAACCCTTTTCCTACTACAATAGGGTGAGGGTAAAGGGAGTAAAGGGACTTATGGGATACCCTGTATATAACGTAAATGAGTTAACTGAACATTTGAGGAAATAAATTTTATATTATATATATATATATATATATATATATATATATATATATATATATATATACTCGACATCTCATCATTATTTGCCGTTGAAGTTTACATTCTCCAAATCAAAATATTGCTTTGGTTCTTTAAAAATAGTTATCGGTCACTTTAACCAGCTTTTACGTTTCATGAAATGCTCTACGCTGTAAATTGCCTAAATATTTTAAACAGTAAAACATTTTGCTGTTAAAACTTAGTTTACAGAAAGCAGTAAAATAGTGAAACAATGAAAGAACATCGAAATTTCACGTATTTCGAAGAACCAAACCTTTTTCGCGTATTAAAAGTGTGAAGTTTAATGGAGGTTCTACTTTAATTACAAAACATACTCACAACTTCGTTTTATTCTTTGTGAAGAATTCAGCCATGAATGGGTTACGTAGCCACGCGAGAAGGTGATTCTTTTGTTTATTCGTACCGTCTCGCTGTTCGTGTCTCGTTTAAATCTAGTCTAGGAAGTCGCTCGGACCACTTTTAATACTTAAATCCCTATTAGACGCTTGATTATCCATTCCGTGTCCCATTTTAGTAGGATTTCAAGTGTATACTTAAACATTCATTAATGGCTTGGTTATACGTTTTACCCGAAACGTTTAATTCATGTACCTTCATTAGTAGTTTGATGAAATACATCGCGGGTGAAAGGCATAGCGAAACCGCCTATAAATGTCATATGAATTATTATACATCTGAAATGCTACTAAACCGTTACACGATCAAATATCTGAAAAAAAAAAAGGTTTATAGCGAATGAATGAATAAATGAAAAGTCTTTATTGATAAAAATAAATAAAACAACTTTACAGTAATTATAACATGAAATATACAAATGTTAATTGGACCACTGATATTTATTTTTATTTAATTGGTCCTTAAACTCTAGCTTTTATTGGATTGTTAATCGCGTTGAGAGACTACATTTTTTTAACTAAGATTTTACGAAGCCCGATTTCAGATAACTCAAACTGTCGAGAAATCCTACTTTTTTCTTAACCTCCTTGGATGGGGGTAGTTATTTCCAAATAATGATCGATAAACGAGTTATCGATTTTAACTTCACCTAACCTACCTCAACTCGCTTAATTTTACGTATCCTTTTACTAACTCTAACTGGTAAGACACTCCTAACAAAATATTTCCTTACTCTTATCAATTAAAAAGTTTTAAATTTTATTTTGTTGTTTACACTAACGGTTAAACGTGTATTAACAAAACTGATTAAATGCGGGGATGGTAAAGGAGCGTGTCCAACAATGGGGAGGCCGCCGCCTACTGCGGGACCTGAGACCCGCCGCTTCTTCTCTTGAAACTCGGCGTCGTGGTACTTATAACGGATGGGGCGGTACCCATTGACCTTTACCTTCTTAATAATATTAGATAAGATGAACTTATCTTAAAAGGTGACATAATTAATTAAGGGAAATAATAATAATAATAATAATAATAATAATAATTAATAATGCGTGTTAAAATGTTTTACTTTCAGTGTTGGCCTTCCTCCTGGTGCCTCCCCTCCAGTATTCGAGCAGATCTTCCGAAATGCTCGTTTCGTTCAGGGAGGAGATGCTCTATTTGAAGGAAAAGTAACAGGAAACCCTAAACCGACCGTCAGTTGGACCCGCAAGGGGCAGCAGATCCAACATGGTTCTAAATATCAAGTAAGGAAACTTGTATTATACCAATATATTTCATTTATTCTTTTATAATTCGTTAGTAAATAAATAATATTAAGTTAATTCGCAATTTCAATGTATTTTCTTTCGTAGGTGACTCACGACCCTAACACTGGAGTGGTCACCCTTCAGATATGTACCATTGGACCAGGAGATGAGGGAGAGTACGTATGTACAGCATCAAATCAATACGGTGAAGCCATTTGCACGGTCTACATCCAACCAGAAGGTATTATTATAGTATAATTATTATATAATTATGATAAGTAATATTGACTACGATAATGCTAAAAAATTCATTATATTGTAAATAGATTGGTTAACGTGTGATCTGTCATATTACAGCGGCGTACATGATGCAACAGCAGCGTCAACAACAACAGCAACTCTTTCAAAGCAAACAGCAGACCTTCATGCAACATCAGCAGATGCAAAAAACACAGCAGCAGCAAATGCAGATGTTGCATGGAGCTCCTCTGGAAAGCTTTAGAGTGGACACGTTTGAATACAGAATTTTACACGAGGTTGAATACCGACAGTCTCTGACTCAAAAAGTTTCTGGAGAAATGGACGTTGGCCACAGAGGGCCCCTTCAAGGCCCGCCGCAGGCCCCTCATGTTCAGCAGAAACCAAGATCGACAAAAGTGGCTGAACTCAATAATGCGACATTCACCGTGAAAGTCGCGGCCAATCCGACTCCAAGAGTTATCTGGTTTAGGAGTGGAGAACGCCTTCTTCAGACTGATAAATTCTTGATGTCACAGTCTGCCGGTCAGGTTACCCTCGTTGTAAAGAATGTAAATGCCACTGACGGCGGGTACTACACAATGCTCGCTGAGAATCCATCAGGCTGTACAGTTGCATCAGCTCAGTTGGCCGTTGTACCAAAAGGTTATGACGTCAATGGAATGGCATCACCGGAAGTTATTCGCAGCGAAAAAATGTAATTGTGCAAACTAACAATGGAATATTTATGAGTTTAATAATGAGATAAAAGATATACATTTTAATAACATCTTCTAATAACTTTTCTCGTTTGCAGGGAAACTTTCCAGCAACAAATTACGGAAGAAGACGATAGTGGAAAATCTCTCGAGCCTAAATTTGTTCGCATTCCCCCTCATCAAACTGTCCAGGAAGGCAAACTGGTCCGTTTCGACTGCAGAGCCACCGGACGACCTTACCCAGACGTACGTTGTCAACTGTTATCATCATTATGAAGTTATAAAGCTGAATGTAGTCATAATGGTATTAATACTAAGAATGCAAGACAGCTCGTGACTAGTAGTGTTTACATAGTAATTATGTTTCAGGTAACTTGGCTCCTGAATGGCCAAGTTGTATCAAATGACGCAAACCACAAAATACTCGTCAATGAACAAGGAAATCACTCACTGATGATCACTCAAACTTCCCTTCATGACGCGGGAGTCATAACCTGCGTTGCGAGGAACAAAACAGGAGAGTCTTCCTTCCAGGTAAAACACACACATACATACACACAGAATTTTTTTTATAAATAATAATAATAATAATATAATAATAATAATAATAATAATAATAATTGGGCGTGATTTTAAATAGGTTCAACTGAACGTTCTGGAACGTGAACAAGTTGTTGCCCCGAAGTTCGTCGAAAGGTTCCAACAAGGGCAAGTAAGAGAAGGGGAAACTGTCCAACTTCACGCGAGAGCAGTTGGTACCCCGACACCCTCACTGGCGTGGCTGAAGGATGGCGCCACTATCATGCCATCAGCTAATGTTCAGGTCAGTCTCAGCACCCTTAAAGAACTCTTCTTAAAATATGACTCTCTCTCTCTCTCTCTCTCTCTCTCTCTCTCTCTCTCTCTCTCTCTCTCTCTCTCTCTCTTCTTAATTTATTGGTATGACGAATCAGTATTTAAGCAACATGATCTTTTTCATTATTATATATATTACATATCAATTACAAATAATATTTAAAATTGCCTATTAAATGTGTAAAAAAGAGGAGAATCTAGAAAAGTAGTTGAGCATGATTGTTTTACTATTTTTTACTGAATTTTGAAGAGTAATAACTCACAGTAAAACGAAACGGAAGTAAATCCTATTCAATAAATTTACTGAATAATTCAAAGGCCCGAAGATATCGACAATGCTTTGATAGTAATGACGAATCATTGCAGATCCAAAGAGACGGAGGGGCGTCCGTCCTCCAGATCTTGAGCACTTCTGCCACAGATGCTGGTTGGTACCAGTGCACTGCCCAGAACGTGGCAGGATCGACATCTACCAGGGCGCGTCTTCACGTTCAATCTGAGAAGGCGGCGGCACCATCTGCTCCGCAGAGACCCCATTTCCCGAGACCGACGAAAGTCATTGAACCTGAGTAAGAAAGTCTGTTCTGCCTTTCGCACGTTTTACTGCTGTAAACGAGAATTAATTACCTCTAAACGATAATTAATTATCTTTAAACGAGGATTAATTACCCCTAAACGAGAATTAATTATCTCTAAACCGTGAACTTCTTTTCCCTTTTCTCTCTTCCAGGAAGGAACCCGAACCCGAAGTTATCTACCTTCGTCATGTAGAAAGAGCACATCAGCAGATTAAAGGCCCGGAAGAAGAGCAGACGACTGAAGCCCCTAGATTTACCCATTTCATTAGAGATATCGACGTAGCTGAGAGCAAACGAGCCCATTTCGAGGCCAGAGTGATCCCATTAGGGGACTCGACCATGCAGATTGAATGGCTTCTTGATGGAAAGCCCTTGGCAGCGAGTAAGTTTATAGTGAAACCAATGTATTATCCTGCAAATGTGGCTAACACTATGCATTATACACTCTCTTTATATTACATTATCATTTTCACAAAGGTTCTCGTGCGACCGCCACTTATCGATTTGGATATGTGGCGTTGGATATTCTGAATGCAATTGCGGAAGACGCTGGTGTTTATACATGTCGCGCTTCAAACGCCATTGGTCAAGCAGAAACGTCGGCGAATTTACGTGTTACAGGTAACAAAGATAGATAGATAGATAGATAGATAGATAGATAGATAGACATTTGGATCTACTGAAAGTTTTATACTAAAAAGGTTTATAGTTATGTACATACGGCATTATATAAAGGTAACGTTGTTGTTTCAGAAAAACCCGTTATCGAGAGTGGAACTCAACATCCCGATGCCATGCAGAAGATTTCCTATTTGGAAGATCACAGCAGGTACCAACGCAGCGAAAGCATTGAAGATCAAAGCAATATCAGACCAACTTTTGTGAAACCGTTGATCGACTTAGGAGATATTGCCGAAGGAAAGTACGCTCATTTTGAAGCTCAAGTTCATCCTGTGAGCGATCCCTACATGAAGATCGAATGGTTCAAGGATGGAAAGCCAATTACAGCGAGTAAGTTTACACCCGCTGACATAATAAATTAAATCATTTATCTTATATAGGGTGTCCCATAAGTTCTTTTACCCCTGAACCTTTTTCTACTTGAATAGGGTGAAGGTAAAGGGAGTAATGGGCAGAGTTGTGACAGCTACTTTTTCGTAACTAACTACAGTTACTATTTACTACCTCAAATAAGTATCTAGTTACAGTTACTAGTTACTGTGTCAACAAATAATTAGTTACTAGTTATTTCAAAAGTTACTTTCGACATTTTTCCTGGTTTTAGGGAGCATCTGATGTTGATAAAAGTATTTTTCTTGATAAGTGATACTTGCCAAGATTGTTCATTTGTTTCAAATTGATTGTGATTTAACAAATAAACAATATTTTATCATATTAGCATTACAGTAGATATATGTTGTGAATAAAGTCGCACTGTGAGCAATATGTACATCGAGGAAGGCTTGCGAAAAAAAGTAGCTATTAATTCTTTGCCCTCAAAGTAAAAAGTAACTGGTACAAGTTACAAATATTCATGATTTTTTTAACTAGTTACAGTTACAATTACTCAGCCGGAAAATGTAACTAGTTATCGTTGGAGTTACTAAAAAATGTAACGATTACTGCGTAACTAGTTACGTCACAGCACTGGTAAAGGGACTCATGGAACACCCTGTACATTAAATCAGATCATAATTTCCAACTGCAGAAACGCAATTTGCATTACAACATTTTTTTTTTCAACTTCAGGTTCTCGAATCAATGTTATCTTCAACTTCGGATACGTTGCTCTAACAATCATGCATTTGCGCCCTGAAGATACGGGTATCTACACGGTCAAAGCCACAAACAAAGTTGGAGATGCTTCTTGTCAAGCGGCTATGAGAGTGCTGTGTAAGCTGGTTGTTAGCGTTAAGCGAAAATAATGGATAAAAAATGTAAATTACATCTTGCATTTAAAATAAATCTTTGTTACATTAAATCCCTTTTTTTCAGCTCTTAGCAGTGTTACAGGAGATTTAGGTATACCTGAACAAGCTCAGTACATCCGCAGTGTGGAAGAAATGGAAGCTTACAGGTATTATGATTTTACTAATTTGTTACTTATGGCTGTTATTAAGAGAAAAAAAAACGATAATGAAGTACGAAAGGTTGCCAAAAGTAAATAGACACCTTTGATTTTTCCATACTTTTGATTTGATAATAAAAGTTAACAAATAATAGCAAATTTATTGAATGATACATTTAGAATCGTGTTACTTTCCCCTTTACATTACGTAAAACTGACACACGTTCTGGCATTCCATTGATGAGCTCTGCCATTTGTTCTTGATAACAATCATCGTGGTGTCTATTTACTTTTGTCAACCCTCCGTATGTCTCATACTGAATTTTTTAATACCTAAAATTAATGAATCATTACAAATTTTAGGCAACAAATGCAACAAAAAACTGCTCAAGAATTACTCGAAATGACAACTGCACCAGTCTTTAAAACAAATTTGAAAGACGCTTCAGCCAAAGAAGGAGGCTATGCTCACTTCGAAGCAAGACTCGAACCTGTTGGAGATCCTACACTTCAAGTTGAATGGCTGAAGGATGGACGTCCTATCGAAGCTAGTAAGTATTTTTGGGAGCAATTTTTTTTAAGAAAGTAACTTATAACTCGGTTTATTCCTGTTATTTTATTTTTTCATTCACTAACTCATCTATCTCTCTTTAGGCTCAAGGATCACAACATTCTTCAACTTCGGCTATGTCGCTTTGACCATTAAAGTTCTGACCATTAGAGATACTGGCGTTTACACATGCCGGGCGCACAATGCAAAGGGAGAAGCGACGAATGTTTGCAATTTGACTGTAATATCTAAAACAGACATTGAAAGTGAATCTCAGTACGAAGAAACGGTAATGAAAATGCAGTTTCTCGAAGACGCAGCAAAGCGTCAAAGGACTGAAACTGAAGAAACGGGCATTACAAAAATGCCCCCCAAATTTCTTGGACCCATGAAGGGCACAACTAAAATCGTAGAAGCTCAGACTGCTCATTTTGAGGTCAGACTCGAACCTCAAAATGATCCAACTATGAAAGTAGAGTGGTTCTTCAATGGAAGAGCTATTATGGATGCTTCAAGAATTAAGTTCTATAACGACTTTGGATATGTAGCACTAGATATTTCTGATGTACGCAGTACTGATACTGGAACCTACACTGTGGTTGCAAGAAATTCCATGGGAGAGGATCAGATATCAGCAAGCATGGAAGTAGAATGTAAGTTGGTAACTGAATTGCTTCTTTTATTATATAACAATAAGTTTTAAAATATGTAAATATACTAATAATAATTCTTTTATTACAGCTCGATCTGCTATTGATTATTCAACAATGCATGAGGTTACTATGAGTAAAACTGCAGCTATGGAAAAAAGGCACCAAGAACCCCATTATGATATTGAAGAAGTAACAAAATCCAAACCCGTGTTTACTCATCCACTCCAGGATTTGAAACCAATTTCTGAAGGAAAGAATGTTCACCTTGAAGCTCGTTTGGAGCCAATGGGCGATCCAACAATGAGGGTAGAATGGTACTTTAATGGAAGACCAATTACAGTCGGATCTAGGTTCAGAACGTACTTCGATTTCGGATACGTTGCTTTGGACATCATTGGATCCTATTCCACCGACTCTGGAGAGTACACATGCAGAGCTGTAAACGCACTTGGAAGTGCCCACACCTCTTCATGCATTCACATTACAGCATTAGGAGATATCGAGACTGATACTATGCACGACAGTGCCATGGAACAAATTCAGTACCTGGAAGGACAGAAAGGACAAAGAATGATGCAAGAAGACGTTGACATTAATCAACCACCAACTTTCACGAAGAATTTGAAAAACATTGATACCGTGGAAGGAACCAACATTCATCTTGAAGCTCGTCTTCAACCTATTGGTGACACATCCATGAGAGTTGAATGGTTCTTCAATGATCATCCCCTAAAAGTTGGTCATCGTTTCAGACCCGCTTATGATTTTGACTATGTTGCTCTTGATTTGCTTAGTGTGTATCCCGTAGATTCCGGAATATACACATGTAGAGCGACAAATAAACTCGGTCAGGCTGTAACATCTGCATCAGTTAAGGTCATAGGTAAGATTTTACGAAACTTTTGTATGTCAATCTTTATTAGGTATTCGTCGATCATTGTATGTGATGTCTGTAAATACCTGTTTAGTTGTTTCCCTTGAAATGTTCGTTGATCGATTATAGTTCGTTTTATAGTAAAAAAAAATTACCCCTTTTATTTATAGCAAAGAAAGATCTCATTTATGATTCCGAGCACCCTGACACTCTTCAAAAGCTACAGTACCTCGAAGATAGTTCACGTTATCAACGACGTGATCAAATGGATGAAGTAGCAGTCAAAATAAAGCCTAAGTTTTTGACTCATCTCAAAGACCAGAGCCTTAAAGAAGATATGACTGCCCACTTTGAAGCAAAACTCGAACCCATCACGGATTCTAACCTTAGGGTTGAATGGTTCAAAGATGGACGCCCACTTGCTGTCGGTTCTAGGTTTAGAACTCTCCACGATTTTGGTTATGTAGCACTTGATATCCGTAGTCTTGTAGCTGAAGACTCGGGTGTTTATACCTGTGTAGCAACGAACTTGCTGGGAAAGGATGAAATTTCAGCTAAATTGCATTGTACCAGTGAGTAAATTTGATCAATGATGACAGCAAGATTTTGCTTCTGGGCACGCGTGTTAACGGCTTATGCACTTTTTAATAATTAAGATATGTGAACACTTGTTTTCCGCACCACCTTAAAGAAATTGATTGCAAGGCAGAAAAGTCAAGATTACCGAATGAAAAAAAATTATACGATATGCTACTCGCTTATGCTATAAAACTAATTGGAAATGCTTACAACTGTATGGGAAAGTCGATACCGCAACACATTTTCACTCAAGCTTTTAACACGCATGTGGAAAGAGACGCGAATGGATCGTATTCTGCATGTTGAGCAAATAATTATTTATTTTTCTTCTCAGCTGCCTGTAAATTACGTGTTATACCTCCACAATCTTTTCATTTAACCAACATTTTATGCGCGAATATAGCCTATAACCTTTAGAGAGAATATTTTTATATTTGCACATTGGTATTTGCTTTAAACTTATTAAAATCTTGCATTTTTTATTTAATATTTATAATATTCTTTTCTCAATAGACGCGGAAGCTTATCTAAGTAACCATACCGTAATTATTCGTTATTAACTCTTTCGTTTTTCCAGGCTCAGGCAATATTATTATGGAGTCCCAGACCGAAGCTATGACCGTCGAACAACTTCAAATGCTGGAAGATCGCAGACGTTATGAGAGAAAGGAAACCGTTGAGGAGACAACTCAGCAAGCTCCCGTCTTCACAACCTCTCTTAAGAACATCGAAATTCTTGAAGGACAAAGGGCTCATTTTGAGATTCGCCTTATCCCCATTTCTGATCCTACCATGAAAGTGGAGTGGTTCTGCAACAACAAACCCTTAAAGAGTGGCTCTCGATTCACCGAATATAATGACTTTGGATTTATTGCATTAGACATTATGTATGCCTATGCGGAAGATTCTGGTACCTACACCTGTGTCGCTACAAATGCTCTTGGACAGGCTATGACATCTTCATCTCTCGTCGTACATACCAAGGAGTCTATCCTCTCGGACACAATGAACGAAGAAGCAATGCAGAAAATTTCTCGTTTAGAAGCACGCCAACAAAAAATGTCTACAATTGAAGAAGCCACCTTCCAAGCTCCCGTCTTTACCTCACCAATCAAGGATCAGAGTCTGGCTGAAAACTTCCCGCTTCACTTCGAAGCTCGATTGATCCCAGTTGGAGATCCAGATATGAAAGTGGAATGGTTCAGAAATGGAGTTCCCATCCAGCCCGCCAACAGAATTTCAACAATGCATGATTTTGGCTACGTTGCTTTGGATATGAAATACGTAAAACCGGAAGATTCTGGTACTTATACATGCAGAGCGACAAACAAGCTTGGTCAAGCAGTGACTTCCGCTCAACTAGTTGTAACATGTAAGTATAAGCTAAACCAGTAGAAATAAGAATGTTTTCTATGAAAACATTGATGGTAATAGATTAACTACGAACAAATGTTAATTTTTCTCTGAAAAAATTTATATTAATTAACAGAATAACTACAAACAAATATTAATGTGGAAGAAAACAGAAATATAAAGTTCCGCTTTTTATTTATTTGTCACTCCAAATATATACATTCGTTATCTTTTTACTACTTTATCTTAATTCCATTTCTATGTTTTACCTTTCTTGTAAGTCATTTTGGACGATTCTTTCGTCTGAGTAAATTGTTGAATTTTGTATTTTGACTCTTAATTTCTACATTTCAGCTAAAGAATCGTTGTTATTGGAGACTCAACATGCTGAAGCTCTTGAGAAACTTCGTTACTTAGAAGATTCATCCAGATACACCAGGAGTGCCACAGAAGAAACAGTTGTCACTCAAGCTCCAAAGTAATATATACGACATATACATATGTGTGTATATATATATATATATATATATATATATATATATATATATATATATATATATATATATATATATATATATATATACACACATATATATTATATATATATATACTATAAAACAAATAAAAGTTAGGAATATTTAAGTAAAAAAAATTTTTTTTAAAGGTTCGTGGTTGAAATTTCTGGTTTGACTGAACTTTGGGAAGGTCAAAGTGCCCACGTGGAGGGCCGTCTGGAGCCTTATCCCGATCCGACAATGAAAGTAGAATGGTTCCACAATGGAAAGCCATTGTCTGCTGGACACAGATTCAGGTAAGTTATCGAGAAAATATACGAAAATATCTTTTTCAACTTCCATTTTGATAAATTTATTATTAAATTTTAAAATAAATTTAGTTTAAGATGAATTATAAATTATAACTTATATTTACTGTTTTATAGAACTATCTACGACTTTGGTTTTGTCGCCATGGATATATTATCTGCCATGGCTACTGACTCTGGCACTTATGAAGTCCGAGCAACGAATAGACTTGGAACCACATCATCTACTATTACTATTACGGTTAAACGTAAGTATAATATCTATAATGTACAGGGTGTTGCATAAATCCCTTTGCCCCTAAACCTTTTCCTACTAGAATAGGGTGAGGTTAAAGGGGATAAAGGGACTTATGGGATACCCTGTACTCGCGTATAAACACGCTCAGAAAGCTTTATAAATCTTCGGGTTACGTTGCGTTACGTCATTACGTTAATTATCCAACTTAACGTTACGTTACAGCCAAGAGTGATTTCATCATCGATACCCAGCATCCAGAGGCCATGGCGAAGATCCAACGCCTGGAACAAAAGGTATCTGGAAAAGCTATCGAGGAACAAGTTGTCATCGAAAAACCAAACTTTGGACGTGCCCTCAGAAATCAAGATAAGCTCATTGAGGGACAAGCTGTCCATATGGAGGCAACTCTTACCCCAGTAAACGACCCAACAATGAAGGTGGAATGGTTCTTCAATGGAGCTCCTATTCCATCAGGTTGGTCGCAATGCAAATACAAATTATATGAGTAACATCAAAACTTGAAACTTACTTTCTGATCATTATTATTATTATTACGCAGTATTTTAAAATGTTCCTTTTTGCTCCCTCGAAGGACATCGTTTCCGTACTACATACGATTTCGGTTTTGTGGCTTTGGACATCTTGTACGCTTATCCTGAGGATTCTGGAACGTACATGTGCAGAGCAACCAACGCTGCCGGTCAGGCCGTTACCTCCTGCAACATCGGCGTGGAGGGTAAGCTTGAGAGGGCGAGAAGGGTCCACGGATGTTTTGTTTACTTTGAGGAGAAGACCGTTGTTACTCTCTCTCACGGAACGCCCTACAACTAACGCTCAATCGACTGACTTCATTGCACACCTTAATTTGCAACCCTTCTTCAGATATGATCTCTAAACATTTTTACACGTTCTCACATTCCTTTTCTATCTTCTTCTGTCCGCGTTACCTTCCTTTTTTGACTTTCTGATGTTTAGTCTTTACACTTTTTCTCCCTTTAACTCGATATGAAATTCTCACATTGTGAACATCGTTAAAATGCCTTTTTTAACCTAATCATTAAGAAAAAAGTTGTAGCAACCATTGAAAGAAATTTATAACTAACTTTTTAATTAATTTATTTAAACAAAGTGTGATGACATAGTTTGGTCATTAAGTAAAAATCTAGTCATTATTAAAATACCCAATCTGTATCCACTATAGAGGGTGATTCAAAGGTCCCGCCTCAAAGATATTTATAGGATAGTTATTTTTAAGGCGGGACTTTTGAATCACACTATAATATTCATATACTCTGTATGAACAAAATTGAACATATACGCAGTGTATAAATATATTTTAAATATAAAAACGTACGATTCTTAACTTTTGTATAAATTTATTGAACGTAAATACAACAGTAGTTCATGTTTTTTATTGGAGTCTTAGAAATTATGTCAATGAATATTATATTTTATACTCTAAGATATTATAGTTGGCATTAGAAAATAATAATAATAAACTTCACAAAACGATACCATTTTCCTGTTGCAAACTTACAAAAGCATTTGATCTGTTATTATTAACGCTGAGCATGATTTGGTTTTGGTAACAACTTTTCGCGTTAAGAATTTGGTTGTTTTTAAAATTTAATTAAGGAAAATCACGACATTTGTTCCAGAGTGAGACCTGAAAATTTTTGTGATTTTATTAACTTTCAGTTTTTACGTTTCGAAGTTCTTTTAAATGTTTAAGATTAAAAAAAAAGAAAATTACGTTCTAAAATCTTTCGAAAACTTCTCTTAAAATTTTTTAAATCTTTAAGTCTTCGAAACTATTTTTAGATATTTTTAGTTAATTTCGAGTCTTTTCCAATCATTTCAAGAATTTTCTTTAATTTTTAGAGACAATTTTTAGAACGTTCACAGAAGTTTCGTCTTTCTTACTCTTCTTAAATTTTAAACAATCACTATTCTTAAGCGAATTTTTTGGTGCTAAGCTTTAATAACTCCTTATATATATATATATATATATATATATATATATATATATATATATATATATATATAGAAAATTATTTATATTTTTCTAGAAATATAATTCATTTACTAAGAAAAGCTTTTCAGTAGTAGATGAGCATAATTTAGAACTATTTATTAGTGGGTAGAAAGTAGAATTTACCAGTTGCTTCGCTAAAAAAAGTAAAAAAAAAAAAAAATAAAAATAAAGCCAAAACGCTTTTTAGTAAGTAATAAATGATTGAAGCATTGAAATGAATTTTGTTGAACTTCTCTCATTATAAAGTATAATTTAGGAGAACGAAACGAAAAGAAAAGGCCAGTCTTTTAGCATTAATTCCCCCTCATATAATAATACCGTATACAAATATTACATTCATTACATTAGAACAAAGCAAAGGTAATCTTTATAAACTCACTCCTGAGCATATGAATATATTTATATATATAACATTACGTGCTTTATTTCATACACTATTTATATATGAGGTTTATAAACTCCTTTCGAAAGCATTTTATGTTATATTCTCATTCACACGTCGGCGCCAATGCTCAGTGGGTACACCTTTTCTCCGTAAGCGAAGGGAAGAAAGACACTGAGGTCGGGAGTTCTTCGACTCCTGATGGTGCTGATAATGATAATTAAGGAGTTAGTGCAATGGGTCACCTTAATTGGCCTAAGCACCGCTGTGGCAGCTTTTGGCCCTCCTCACTCATTATTAGTACTCATTAACACGTACAACATTCAGTTGGTGTTTTACGCAAACGCACAATTACTCGTACGTGAATTAGAATCGACATCGTTATTACGAAAACAAAATCGAGGAATCTTATTTCATCCGCCTCAAAACTGACTGAGGTCACCATTTCTGACCTTCGTTTTTTGCCGATAGAAAGCATGGCGTTCCGTAGATATTTTTCGTTTTGATTTTCAACGCGCATTTTAAGTTCATAATGAAAGCAGACACCGCTCTCTCATAGAAAATATTACTAACTTATTTCACCATAGAGATCGTTGTGCTCTTTGCTGCTTATTATTATTATTATTATTATTATTATGCTCAAGTAAAATATAATTCGGTTTTTAATTAAATTATATTTTTCGTTACTAAATTTTTCTTCAGGGTAAACTTATGTAAACTGGTTCTGTCCCTCTTAAAATTATGAGGTCTAGCTCATTTCATTCTCAGTTATTTTCTCCTATATTTGAATCGAATTATTATGGATTAAAGATATGTTATGCGATAAGTTTGATTAATTAAGCAATGTGAACTATATAGAGTTTAATCGTGCTGCGCTGGAGAGGCTCAAATAAAATTTTAAGCATGACCGGATGTTTTTCTCTTCCCGAATCATTGAATACTAAACCTGAAAGAAATATCTACAGAAGTAGCCCAAAAGATAGCCCAATGCCAAACGATAAACGATTATTCGCGACACGCAAATGTCAATAAAACTCAAAGGAAAGTTCTACGGGTGAATCTTGAAAATGAAATTGAAGTCAGAGTGATAGTAATCCATTTGAGCCTCTCTCTCTCTCTCTCTCTCTCTCTCGCTCTCTCTCTCTCTCTCATACATAAACCAGCGCAGCTTCGTCCTCTCGCTTACCTGTCCACAGGTGAAGTGAGTCTGTCTTTCGAGAAACTAAATTAATGGCAGACCAACCTCTTTCTTACCGTAAATAAGCAAAGTTAGAAAAGAATTTTGGGAGTTATTTTTTCAACGTTCGTCTCTTAACCTTGAAAGAAAAATTATCGTTTAGGTTCACAAATTTCTCTCATATTTTTATCGTCATTAAAAAGATAAAGTTACTGACCCCCCCCCCCCACCCCCCCACCCCCCACCATATATTAATATTATTAAATTGATATGTTCACAGACATTTTATTTCTGAAAATAACCTAAAACGAAATCTATTCTCAAACACTAAATTTCTTGATAAAATTAACAAAAATGTGTAAATATTTTTGATGGATGATGACAGAAGTAATGAACACCAATATAAATCTTGAGAAAAAACGAACATATAAAAAAAAAAAAAAAGAAAATAAAAACAAAATTAAAAATAAAAATAAAAATAGAATAACAAATAAGATTAAAAAAAAATTAATATGACTAAATATGACTTTGAATCAAATTATGACTTTAAAACTAATAATTACGAAATCGTGTTGAATTATATTTCAAAAATGAGAGTCGAGCGTCAAAATGAGTCACGAGTTAAAAATAAAATTGATAAAAAGCGAGTCGCGGTTGTGAGGAGCAAGAACAAATATGGAAGAGACAAAATGAGACTAAAGATCGTAGCAATAAAAGGAGAAAATAAAAACTTTCGAGACAATTTAAAATAATACGAAATACAAAATTTTATTTTATTCAATATTCACTAATTTCCCTCATTTCAGAATTTTTAACTCGTTTAAAAGATTAAATTCCTTAAAATATCGAGAATAAATTAAGAAAAATATTAATAATTCTTGAAATACCATTAAAGATTCATTAATTTTAACGGTAACTATAATAAAATTACAAACATTTGTGCTCTCACTTCATAATAAAGTATTTTGGATTAAGGTTTGAAAAACGTAAAATCTATGTAGGAAAATTGAGAAAAGGTGTTCCATATTTCCATTTGTCTTCAATAACATTAATTTTAGTAATGCTACTGATATTAATCCATTATAATCCGCTTTTCAATATTATTCTCTATCTAAAAAGCGCACCCTAATTAAGTCTTTAGTCTTCAGACCATTGTAAACTTCTAATCAGCGCCTGTAGCTCGAGGTTTTAAAGGGTATTAAATTGTACATAAAATCTTTATTGAGGATGATAATAATAATAATAATAATAATAATAATTTGAATCTAAATTTTCTGGGAAATAATTTCACAAAATTCTGAAAATACTAATTAATGTTTCATTAACAAATTAAGGCTTAAAACGTTAACAATGACAAATCAGTGAAATTTCTGCATTTTGGATAGTGAGCTACTGCCATTTACTACATTGAAACCATTGAATTAAAGTAAAGTGCAGTTTCTTCTCGTAGAAGCTCATTATTTGATGCATTTAATTGCAGCTACCGACTCCATGATGGTTGACACCATGGACGAAGGGCGCATGCGCAAGATCAGGAAACTCGAAGAAACCACCAAGATTGAAAGAGAAGAACACGAAGTAGTTCACGCTAAACCTGTTTTCACAACCCCTCTACAAAGGTGAGACCCCTTTTTTGGAATGAGACCAGTCAAGAAAGCCTCGTGATAAAATGTCGGACTGTTACTCCGAAGGTCCTGGGATCGAATTTCGGTTCAGATTTCAGATTTGAGCGATTAAAGTATCTTTTTGGGTCTTCCTTGTCGGGGAAGTGGTTCGTACCTCACGTAAAGCTGTAGGTCCTCTCCGTCTTGTGACATTTGTAGATGTTAAGAAGAAGATGGGTAAACAGCCCCAGACATTATTATTCTATCAAGTGAAATCTCAAACGAAATCAAAATTTAACTCTCCGAATATCCGAACATGTATAAAAGTATGTACTTTTTATGCAAGATGGAGGGGCCAAGGGCGAACGCCTACAAAACCGCTCTCCCCCTCATAGAAGGAGAACAAGAGAGCAGAACTCAATGTCTAAAGCAGTGGTTCTTAACCGGGGGGGCGCGCCCCCCTAGAAACAGGAATTTCTCTAATTGTATTTGTTATTCTCTTAACGAGAGCATGGGCTAATATTGAGAAGTTATTGAGAATGTTATTTTGATTGAAGGGGGGCGTGGAGGGAAGGACCAATTCCTAGAGGGGGCATGGTAGTAAAAAGGTTAAGAACCACTGGTCTAAAGTATATATTACTAAAGCGACATGAAACACATCAGCGAACGATTTTAGAAGTGTAGGGAAAAGGTTTTTTAAATACGTTCATACTAGACACACGGCACATGCAATATATCATGAAACCTTCTCAGAGTATAACGAATTATTGGTTGGTTGTTCCGTTTTACGTCCTTCGTCCACCGCTGAGACGCGCGGTAAAGCCACCAACAGGAAAAAAGAATTCTCCTTTAAAAAGAGAACTGGGTCGAGCCAAACACATCATTACGCGCGGCGGGCTCGTCACTGCACCTCCACCCCATTTCTCAGACTGGCTTGAGACAGTCTATAGCTGGGTTAACGAATTCTGAAAGTAACTGATATTGTCAAGAATTGGAAGTAATTTTATGTCGTTTCTCTCTAACGCAGCCAAGACCAAATCGCTGAGGGCAACAGGGTTCACTTGGAGTGCCGCCTTGAGCCTGTCAACGATCCTCATATGAAAATAGAATGGTTCGTGAATGGCGTAGAAATCAAGACTGGTAAGTTCACATTTACAAATTAATCACTACTGGTTTATGAACATTTACTATAAGAAACTTTATGTTAAATGACGTCATTAGAAAGAGTAAATTTACTGATAGCTTTAGCGTAAAAACAGAGGCAAACATAAATATAAATTTTATTGAACGATTGAAGAGAATGGAAAAAAATTAAAATATGGATTCGAGGTAAAGTTATAGCTACTAATGTTCACTATCTCTCAATGAACAGGTCACCGCTTCCGTACAACACATGATTTCGGTTATGTTGCTTTGGACATTCTTTACTCTTACAGTGAAGACTCTGGAACTTATCTCTGCAAGGCCACAAACCTACAAGGAGAGGCTGTGAACTCATGCTCAGTCACAATATCAGGTAACAGTCCAAGAATAAATCAGTCCAAGAATAATAATAACAGTTCAAGAATGTAAAAATGTGTAATTAAAATTCCCAGCCTATTTAATTTGAATGATTTACGTTACATGTCGGCTATACGTAGGTGTCATAAGTTATTCCCAGGGTAACGTTTGAATTGTTGTAGTGTACTTGAATTATAACATTGCGGTACATTTCTAGCTCGGCGTTCCATCTTCATGGACACGCAACATCCAATGGGCTGGGAGAAAATCCAGACTCTAGAACAGAGAGCGAGATATGAACGACAGGAAGCGGCAGAATTGCCATCTCAACCACCAAGATTTACTTCGGAACTTAGGGTAATTTGTGTTAAATTTTCTTGGTATTCATATAGACTTTATTTAATAAACATCTCTCAGAAGCGAACGTAACGTATGTATTACCGAAACAGGGGGTAACTTCGCTGGGAGAGGGACAAAAGGCCCATATTGAAGGTCGCATTGAGCCCATCCATGACCCAACGATGAGAATCGAATGGTACCACAATGGAAAGCCAGTTCCATCTGCATCAAGATTCCACTCCACGTTTGACTTTGGCTACGTTGCCTTCGATCTGTCCTCTGTGTACCCTGCAGACTCCGGTGAATACGTTTGTCGGGCCATCAACAGCGTAGGAGAGGCAAAATCCACCATTACCCTCAAGGTTGAAGGAACTGGCAACATCATTTACGAATCTGCCAGACCAGAAGGTCTTGAGAAATCAAGGAACTTGAAGATGCTGCACGGACGGGAGTCCAAGTAAGCAAAACCACTACAATATTAATATTAGAAAGTTCAGCATTTCTGTTTTTAACCTTCTTTCAAAGAAGCAAGTTTGGATGTATTGCCATTAATATTCCTTTTTAATCACCATTCTTAATTTGATTATTATTATTATTATTATTATTATAAAGGTTTCCGAAGAACTCCGCACTTTCCAAAGACCGGTTTTCACCCAACCTCTTCAGAATTTGGATAACATCAATGAAGCAGAAACTGCTCACTTTGAATGTAGGCTTATTCCTGTGGGAGATCCTAACCTTAAAGTTGAATGGTTCAGAAATGAGAAAGCAATTGAACACAGTAAGTTCTTATCATATTCACCAGTTTATATTCAGTATTCGAACTCCTTCCCAATATTTAAATACACTAAAAATAAAACCTTCAAAATTTAGAACTTGTAACTTCTTTTTGAGGTGCATTCTAGGGGAAGTTTCTTTCTTTTCGATATCAAAACTTCTTGTCAGATGATATAACTTCTTTTAATGATACATAACTTCTTTAGATAGAACAAATGGTTTTCAAAACTTCTTCTTTGAGTCATTTAAAACAATAGAAGATAATATTTCTAGGGTTGCAGGAAGTCTTTATTTTCTCTATATAAAAATTATATATATATATATATATATATATATATATACTGTGTGTATATAATATAATAACTATTACTTTCAAGGTTCACGTATTAACCGCACCCATGACTTCGGGTACGTTGCTCTTGATATCATCGGAGTTCGTCCAGACGATGAAGGCATTTACATGTGCAGAGCTTACAACGAACTCGGTGAAGCCGTAACAACGGCATCTATGAAAATTAAATGTAAGTAACAAACTAGAAAATATAAAATGATTTAATGAAGACGCACTGTGAACACGATGTGATGTTCATTTATTCTATTACAGCTCATGCCAGCATCCAGATGGATACTCACCATCCAGAAGGAATGCGAAAGATCCAGGCTTTGGAGGAACGTAAACCAACGGATAGAGCAGAGGCAGAAAAGGTGACGAAAAAACATTTGAAATTATTATTATTTACGTTGTGAATTAATTTTTTATTTATTCGCTATAAGATAATCTCATTTTATACAACGTTTAAAATCGATTTTTACCCATTTATTTTAGGTCTACGACAAACCTGTGTTCACTACTCAGTTACAAGGACCCGCTCAAATCATGGAGGGAGCCCCAGCTCATTACGAATGTAAAGTAATTCCCGTTGGAGATCCTAACATGAAATACGAATGGTACTGCAACGGCGTCGCCCTCAAAATGGGTTAGTATAAAATGATAGGTTAAGACTACAATGATATTTCTTCAATGCGTCTGTTAAAATGGTACCTATTAGATGCAGCTGTTATTTATCAGATATTTGTACGAGTGTTCAATTTGTCTCTTTATAGGTTCCCGATTCCATACAACCAACGACTTTGGGTTCGTCAGCTTAGATATTCTTCAGACAATACCCGAGGATTCGGGCATATACATGTGTAAAGCGTATAACCTGGCAGGAGAGGCAGTGAGCTCATGCACGACACGTGTTATTGGTAAGACAAAAATAAAATATTCTGATATTTCCAGAATAATGAAATTGTCACAGGTTCCAAGTGATCCGCTAATTTACCTTTAACTTTCATCTCTTAAACATTACATATATCTTTTGCGCAGGTCGCGAGAGCATCATTGGTGACTCAGCTCATCCTCAGGGATGGGAAACTATTCGCCTCCGCGAGGCACAGTGGAACAGAGTGCCACCGACACCAACAACACCCGATGTCGCTGAACCTCCGATGTTTACTAAACATCTTGAGAGTTTCGATCGTTTACAGGTACTGTTTATTCCAAAACCTTTTCAAATAACCTACGTACACTCTTTGAAATATTTCTATTATCAACGTTAATATCTGCACGAGGAAGCGTACCTTTACCGTTAAATTATTAAATTGAAAATACGCTGAAAATTCTCTCCAATAAAAATATAAAATGTATTTTTACAAATGCAAATAAACTTTAACTCGATTTCTAGGAGGGAGGTTCAGTTACTCTTGAAGGTCAAGTCCAACCATCCAACGATCCTCACCTTAGTATCGAATGGTTTAAGAATGGAGTACAACTTGCTACTGGTAAGAAAAATTCAATACTTACGAATATAATTTTCTAGTATGCTAAAAAAAAACATCCTCTGTTGTTGGGAGACTGAAGAGGAGGAGTCGCATCTCTGTAAGTTCCTGCCAGGGGAAATTTCAGCTCCTATTCTGTTTCTTCTGCGTCGTACATTTACAACAAAGCTTAAGCTATCGGGTTATCTGGACTGTCTACACGTCCAACCCACTAAAGCCGATTGAAACTCTTCCTGGACAAAATCTTGAACATCGAAATTGGTTGTGACTTAGTCATCCAGTATGTTCCATCGGTACGCTAGGCCGTAATGTAGGTGTAGCGTAGTGTATCCCAATTATTGAAACCGATGGTTTTGTTGTGGCGTTCTTAAGATTATCCCTCGAATTGTGTGTCGGAAAAAGTTTTCATTCAATCAAGAATGTAAGACTAAAGTAGTAAATTAATAATTTTATGCCCACAATTCATAACAAACTAAAATCGAAATCGAAATCGAAATCATTAATTCATATCTTTCAAATGATTAATAGTCAACGTTACCACAGTTTCCAGTTACCACAGTTTGTTGTAGGGGAAAACGTTCATTGGAAATAAAGATAAAAATCCTCTTAAATTCAATTCAAATCGATTAAACTTTTTTTTTGTTTTAAAATCGAATAAATGAAAAATACTTAAAATTTACCAACCATTTACCAACTTATCTTTCTTTTTGACGCTTCCGCTCGACCTTTTAGGGAAGGGAGGAATCGTCGGCTCGTATAATGAAGGTATTTTTATAAGTGTCCTTTTAGCTTTAGGAAGCGGTGGAGGTTAACGGTAGAAAAGGTCGCTTTGCTGTTCGGGAAGTTATGTATATAATCTGAAGGACTCGAAAAATGTTCTTGCATACCAAAGTACTTGGGAGGAACATATGAGCTTGGTAATGGCGATGAAGAATATTAACCTAACATTTAAGAAGTAGTACATTTTATTAACCGATCCAGCTCGAAGAAACGATGGTGAAGGTTTGAGTTAAACTTAGACATTTTCGCATGACTCGTTAAGAATGGTGGAAAGGTGTCAGGTAACAGCAACACTTAGTTTCAGACCATAAAATTAAAAGTATGAGTATCTCAACCCACAAAATTAAATATTTACCAAGAGAACTACGAGTATAATAATAATAATGTACCCAGATAGATAGCGAGCATCCGTTGGGCCGACGATGGTATTTGGGATATACCAAACACTAACTTCAGTCCAACGAATGTGAAGTGCTGTTAATCTTGGGATCGTGGGTTCGAGTCCCGGTTCAAAATTTGTGACGTCTGATTTTTGTGCTTTAGGTGCTTCATCTTGACTTTTTTTCATGGTTGGTCGTGGTTAGGATTCTACGCTAATCAATATCCTAGAATTGGGGTAATGCTTTGGACCAATGTGCAATGAATGCGCGATTTACGCGCAACTAACGGCAAAGTTGATATATATAATTAATTATTGTTATTGTTATTATTATTATTATTATTATTATTTTGTTCCTAAAATTGCTCCTATTCTGACAGGAACCCGAGTTCGAAGCACCTTCGACTTTGGTCACGTGTTGCTTCACATCTCTGGACTTCGAGAGAATGATTCGGGCATTTATACTTGCAAAGCGGTGAACAGAGTGGGCGAAGCAGTTTCGACTTGCAACCTCAAAGTTCATGGTAATGAATTTGAATAAATCTATTAATTAAATCAAAATATATCTGTAAAATGAATTATAATTAAATTCATTTATTATAAATAAAGAATAAATTTTTTTTAAAAATTAACTTAAAAATGAATGAACTTCACCTTTTTGTGGTCTTCTTCTTCTTCTTCTTCAGATCGCGATTGGCTTATCGGGGAATCTTCTCGTCCAGAAGCTCTTCCAAAGCTCGCTAAATTGGAACAACCGAAAGCTGGCCCGCAAGAGGAGGCAGAGCCACTGTACGACCTTCCAGTCTTCATTTCACATTTGAATAATGTCGAATGTTGGGAGGGCGAGACAGGTCACTTCGAGTGCAACGTTGAACCCTCGAAGGATCCAACTATGAAAATCGGTCAGTATTCATTCCATTTTTGAAATCATAATGAAACATACACTCAAAATAAAACCTTCTAAATTTAGAATTTATAACTTCTTTTTGAGGCGCATTGTAGGGGAAGTTTTTCCTTCTTTTGGGTAGCAAAGCTTCTTGTCAGATAATATAATAACTTCTTTTAAATACATAACTTCTTTAAATAGAAGAAATGGTCTTCAAAACTTCTTTTTTTGAGTGATTTGAGACAATAGAAGATATTTATATGTATAAAAGGCTGCGAGAAGTCTTTGTTTTCTACGTAATATGAAATGCACGTCCGAAAGAATTACCATAAACATTCATCAATTTAACTTCAGAAGTTAGACCAAAGACGAGACCAAAGATGAGACCAAATTTATAATTTTATTGTTATCACTTCACAGAATGGTTTATTAACGGCAAACCTTTGCAAGCCAAAGCTCGTTATTCTTCTCATTACGACTTTGGTTTTGTGAGTTTGGACTGTTCTCACTGCTATGAAGAAGATTCTGGATTATACATGTGCAAAGCAACCAATTCCAAGGGCTCTGCCTCTACCACAGGAACACTGAAGTGTATCAGCAAGGCTAACATTTATCGCGATACTCTTCATCCGGAGGGCAAAGCGGGTCTTGAGAAGGTTAGTAATTAATATATTTTGGTTACAGTGTAAAAATAGACTAGTTTTTTATAAAGTAAATACAGGAGGCTTTCTGTACTTATATCATTAATATGGAACTCTTTTTTTTTTCTAATAAAGGTTGAAGAGGCTGAACGTGCATTCTTTAACAAGTCTCAACGTCCACTTGCTGAAGAAGATGTTTCGTTCCCTAAACCCTTCTTCGTCAGGCCTTTGGAGCAAAACTTCTCTCTGATGGAGAATCAGGTAAAATAATGAAATGTCTGTGTTTTCAAGCAATGTTTTAGTGAATAAAAGGTCTCATAATTCTACGTGAAATAAAGTTATTATAAGAAGTAACGTTTCTGTGGGAACATAACAAATTTTTTATTTCCAAAAGTCTTTATAACCAATTTATGTAAAATTACTGCAAATAAATAATTATTAAGAGCGTCCCGTGGCTCGATCGGTTAGGGCGCCACTCGGCAGCGCTGAGACTCCTCTGAGTCGTGGGTTCAAATTCCGGCGTTGCCTAGAGCTGGGCAGAGCTGAGCTGTATCTTATGTCGCAGCACGGCAGTGAGCCGATCACCCCTCTTTAATTGACTCTGGCTAAGGTAGCATGGTTCTGGACCCTATTACCCACTTTCTGGGGGTGTGGAACATTGAATGTTACTAAATAATTATTAAGTGTATGCGGTCATGACAGGCTTCATTACACAAAACCGTAGTGACGCTCTTTTAACAAAATTAACAACCTGTTTCATCTTCAGTCCTTGCACATGGAGGCCAATGTAGAGCCTAAGAAGGATCCTAACCTCAAGATCGAGTGGTTCCTCAACGGAAAACCGCTGGAACATGGATCGCGTTACAAATCCAGTTACGACTTCGGTCTTGTTACCCTTGACCTTAGTGACTGCTACGAAAGAGACCAAGGCATTTATACCTGTAGGGCGTTCAATAAGGTAAATATAATCTACATATACTCGCACCTCATTCTCAAATATACGACCCTATATAAAGGCATTTACGACATAACATAATACTCTGGACCTTCATTTCAACAGTCTCCTTCTCCTTCTATGAGGAAAGGGGGGGGGGGAATTTTTGCGGGCGTTCGCTCTTGGCCTGTCCTTCCTGCATAAAAAACAAGTTTTAGTTTATGACGCGTAGTCAGATCTTAAACGAGAATTTTTTTTTCAGGCTGGTGAAGCCTTCTGTACTACAACTGTTGTAGTAGGCGCCAAAGGTACTCTTATCGAAGGTACTCAGCATCCAGCTGGAGATGCAGGATTGGAAGCTATCCATGTACGTTGTCGCGTTGTACAATTTGAGTTAAGCAAATGTGAAGCCTTTGATTTTGTGCTTTGTTATGTCTAAATGATTGGTTAAAAAAGTAAAAACAAAAAAACAAAAGTTTTTGAGTAACCAGCCGCGGATTTTTACAAAATTACTGTCTATAAAGGTACAATTGTGGAAAATAATTCAGTGAAAAAAATATGAAAAAATAAAAAATAAATAAAAATTTAGCAACAATTCATAATCTAACCAATATAAATTAATTGACCATCTGGAATAATAGGGCATTCTGCCCCCAATCCCCAATCTCCAAAACCAATTATGAATTATTGCTGTATTTTGAAAAATTTAGTATTTTCTTCATAGATTTTATTTCATTTAAACTTCTTTCCTGAACTGTACTCATTATGTGCAAAAAAATTAAACTAATTCATTTTAAATTAATTCATTTTAACTTAAAGATCAAATTAATGTTAATTAGTGTGTAAAATATGTAATTAATAAATGAATCACGAAAAATTGAAATCGTTCATTCGCCATGTTTATTTTCAGCGCATGGAAGAATCTCTGAGAAGAAGCGATCGTATGTTGCCAGACGAAGAAGGACATCCACCAGTATTCACAACACAGTTCAAAGTAATTGCAATAAATATTTTTTCTTACACTCACGTTACACTTTACCGCTTTTCATCAAACGAGTGAATACAATAACGGGATCAGACTGTTGGACCGAATTATAACTGCGAACCCCGTTTATGTCAGCGCTCGTATCGCGAAATGAAGACACTAAGGTTGGGAGTTCGACTCCCTGTGGTGCTAGTAATATCCGGGAGTTGTTGCTGTTGGTTAGCCGATCAGCCCACCTTGATTAAGCAAGCCGGTGGCACGCGGAGGTGGCACCAGAGGTGCAGCGCACTAGTGATGTTGTGTTGTGTTCTATGTTGTGCTAGAGCGGTACAGTCTGTCATAATGTGTTCAATTGTTTGTGGTGTGTCCTGGCACAGGTGGCAGGTGTCGTCTGTGGAGTTGTCCAGTCTGTGTTTATATGTCCATAAGTTGGGGTGATGTCCACATCGGAATCGTGCTAAGTTAACTCGATCCGATCTGCTCAGGCTGGTCTCTGACCTGTCAATGCGTGGCGGCTTCGCACCTAGGACCGCATTCTGACCGAGTCGTGTCAGTGCTTTGTGGTTATGTGTGTGTGTGTGTGTGTGTGTGTGTGTTTTCTGTACTGTGTGATGTCTGTGGGGCGTGGTATGGAATGGAGTATTTGGTTATAATGTCTCTCTGGTGTTACCTTAATGGTGCGAGGTGTTGGTGCATGATTGTACATGTAGTGGCAAGGGTGTTGTGGGTTAGTTGTCGCTGCTGCCATGAATTTTGTTCCCCTCGTGTTTAAATGTTCCCTAATTTTCAGTATTTTTGTTTCTGTGTGCAGATGTTCTATTAGTGTTGTTTGAGTACATCCTGTAATGATACGAAGTGCGTTGTTTTGTATTGTCTGTAAGGTGCTTAACTGCTTATGTGCGTGTTTGAGATAATGGGTACCCAGCATGGGCTAGCATAGTCCATAACTGAGCGAATATATTGTTTGTATATGAGTGATGTTGTTTCCTGCTGGTGTCCAAAGTTTGTGCCTGTTAGTACCCTAAACGTGTTAAGTCTTGACGTACATTGGTTTTTAATGTCTTGAATGTGGTTTGCAAAAGATAATGATGTGTTGTATGTGACCCCAAGTATTTTGGTCCTGTGAGTGTGTGGAATGTTGGTGTTGTTTAGTGTAATCTGTGGAGTTATCTGGTGTTCTTTTGTGTTGCTTGTTAGCAAGGTGATGAGTGATTTTGTGGGCGCTACTTTGAGTTTATTGTGTGTGAGCCAGTCTTGTATACTATTTATGTATGTTTGTAGGTTATTTGTAGCGGTGTCGATGTTGTTGTGGGTGGATGTTAGAGTGATGTCATCTGCAAATGATGATAAGGTAAGCTCGTTATCTATGGGTGTTGGAATGTCATGCATGTATAAATTGAACAGTGTTGGTGAGAGAAAAGAGCCTTGAAGGACCCCGTTCCGAAAAAGCTTGTTTTTGGATGACTTGCCATTAAATGTGACATGTGAGTATCTTCCTGAAAGATAGTTGCTCAGCCACCTTTTGGTGTTATTGTGCATGTTTGTGTTGAGTATTTTGTTTATGAGAGGGAAGCGTGGGATAGCATCAAATGCTTTGCTAATGTCTATTGTTGCTAATAGGGTACGTTGAGCTGGTCGTCTGGAGTTGATGCCATCCATGATGTGCTGCGTGAGGTTAGTAAGTAATGTCGTGGTTGAGTGATGAGGTCTGAATCCATGTTGAGTAGGCGATAGTGGTATGTGTGGGTTGGTGATTTGTAAGATTAGTCTTTCTGTTACTTTGGAAGGTGTTCATAGTAAAGTAATGGGTGTATAGGAAGCTGGTTCTGTTGGACTTTTGTTTGGTTTGAGTAGTGTCATAATTTTACCTTGTTTCCATATGTTAGGAATAATACAGTGTTAGTATGAATATGTGCTGATGTTTGTGAGAGCTAGTATTCCCTGTGGGCCCAAGTGGTTAAGATGTATGTTAGATATGTAGTCTGGTCCAGTAGCCTTCGAATTCTTAATGTTTTTGATGATCCTGGTGGTCTGGTCTGTAATGAAGGGTGTAATGGTCGTGTGAGTCCGTAGGTTTTCTCGTGTTTGGCTGTTTGTCTCTCTGCGTGTTTCTGGTTGTTGTCCGTGTTTAGGTGACTCATTTTTGCGTAGTGATTAACTAGAATGTTAACTTGTTGTGTATATATTGGGATATTATTTTGGCTGCGACAGATAGCCGCGTGTGAGGTGTGAATGCCGCTGTTAGAGGAGGTAATGCTATTTATAGTCTTGTTAGCGGGAGTTAGCGCGAGAGGTTGCATTAATTTGGCCTGAGCGCTATGTCAGTTTTTGGCCCTCTTCACTCATTATTAAATTCCTTTTATTATATTTTGTTTACATATCCGAGTAAAAACTGAATAAAAACTCGTGTCCTCTTTTCAATACATTTTTACGAAACATTTCTTACACTTAAAATAAAACGTTCTAAATCTAAAACTTATAACTTCTTTTTGTGGCTGCATTCTAGGGGAAGCTTTTTCCTTTTTTTGAAGGGTATCAAAGCTTCTTGTCAGATGATGTATAACTTCTTTTAATGATACATAACTTCTTTAGATAGAAGAAATGGTCTTCAAACGTTCTTTCTGAGGTGATTTGAGGCAATAGAAGTTAATATTTCTGTGTATAGAAAGTTGCGGGGGGTCTTTGTGCTCTGTGTAAAAAGGGAGCATTTGGGAGATTCGTTTCCTCACATTCTTTCCTTTACTCTTCATTAACGGCTTTTTTTTTTTAATCCTTTTTCTAGTCTCTAAGCAACGTGGAAGAAAGCGAAATTGCTCATTTCGAAGCCATGTTGACCCCTATCGGCGATGAGACCATGAGAGTGGAGTGGTTCTACAATGGAGAACCTTTGAAAGCGTCGCATAGAGTAAGAACAGTCTACGCCTTCGGCATGGTTGTGCTAGAAATTTTGGGAACAAAGGTAATTTCTCTTCCTTCTTTATATATATAGGGTGAGTAAAAAGTCATGCCTCAAAAATAACTACACAATAAATACTTTTGTGGCAGGACTTTTGACTCACCCCGTATATATATATAGCCTAAAAGGCCTAAGATTGCCTATCAACCATGTTATTTCTCTTAAGAAGCCTATAGTGTATTGTGTATGAACGTTATTTTAAAATCTTATCTTAAAGGTCGCTGATACCGGAGAGTATACTTGTCGTGCCAAAAACAAGTGGGGACATGCTGAATGCTCTTGCACACTCGAAGTTGTTGATAGAGCACACGGACAACCTCCTCATTTCACAACACACATCAAGGACATTGCGGATGCTAAGGATGGACAGTCTGGACATTTCGAGTGTACTCTCATACCTGTCGGAGATCCGAACATGAAGGTTGAATGGTTCCATAATGGACAACCACTACGAAATGCAACCAGAATAAAAACCGTATGCGACTTTGGATTTGTTGTATTAGACGTTGCTTACTTAAGAAATCATGATACAGGCGAATGGGTATGCAAAGCTTCAAACAAATATGGTGAAGATTACACGAAAGCACATATTAAATGCACCGGCAAAGGTGGAGTCATTTATGATTCTATTCAGCCCGGAGCTCTTGGAAAGATTGCTGAACTTGAAGCTCACAAACTAGGTGGTGAATCTATATTGTCACCTACAGGTGTTGGAGAACCTCCTAAGTTCATTACCCAAGTTGCAAACATTGACCATTTAGCAGAAGGCCAAAGTGCTCACTTCGAGGCTCGTTTGAAGCCTGTTGGTGATCCTAATCTTATTGTGGAGTGGTACAAGGATGGCAAGAAACTGTCATCTAAGCACAGATACAGGACTTTCCATGACTTTGGAATTGTCATTCTTGATATTCTTTATTGCTACGAAGAAGATTCAGGTGTTTATGAGGCAAGAGCTGTCAATAAACTCGGGGAAGACAGAACATCTGCAACTTTAAAATGTTCTTCGAAATCTGGACTTATTCTTACTCCTCAAGTTCCTAAAGGCATGGAAGGAGGACTTGACAAAATACAGAAAATGGAAGATACAGCATGGATGCGAAGACAAACAGACGTATCTGAAAGGGTAGGAATGGCGCCCAAATTCACGGTGCCTTTGAGTAATATCGATGGACTTAAAGAAGGTGAAAACGCGCACTTTGAAGCTCGTTTAGTACCAACCGATGATCCTCGTCTAAAAGTGGAATGGTACTACAATGGAAAACCAATGAAACATAGCTCCCGAATCAGACAGTTCTGCGATTTCGGCTTCGTAATTATGGAAATGTCTACTGTGTATGCTGAAGATTCTGGAGAGTACCTGTGTCGAGCTTATAACGACTATGGTGAAGCTGTAACAAAATGCATTCTAAAATGTGAGGGCAAAAGGTCAGTTATATTTGATTCTCAACTTCCTAGGTCAATGCAAGGTGGCATGGAGAAAATAGCCGAACTTGAAGGCTTAATGATTAAATCGCCAGATGATCTTACTTCTCCAGATTCAGGCCAACCTCCTCAGTTTATTACCAAGCCTGAAGATGTTTCAATAACTGAAAATCAATTAGCCCACTTTGAATGTAAACTTCTCCCTGTTGGAGACCCAACTATGCGAGTTGAATGGTATCATAACGGTAGAGCTTTGCGCACAGCTACTAGAATAAAAACTATAAGCGATTTTGGTTTCGTCATACTGGAGATTGCAAACTGCTATAGCCGTGATGCAGGCACTCTTACTTGCCGCGCTGTTAACAGCTATGGAGAAGCTAGCGTGGAATGCAAACTGAGTGTCTCGAGCAAAAGTGGTATTATTCTTGATCCTCAAGCAACAGGTCAGTTCAAGGGATGCACAGAATCGATTTTAAAACTCGAAGAAGAAAGATTCAAGAGAGGTGAGGAAGTCCCAGCAGAGGATGAGAAGCCAAACCCACCACGCTTCATAACTAATCTAGAAAATATTACAGATCTTGTTGAAGGCCAACCAGCTCATTTTGACTGCAGAGTCGAGCCAGTTGGAGACCCAACAATGAGAATTGAGTGGTTCCACAATGGAAGTCAACTTGCTGTTGGTTCCCGTGTTCACATGATGGATGATTTTGGATTTGTTGTGCTCGATTTGGAGTGGACCTTTACAAGAGATGGGGGTGAATATGTATGCCGCGCCACTAACAAATGGGGTCAAGCCACAACCTCGGCTACCTTAAAAATCAAATCGAAACATGGAATTGATATGAGCACACAGTTACCTAAAGGAATGACAGCTGAAAAACTTAAAGAACTGGAACGAGGTCCGCTAACTGAAAAACCCGAAGCCGAAGAGCAACTGGTACCTCCTAAATTTATTGTTCTACTTAAGGATATCGTCATTGAAGAAGGAGAAACCGCTAAATTCGAGGCTGAAGTGGAACCCAAAACCGATCCTAATCTCCGAATTGAGTGGTACTTCAACGGTAAACCATTACGGTCTGGGCATCGTTTCCGAACCACTTATGAAATGGGCCACGTTACCTTAGAACTGCTTTATACATATCCAGAAGATTCAGGAGAATACATTTGCCGAGCAGTAAATCGCGTGGGTCAAGATATGACGAAAGCCAGCCTCAAGTCAAAGGGTAATTAATGAGTATATTATACTCGTATATATTCACAGTTTCGTACATCCATTTTTTTCAAAATAATAATAATATTTATTGAACGTCATTTCGGGTATATTTTATTTTATTAATTAATGGTATTAATTTTTACTTCCTTACAGCTGCTCAATGCGTTATTATGCAGTCTCAAGCTTTAAAAGGAGTAAAACCAAAGGACATGGTAGGCCAAATGGAAGAAGCCATGAGAAAGTACAAAGTTAAAGATATTATGCTGACTGAAGAGGATATTTATGACGTCAAGAAGAGGCAGCCACCTAGATTTGTTACTCAAATCCAAACTGACACTACTCTTGAGGAACTTCATGACTATAAATTTGACTGCCAACTGACCCCAGTAGGAGATCCCAACATGAAAGTGGAATGGTTCTTCAACGGACGTCCTTTGCCTTACAGTAAGTTAAAATTGGATTCCATATTACGAGATCGTGGAGTCGAATTACCGTTTAAAAATAGTCACTCATATTGTCGTTATGTTGCCGTTATCAAACCGTGAAGATTTCAATAATAACTTCAGTATGACACCAATATGACTTCAATATGACTGCAATATGGCTACACGCTTTTTAGACAATAATCCGACACCACGCTGCTGCTGCTGCTGCTGCTGCTGCCGTCATTTGGTTTAGAACGTATGATATTTAATTATTTTTCATAACTATCGATACAAATGTTTTTAAGGTCTAAAAGTTGTGTTACTTTATTTATTAGTTTCTTATAATGACTCATTTCTCTCACGTACAGAAACCCGGTTCACACCCATCTACGATTTTGGTTACGTTGCCTTAATCATGAGCTGGTTGTACGGCGAAGATTCTGGGGAATACCTTTGCAGGGCTACCAATAAATACGGAATGGATGAAACTCGCGCATTCATCAAAGTCGCTGGACGCCCTGGAGTTATATATGAATCACAAATTCCCAAAGGAATGCATTCGCTGGAGAAGATTAGAGATCTTGAGAGTTCATGGAATATGTACGTATCTTTTACAAAGATCTGCGTATTAAAAATATTTTATAAGCCCTCTGAAAGATGTTTTAACCGTTTACAGTCCTTCATATTTGTATGTAATATACTGTACAAATGCTATGGTGTACTAAACCAAATTTTATATTGTAATACACGGTATCAGTTACTAATTGACACCAAAAAAATATTTTCAGTGCTCCAAGTACTCAAGTAGAAGAAGAAAAGGTTCGATCTAAGCCGGAAATGTTGAAACCACCAGACAGCCTTAATGTACAAGAAGGATCATGGGCTCGATTCAGTATCAGAGTCGCTGGTTATCCTAAACCTCGTGTAATGTGGATCGTTAACGGTTCTACAGCCATAAGCGTAAGTTCACGTATTAAAAACCAAACTATGGCATCCATTCTATGGGGACATATTTTATCGTAAATAGCATTAATAATAATAACAACACCGTAACTCTTCTTTTAGGGAAATCGTTTCAAGATTTGGTATGATGGCATGTTCCATTTAGATATTCCAAAGACCCGTCAATACGACGAAGGAAAGATTGAAGTCATCGCTAGAAATTCCCTCGGAGAGGCGTACGGCACCTGTGAACTTAAGGTGAAACCGAGACAAGATGATTACCGTGCTGTCCTTAAGAATTCACCAAAGCGTAAGTATTTAAATCAAATTGCAAAAGTGACCATTATACGGAAGGAGAGAGGACATGTTTTTCCTTTTCAAGTATTTTAACATTTTATATTTATTTATTATTCATTTACGAATCATAATTATTAATCATTCTATAGAGGGTTCACAAAAGTAAATAAACACCTTTGGTTTTTGTTTTTTTTTCCATAATTTTTGATTTGATAATGAAAGTCATTAAATAATAGATTTATTGAATCAATATATTTAGAATCGTGTTGCTTTTCCCTTTCCATTACGTAAAGGTGACACGCGTCCTGACATTCTATTGATGAGCTTTTTTGACATTTGTTTTTGAGGACAATCATCGTGGTACCTACTTACTTTTGTCAATCGTCTGCGTATGTGAAATGAATTCGTATAATTTCCGTCATTACAATTAAGGTGAAATGTACCCGGTAAAATGTTGAATCACAACCGAAATACCTTCCTCCTTAATAAAGATAATGGTCGCTTTCAGTATAAAATCATTTCTCTCGACAGTTATCACGCATTTCTTCATTTCTCTCCTTCATACATCTATGCTATCACTGAGCTTGGCTGCACTGCACTTACAGTAAACCTTGGTCCATAAACACGAACTGCGCTACCACCCACTTATTTACAACCATACTTCTCTATTGCTGCAAGCAATAGGAAGGACTTAACCATCTAAACACCCAATGTAATCATAAGAAATAAATTATACTGCATATACAGTATATATATATATATATATATATATATATATATATATATATATATAACATACTTCATAAAATATTTCGTTAAATAGAAATTACCATTTCTTTACACTTTAACAAAATCAGCTAACCGGCAAATGAATGATCTTTTTTTCTATTTATTTTATCAAATTGCTTCATTATCTTGGTAAGTTTAACTAAGGTAAGCTTTTTTCCTATAAAAGATGTGTAGTGAATACTCTTATTTTAGTTTCAAGATAAAAATGAATTTATACTATTCCGAAATTCAAGACGGTAAAATTAACATTTATCTTGAAACTAAAATAAGAGTATTCACTACAGATGGAAAGGGACATCCTGTCTAAAACCCTTTTATTTTTCCTCAAATTTTCGTTATCTATGTTTCGTTTTTATAATTTTTATCTTACTTTTTAATAGCAAATATCTAATAAGTATAAAATAATAATAATAATAATAATATTCTTCAACTAAAAATAACTAAAATGATATTTTAACGAAAGAAATTTTTCACTTCATCTACTTACATATTTTGCTGCATGGCTCCAACTTTCGTTCTTTTTAACTCGTTCAACATCACATACATAATAAATACATTATGCAAACATCATATCGTATTGTCGTTTTAAGCGTACGTTTAATTTTGTTTTCTCCAAAAATCAAATAATGGGACTGTTCCACAGAACACGAGACGAAAAAAAATAACGTGTGAAAATGTTGAACTTATATGTAGCCTATACCTTCGTTAGCATGAATCCGCACTGGCCACCATAGACATTTGTGAAGAACCCCAATAATGGTGTAATAGTTATTACGTGTATTTTGAGGTATTGCTTAAATGTCCTTTGATCCGTTCGACTTTCTTTCTTTCTCTCTTTCTCTCTTTCCGCTCATAGTATAGACATTTGTAAATTGTCCCGTAGTATCTGGTGGCTCGTGCGTGGTCAGTTCTTATAGGTCCTCAAAATTAATGAAGCCCGGCTAACCTTACGCGTTTTATAGCTTGGTACGATCAGGAACTCAAGGGTTACCAGACTGATAGAATGGACAGTGAACTCGAAAGGGTGTTCGAGGAAAGAGTTGACTCGGAAACTGCCATTCTTCACAAATCTAAATTCGGTGAATACATGGCAAAGCCCGTCTCCTATCCCGAGGAAACGGAATGGCAACGTTTGGCCAGAGAGAAGAACGCTGGAGATAAAATTAAAGCCGTAAGTACCGCAGTGAAAAAAAATTCCCCTTCTAGATTCTCATCTTAATATAGATGTAAATACGTTTTACGCGCGATAACCGAACTCAAATAAGATGAAAAAGAGAAAAAGTAATAAAGTGGGAACTAGGAGCGACGCGGGTTCGAGTCACACTAGTTCTTAGTTTCTCACTTTATTGCTTCTTTCCTTTTTTCAACTTAATATAAAATTTAAATAAAAGTGACGAATGAAGCGCTTTCATACAAAAATGATAGTCTTTCCATCGTTATTGAAGCAATATTATTTAACATCATTCATGTATTGCGAAAATCATCATCATCATCATCATCATCATCATCATCATCCTCAATAATATAAGTCTGATACGTTTAAAGCTCGAAGATGAACAGAGGTTGCGTGGTAGAGTCAAAGAAAGTCACATGTTTGCCCACCCAGCTCTTCATGCCCAGCAACATTCCTTAGCTAAAGGAATGGCTTCAAAATACGAAGAAACCTTAATGTAAGCCATTACATTTTTATTCCTTTATTTTAATATTTATACACAGAAAAAAGTACTCGGTTAAAACAACCAAAACTCACGGTTAACTATTTGACGACGTAGCCAAAATGGTTGATTCAACCATGGAATAATTACGTAATCGCGTTAACCATGCTTATTTTTCTGGTAACAAACTTATAAATGATTGAATTAACCAGTTTGTATTGGTTGTTAAATAACAGAGTTGTTTCAACCAATTATTAATTTTTGTTTCATTTTATTTATTATTTCTTCATTCTTTTTCATTTAAATTTGGTTTTTGTATCATTTTCACTAACAAATATAGGGTGTTTCTATACCATATATATATAATATATATATATATAACGTTATATACATTGGGTTCCGCGACTTTAGAAACACCCTGTATTATTTCCTGCACTGAGAAGCTTATTTTTATTTCCGTAATGCTTTTCACATTTATTTTATTTTAATATTTTATTTTCTTTCACTTATAAAATGCATTTTTAAGTGCAATAACCGCACTTATATAAGGTGGAAAGGGAAAAGGCAATAAAGTGAGAACTAGGAGTTACTGAAACTCGAACCCCCGTCGCTCGGTCAAGCGAAGACGATATTTACGCTGTTTGACCATGCTTTATAAAGGCGAGGGAGTAAAACATTGGCCTCCCTCGAACAAACCTTTGTTGGGAATCTAGGTGGCGTGACCAGTAAGGGCACTGACTCTGAAAACCACGCGACTGGGGCTCGAGTCCCACCAGCTCCTAGTTTTCACTTTATTGCCTTTTCCCTTTCCTTCTGTCCACCTTATCTGAAGTCAACAAAAACGCTTTTTTTAAAACGTTTTATATATTTTTGTAACACGATAGAAATGAAGTTGTTACGGATGAGTTTTCCTCCTCCTTCACGCCCCAATTCACCCAAATAGTAAGGTTAGTGCCAAGGTGGTGCCAAAGTGAAATATGAAATAGGTAGAGAATCCCTTACGATGAAAATAATGAAATTGTTAAAGATCGCCCGCAAACAATAAAGTCTTTTATGAAACGTCTTTACAACGTTTTATAGACGTTTATTTTTTGGGTTTCGACCGTGCGTTATGAGAGGTCGACAGCTAACATTCGTCTCAAAATTTTAGGGGAGCCGAACCAGAGGTCATCGATGAGTCAACAAAAGAGAGCAGAGAGGCCCAAATAAAACGACAACAGCAGCGTCAGGAACAGTTGGCGCAACAGCGTGAAATGCTGGAAGAACAGAAGCGACAAGAACGCATCATGAAACAACAAAAGCAACAGGAATTCCTGAAGCAGAAGCAAGATCAGGAAATCTTAAGAAAGAGAGAAATCGAGCCATCCGAATCTGCAGTCCATGGAAAAGAGGTAATACATACATACATACATACATACATACTGTACATCCTATACGGACACACACACACACACACACACAACACACATATATATATATATATATTTTTTTCTCACTTATACACAAAATAGGTTTTACACATCAGTAATTTTTATCCATCCTGCAGATTCATACGTCGGTCCAGAAGCAAAAGCAGAAAGAAGTGAAAGGCGATTTGGAAATCCATCGTAACATCACAACGACGGAGAAAACAGAAATGGAACACAAAGGAAAGACAACTGAACGCGTCGTTCAAGGAGATCTGCCAACAGCAAATCCTCCATACTTTACGAAGAAAATCCAACCTTGCCGCGCCTTCGAAAAGGAAGGAGCTAGATTCGAGGTTGAATTCGAAGGAGATCCTCGTCCTACTGTTCAGTGGTACCGAGAAGATTTCCCCATCACCAGCTCGCCTGACTTCCAAATTCACACCTTCGGCGAAAAGAGTATTTTATTGATTCGAGAAGTTTTCATGGAGGATTCTGGCGTGTTTGCTGTTGTCGCTGAAAACAAAGCCGGACGAGCCAAATGCTCTGCCAATTTGGTCGTTGAAGAACGCCGTCAAAGCCGATCTGGAGTCGTACCTCCTTCATTCATCTCGACCATTCAAGATGTTAAAATGAAAGCCGGATCGTTGATCCGTCTCGACGCCAAAATAAACGGTACTCAGCCAATCGACGTTTATTGGCTAAAGGGCGGACAAAAATTGCAAGAAGATAGTCGGTGTAAAATGATTATGGAGGAAGGCGTGAACACGCTGCTCATTTTGGAGGCAGCTCCTGGAGACGCGAGTTCTTACGAATGCGTTGCCATTAACAAAGCGGGAGAAGCTCGTTGTCAAGCCGATGTCGTTGTTGCTGGAGACTCTATCCCCGCAACAACCCCATCGGCTACCAAAGGAGGTAAACAGTCTCCATCCGTCATCGAAAAGTTAAAAGGACAGATTGTTCAAGAGGGACAGTCTGCTCGCTTTGAATGCGTTGTCGCTGGCTCACCAGGTAACACGATGCAACTTTACGAAGTACACTAAAACTTCACTTAAAAATATAAAATTTTTGAAGAACAAAAAATTACTAATCAATAATGATTTTATTTTATTTTTGAAATTTCCTTATTGTCATCAAAGAAAAACATTATTACCAATTAGTAATTTTTGTGTTTTTAGACATGTTTCTAGGCGAATTTTTTTCCGAAACTGTACATTACATCACATAATTAAGTACTACACTTCATGATTTTCGCAATTACTCTTAATGAACTTATTGTAATGGATACCTGGAAATATAACGAGCAATAATTTGTCAGTTTTGGCATTTGTAATAACAACGTCCCTCTTTCATAGCTCCAACTGTGCAGTGGATGAAAGGAAATCAGGTGATTAAACAGAGCAAATACTTCAGTATGAGCGCTGATGATGGCCGATACGTACTTAAGATAACGGAAGCTTTCCCTGAAGATGAAGGAACCTACAGGTGCATTTTGAAGAACGACGCAGGCCAGGTTAGTAAATGATACTATTAACATTCGTAACGACAGTTATGTTAAAAAATACTCGTCATAGTAGCCTAGTTGTAGAGCTTGGGCTGTTAATCTGAAAGGTCGAGTCACGACTCGGGTTTCAGATTCCAACGATTAGGTACTTTTCTTGGTTTTCTTTGATGGGGTAGTAAAGCTGTAGGTCCCCTCCGTCATAGGACCTTAGATATTGCCTCCGTCATAGGACCTTAGATATTGCCAAGGCATTTAACAATCAAAAACATTATTATTTATTATGTAGAAAAAATTTCTGTGTAAATAGCAAAAAATCAAAGAAAGAACTCAACACTTTATATGCTATTTTTCTTCTTTTGAAACAGATCACCCTTGAAGCGCCTTTGAAGGTCACTCAACCCCAGCAGGTTGACGTAGCACCCGCACTGTCTCAGATGAAGAGTATGACAGTGGAGGAAGGTGAAAAAATACGTCTAACAACAGTTGTTTCGGGCAAACCTCTCCCGAAGATGCAATGGTACCGCGAGGGAACGCTCATCCCCAGCAACCCAGACTTTAAGGTAAGAATAAGCTCCTTTTTCTGTAACTTCTTCTTCTTCTTCTTCTTCTTATTCTTCGTGTTCTTCTGTAACTTCTTACTTTTCTTAATTTTTTGTGATTTTGTTCCTGGAATGATGAAGCAAAGAATAAATAATGGTAATCCTAAAAGAAAGCGATACCGTGATGTTAGAATTCAAATTTGTATAAATTCTAAATTTATGAACTCTTTTAGTTTCAAACTAAGAACCAAAGAAAGCAACTTTTTAAGAAAAAGTTATAATGCATTTTACGTAAAACGTGCCGACGTAAACATGAATGTTTACACTGACAAGGTTAATACCCTAATTTCATACCCAAATAATCTTTCTTTCTTATATGGTGACGAGAAGGGTGAGTAAAATATATTTTTGCATCCTCCAAATCACGAGTTCATTACGTGGCCAATGCCGTATAAAGCGTGATTCACTCGTTTATGACTCCATTGTCATGAACCATGAGTGAGTGCCAATAAACGTTAAAATTGTTTGTCACAGAAATATTAATGCAAATGTGATGAGTCAGACATGGTATGAAAACAGTAGTATTTTAAGAGCTGCGCTCATCTCATAACGGCTCAAAATTACATTCTAAAACCTACCAAGTTATTTTAACCCAAATTACCTAGTGTCAAACAAGCATCAACGCAGTAATAGTTAAAATTACTTTATATATATATATATATATATATATATATATATATATATATATATATATATATATATATATGGAATCATCGCGCGGAACATTTGAAAGGTTGAAGGGTATATACAGTATATACTGAATAAGTTTTAGAATGCAAGTAAATATAGCTGTAATCATATTAACCGATTGGTTAGTATCTCAGTATATATATATATATATATATATATATATATATATATATATCACGGGATTTAATATAAGGTCTCTTCCCACTCCACCCATTGTCATTCCCATTTAATTCTTCGTTCAAGAATGACAAATCCTCGATCGAGTTGCAATACAAAAGGAAGAAGCAATTATCAAATTGATCCATTCCCAATGCAGTATTTCTTATTTTGAAACACATTTTTCGTTCAAAATATCCGTCCAGCTTTCGATTGACTCATCGTATCTTTTTACCTTTTTCCAAATCAAGAAACCCCCCCTTTTTTTCCCCTCGAATTTGGAGTTCTCACTTCGCTCAAGATACAGTAAAACCTTCTAAATTTAGAAGTTATACCTTTTTTTTTGAGGGTCAATTCTAAAGGAAGATTTTTCTTCTTTTGGGTATCAAAGATTCTTGTCAATATATAATAACTCGTTTTAATGATAAATAACTTGTTTAGATAGAAGAAATGGTCTTTAAAACTTCTTTCTTGAGTCATCTGAGACGATAGAAAATAATATTTTTCAGTATAGAAGGTTGCGGGACGTGTTTGTTTTGTTTGTAGCAGGATTTCCATTTGCTGACTACCACGAATAAAAATAAAAATAGAGTGAGTGGGAAGTAATTGTGATTTAATCAGTAAAGACATTGTCAAAATTATAAAATTCCTCCCATATTCTTTACATACAAATAAAAGATACTTTTAAAATCTTTTCAACGCATCTTTCATCATCATTTACGAATAAAACCTATTTACATTCACGTTTACAAAGTCTACGTCGTGGCCATGTCACAATACCGTTTCTCCTCGATCAGTGAAGTTAAGCGACATTGGGTATGGGTTGTAGTTGGATGGGGTAACCATCCTGCGCGTCCAAATAATGTACCGACTCGTGGTTCGAATTCCATTTAAAGCTGGAGGGTCCCCTTCGTCACATGACCTTTACCGTTATGAAAGGGGTTGAAAACCTCCCATATCATCATATATATATATATATATATAGGGTGTTCCATAAGTCCCAATCGGCTATAATTAAAGCGAAAATCAATTTCGTGGAGCTCACACTGACGTAATTGATGGATCTTTTCCGTTTGACTGCCGCCATTAAACCAAAAGAGGTGAGTGCCCCCAGCCTTCTTTACTTAGCCTTATAAGGCTAACTAACGAAAATATCACGACCTAACCTAACCAATCGTTAGGTCAACTGTACGACCTTGACGACTGGTTAGGTTAGGTCGTGATATTTTTGTTAGTTAGCCTTATAAAGCTAACTAAAGAAGGCTGGAGGCCCTGATCTTCAGGTGATCCCCTTATTTTTCTGAGTACACGATTAAAACTTAAAAATTAAGCATGGATCTTGAAAGTAATTAAAATTGTTTATAAGAAACAATTTTTGAAGGGGAAATTAAGAAAAGCTTTCTTATAAAGTAACATATTTTGTATCATCAAGACATTTCAGTTAAAATACAAAATACAAAAAGTTTAATTATGTTTCAATGGCGGCAGTCAAACGGAAAAGATCCTAATTGATTATTAAGGAGAGAAGATTTGTCGAGATGGTTAGATTTTGCTCTTTGAAAAATCAATAAATATTTTTAAACTTATTATAAACTATTTTCTTCGTTTCATTTTTGTATTTTCGCTTTAAATTATAACCGATTGGGACTTATGGGCTACCCTGTATATATAAAGGATGAACTCTAGGTCTTTACTAATGACCTATAGTTCATCCTTTATATATACAGGGTAGCCCATAAGTCCAATCGGTTATAATTTAAAGCGAAAATACAAAAATGAAACGAAGAAAAAAGTTTATAATAAGTTTAAAAATATTTATTGATTTTTCAAAGAGCAAAATCTAACCATCTCGACAAATCTTTTTGTTCATTTTTTGTGAGAAACCTCAGTTTTGACAAATGAAACCAACCACTTATTATAAAAGACAAAGACAAAAAAGAAAAAAAAACTCGCTTTACAGTTTAAAACTTAAAATTTACGACAGACATAAAAACCAAAGAAAAACTAACCATCAGATATAAACTAACTTAAAAAAAATGTCTGTGATTATAAATAGAATTTCAGTATTAAATCGTACCTAATAACATTTTCTTTGCTGAAAACGGGCCAATCAGCGTTCGCCTCCGCGCATAGCAACCAATCATATTGCTCGTTTATGATATTATGTCGTCAAGTGGAGCGGCATAATCAAAATGTTGCGTTAAAAACATAGAGACAAAGAGTCTTTTCACGTTTTTAATCTTTGTCCAGACTATGTTTTAAAAGAAGTCTTTTTAAATTATTTGAAATTATAATATTTCAATAATTAGTAAAATAATTTATTTTAAACAGTTGTAAATATAAAATGTACAAACAACTAATATACAGGGTGTCCCAGAATTAACTATCTATTTAAATGAAATCGGACAAATTTTTTAAAAACACACTTTTATTTATGTTTATCATGTTTAATATGTGTTAAAAATGTATAAATTTCTAAATTTTTTTCATAATTTTATTTTCATAATTTTTTCATAGTTTTTCATAGGTTTATTTTCATTCTCTTTCAGAACCCTATTAATAATGAATACACAAGAACGCATCTTTGTTGTAACATCCCGTATCAAAGGAATGCAATGTAATGAAATCAGAGAAAAATTTACAAGAAGATTCCACAGAACCGGTCCTACAGACAAAGCGATTCGTGAACTTGTGAACAAATTTAAAAGAACTGGATCCGTACACGACGAGGTGGGAAGAGGACGCCCAAGGACAGCACGTAACAGTACCGAACAGGTACGACAATTGTTTGAGGATGAACCAACAACTTCGGTTAGGGAGGCCGGTCGAAGACTCAACATATCCAAGACAACAGTTCATAGAATCTTGCGTTCGACACTGATGAAAAAGGCTTTGATACGGGATGTTACAACAAAGATGCGTTCTTGTGTATTCATTAAATAGGTTCTGAAAGAGAATGAAAATAAACTATGAAAAACTATGAAAAAATTATGAAAATAAAATTATAAAAAAAATTTAGAAATTTATACATTTTTAACACATTAAACATGATAAACATAAATAAAAGTGTGTTTTTAAAAAATTTGTCCGATTCATTGAAATAGATAGTTAATTCTGGGACACCCTGTATATATATAAAATGAGTGAGGAGGGCCAGAAACTGGCACAGCGTTTATGCCAATTAATGCGGCCTATTGTTCTAACTTCTGTATTATTAAATCATCATCAGGATTCGAACCCCGTCCTCAGTATCCTCGGTTAAATTATTGGGAAACAGTTACCCACTGGACCACGGACACTGACTGACACATATACGAGTGTGTGTGTGTGTGTGTGTATATATATACACACACACACATTTGGTTAGCTTCCGCCCGAATTGTTCATTCTGACGAAGGTCAAGCTTTTCACTCCACCTTAGACCTACAGTTTAACGTGGAATCCGAACCATGCCCCATCAACAGCCCAGCGTCTTAACCACTAGGCCACCTAGGGTACCCATTTATCTACCAACCACTTTCTTTATTGTGTGGAAGGATGAACAGCTGGGTTTTGCTGCGCGCCGGCTGCCGTCGGGTCTCGAACTCGGAGCTGATGGATTCGTAGTCAGCGACGCTAACCACTACACCATATATTATATTATATATATATATATATATATATATTATATAATACTGTATATATATACCTTATGAACCTTATGTTGTTTCGTGTGTTGGTCTCTCTTCACACGGAGGTCAAGCTGGTGGCCCCGCCTCTAGGTCTGGCCTGGTGGAGGAACGAGTTACTTTCTTGCGCTCTCCACCGTACATAGCCAGGCACGCCCGGCTCATCTGGTACTGTCCTGAGCCAGGCATCCAGTCTTTTCTTGAAGACTTCAACTTTGACCCCCGTTACGTTTTTGAGGTCCTTAGGAAGCTGGTTGAAAAGTCTTGGCCCCCTGACAACCAAGCTATTTTCCTTCAGGGTTGAGGAGGTCCCTTGTCGTGCTTTTAATTTGGGAACATTACACATTCTGCCTTTCCTATTTTCCAGTGTTGTTTGAATGGTAATTGGGTTTAGTTTTAGGTTTGGTACCAGTTTTTCGATCATTTTCCATATGTAGATTATGATGTACCTCTCTCTTCTTCTTTCCAGTGAGTACAGATTTAGTTTACGTAGTCTTTCCCAGTAGTTGAGTTCTGTGCAGCCATCAATCTTGACTGTGAAATGCCTTTGCGTTTCTTCTAGTTTATTAGTTTCTTCCTTTTTATATGGGGACGTCAAAACTGAGCAGTATTCAAGTTTTGGTATAATCAGTGTTTTTAGCAGGGGAATCATTACTGTCCTGTCCCTTCTCTTGAACGTTCTTAGAACCTGTCCGGCGACTCTTTTTGCTTTATTTATCGCTATCTGATTTTGTGTTTCGAATTTCGCATCATCTGTCATTATTATCCCGAGATCAATCGCTTTCATGCTTCTCTGAATTTCCTGTCTATCTGGAGCATAATATGCAGTCTGTTTAAGTTCTTCTTTTCTACCATATCTCAAGAGTTGAAATTTCTCGGCGTTGAATGACATGTTGTTGTCTTCTGACCATTTGTATATTTTGTTCGTGTCCCTCTGCAAGGCCTCCACGTCATGTACATCGCTGATTTTTCTGCTGATCTTTGTATCGTCTGCAAAGGATGTTACTATACTATTGCTGTTTACTCCGCTGTCTATGTCTGTTAGCATGATAATGAACAGGAGTGGGGCCAGTACTGTCCCTTGTGGTACTGAGCTGCGTACTTCCGATTCTGATGATGATATACCTTGAATTTTGACGACCTGCAGGCGATCACTAAGGAAGTTGTAGATCCATTTTCCCACTTTGCCTGTTATTCCCGTCTTTAATTTTATGTCCTATTATACCATGGTCACATTTATCGAAAGCTTTAGCAAAATCTGTGTATATAACATCGTAGTTGTCATTGCCTTCCAATGCATCTAGGATATTGTTGTAGTGCTCTATTAGTTGTGATAGGCATGATCTACCTGATCGGAATCCATGCTGATTTTCGTTGAATCTTTCCCTTGTCTCCAGGAAATCATAAATTTTCTCTCTAACTATTCTTTCAAATACTTAAATACTTTGGTGAGGTGGGACGTCAATGACACTGGTCTATAGTTCTTTGCTTGTATATATATATATATAATATATATATATATATATATATATATATAGAGAGAGAGAGAGAGAGAGAGAGAGAGAGAGATTTTAACAATCAGTTACTGTACAGATTTTAATGAATGTACGAGGGCCACTCAATATATTTTGCCCCACCTGTTTTTTTTCTTTCCAAGTTTCTTTGTAAGTTCCAGAAATTTTGTACACGAGTAGTTACATACCTTTTTTACGAGTTTTTACTTTTCCACATAGTCCCCATCCTTTTCTACGGCTTTCCTCCACCTCGAAACGAGGGCCTTTATTCCTTGCTGGTAAAAGTCCGCTGGGTTCCGCTCGAGCCACCTCTTAACCTCCTCAACAACCTCATCGTCACAGAAACTTTCTTCCACGAATAGCATCCTTCATTGGCCCCAACAAATGAAAGTCTGACGGTGCCGGATCCGGCCTCTATGGAGGGTGGGGTAACGCAGTCAAGCTCATTTTTGTGATGGCCTCTCTCGTTTGCAAATTGTTGTGTGGTCTTGCGTTATCGTGCAAAAGAAGGACGTCTTCCAGTTTTCTCTCCGGTCGAACTCGCTTTATACGTTTCTGGAGTCTCTGTAGAGTAGCAATATATGCCTCTGAGTTGATTGTTTGTTCTTTCTTCATAATATCCACCAGAATCACCCCTTTCATGTCCCAGAAGATGGCGGTCATAACCTTTCGTGCAGAGGGAGCCATTTTGAACTTTTTCTTTCGTGGGGAGTCTGCGTGATGCCACTCCATGGATTGGCGTTTTGTTTCAGGTTCAAAGTGGTGTACCCAAGTCTCATCCCCAGTCACAGTTCGTGAAAGGAAGTCATCCCCTTCTGTCTCGTATCGAACCAACGACTCAGAAGCAATTTCTTTTCTTTGGGCTTTGTGATCTTCAGTCAGTTCGCGAGGAACAAACCGTGAACACACTTTTGAGTATCCCAGTTGCTGAATTATCGTATTCACACTTCCTGCGTGGCTCATCATCAAGGCTGGCTTTCCCTCTCTCCGATGATCTCACACGTTTAGACCAGCGTCCAACTGTGCTTCGATCAACAACACCATCTCCGTAAACGTTTTGTAAACGTTTGTGAATATTTCCAACTGTTTCCTTCTCTGCGGTTAAGAACTCGATAACAGCTCTCTGTTTACGACGCACATCACTGTCAGACGCCATTTTCGAAACTGCGTTAACCATCGGTTTTATACAAGGAGGGGAGGTTCAAATATATATATATATATATATATATATATATATATATATATGTGAAGCGCAGAAAGTTCAAACTTACGGCCTAAAAGACATTTCAGTCCCATGGCCTATTATTTAGCTCAGAAAAAAGGGTGGGACAAAATATATTGAGTGCCCCTAGTAATATGCGAGACAACACTGATATTAAAAATTATAGTTATGGGTCAGTGTTCGTTTCTGAGTTACGAAAATCATTATTTATTTTCAGTATTCTTAATTATAATCCTGAAATGAGATTTCAGAACAAAAGATCGTCAGACATTTCTGGATAACGTATAAATAGTAATATTTTAATTAAAGTCCAAATGATGCCAAATTTAAGTCACGAAAAAAAGGTTTCGAACAAATGTGACGAATATTTGTTTTCCACGAGTTAATTGACGTAGTTCATCAATTCATTTTAAGAGACGCGCCACTCTCTTTCAGTTTTGACGTGCGAGAGATCTCGCTGCTCAAAAGAATAATTTTAATTTTTATGTCAATCAAGACGCCATTACTGTCAAATAGAGATTTATTTACATAAAAATATGTGTTGAAGTACTGTAGTATCGCCATTATTGCGCGAATTGAACTTTTAACTGTTTTTTGGGGGGTTTGAAGGTTCAAAGGAATTTTAAAGGACTGTGAAGGAAGGAAAATCGTAACCGCTGATCGTTAACGTTTAAACATTGAACAATTTCTAGTTTTTTGTTTTTTGTTTTGTAACACTAAAAAATCAAATTTAATTTTCATTAAAATTTGGTTCAAAACCGGAAATTCTTATACAAAATACCTACACAAATCTTCAAAATATGAATATTATACATATATATATATGAAAAATTATTTCACGAAAGTGACACGTGAAAAGTATTTATGATGAATAAAACCACGAAGGAAAAAAGAAACACAAAGGGGTGCTCAAGCGCTTTCGTCTAATGACATCCTCAGGAACACTGGAGTGAAAGGACAGATCAAGGCAATATATAGGTTACAAAAATAAACATACATACATACATATTCATATATATATATACATATATATATATATATATATATATATATATATACATATACATATATATAGTAAGCATAGAAAAAATTGTGGGAGGAGCAAACATTTATATGGGAGATTGACACTTTTAGCACTTCAGCCGACATTCAATATAAATTCAAATGGCTTGTTTATGAAACAGGTCACAAAAGAATAAAGAAATAAAAATAAATATAAATATAAATTGAGAAAAAATTAATTACAAAATAGTGCCTTAGTGATATATATGTCACAGCCTAAATAATCATAAAGAAATAAACAGGCAAATAAAAAAACCACAATATATATATATATATATATATATATATATAAAAAGACACTTTTAGCACTTTGGCCGACCTTCAATATAAATTCAAATGGCTTGTTTATGGAACAGGTCACAAAAGAATAAAGAAATAAAAATAAATATAAATATTGTAAGTGGAGTCTACAAATTCAAACTTCCCTTTTGAGCTTGAATTTGTAGACTCCACTTACAATATTTATATTTATTTTTATTTCTTTATTCTTTTGTGACCTGTTCCATAAACAAGCCATTTGAATTTATATTGAAGGTCGGCCAAAGTGCTAAAAGTGTCTTTTTATATATATTATATATATTATATATATATATATATGTATGTATATATATTTGTGGTTTTTTTATTTGCCTGTTTATTTCTTTATGATTATTTAGGCTGTGACATATATATCACTAAGGCACTATTTTGTAATTAATTTTTCTCAATTTATATTTATATTTATTTTTATTTCTTTATTCTTTTGTGACCTGTTTCATAAACAAGCCATTTGAATTTATATTGAATGTCGGCTGAAGTGCTAAAAGTGTCAATCTCCCATATAAATGTTTGCTCCTCCCACAATTTTTTCTATGCTTACTATATATATGTATATGTATATATATATATATATGTATGAATATGTATGTATGTATGTTTATTTTTGTAACCTATATATTGCCTTGATCTGTCCTTTCACTCCAGTGTTCCTGAGGATGTCATTAGACGAAAGCGCTTGAGCACCCCTTTGTGTTTCTTTTTTCCTTCGTGGTTTTATTCATCATATATATATATATATCGAGAGAGAGAGAGAGAGAGAGAATTATTATTCAGATAGTGTTCTTTTAGTTATCATCAATAGAATTCGTCATTGTGTGTAAATAACCTTTGGTTAACTTCCGCCCGAATTGTTCATTCTGACGAAGGTCAAGCTTTTCACTCCACCTTAGACCTACAGTTTAACGTGGAATCCGAACCACGCCCCATCAGCAGCCCAGTGTCTTAACCACTAGGCCACCTAGGGTACCCATTTATCTACCAACCACTTTCTTTATTGTGTGGAAGGATGAACAGCTGGGTTTTGCTGCGCGCCGGCTGCCGTCGGGTCTCGAACCCGGGGCCGATGGATTCGTAGTCAGCGACGCTAACCACTACACCACCGAGGCGCAGATAGATAGATAGATAGATAGAGTCAGCGACGCTAACCACTACACCACCGAGGCGCATATATATAATAATATATATATATATATATATATAAAATCAAAGATCCAAAGAGTAAAGATTGAAGGATGCAACAAAAGTCACTTGAAAATTAGACGAGATCTGGCTCCTTTGCGACACATCATATTTCGTGGATGACCAGTTTAAGATCTATTATAAGATGTGAACTATGCTGCGCTCTAAACAACAACAGATATATATATATATAAGAGAGAGAGAGAGAGAGAGAGAGAGAGAGAGAGAATTATTATTGAGATAGTGTTCTTTTAGTTAGAGTCGATAAAATTCGTCATTGTATTATTGTCTTCGTAAACTGTTTGTTACAAAATGTTTGTAATCGCGGTTTCTTTTTTTGAAGAATCTCGAAATAGTTTATAATGACCACCAACTGTGCGTTATTATTACAGCGTTCCCGAGGGCCGCCCTGAGCTATTTTTGACGCCCCAAGAATCTCGGGTGGACATCCTGTCATCGAGTCTAATAATTTCTTGTAGCGAAACCCTTTAAACTTAAATGAAAAATACTGTAGTTTAAATAGGCAACATCGTGGCCATTGCGTCGTTTCGTTTAAATGATGCGTTTCCGTCACATTTTACACCCGTAACGTTGTATAATACATTACAATACAGTAAAACCATCGTTAATATGAGCTGGCTGACGGTGCCATTATTAATAGACAATTGCAACAGAACTAGGTACAGTGCGTAGTTTCTGCTATAAATACAGAAGAACGACCCCACCTTTACTTTTTCAGCTTTAGTTTTTGCAGTTAGAAATAGCGTTCATGCTCCCTTTGAGTGTGACAAAACTCCCTTTTTTTATCTGACTCGTTGAACCGAAGAGACACGAATTAAAAATTACATCTTCCGTTAAGAGAAATGAGTGAAATGAGTGAATTATGAGGAAGAAAGTAAACGTATTGAAAATTTATTTCGCAAAAGAAAAGTATTTTTTCAGATTAAAAAAAAAACCTTGTACAAATGAAAAAATGAGGTAACCACCCGGGAATCGAACCCGGGATCTTCCGATTGCCGGTCAGATATGATAACCACTACACCATGGTTACCTCATTTTTCATTTGTTCGTTCTCCCTCCTCATCTTGCGCGGCACGTTCTTCTATACAAGCGTCGTTCTTTACGTTAATTATACTGTGTGTTGTTTGCAGTTAAAATGTATATATGTGCGGCATGCGGGAGGTGCCCCCTCAGGGCATTGGTTTCTGCTCGTATGTAGGAGAATTACGACTTCTGATTGATTGAGGTCCATGGTGTAGTGGTTATCATATCTGACCGGCAATCGGAAGATCCCGGGCTCGATTCCCGGGTGGTTACCTCATTTTTTCATTTGTTCGTTCTCCCTCCTCATCTTGCGCGGAACGTTCTTTTATACAAGCGTCGTTCTTTACGTATATATATATATATATATATATATATATATATATATATATATAAATAAATAAAACGTTCTATAAGCACTTTGTAAATGTTTTGAGGGATGATAATATGTAATTCAACTTAGGTGAATATTTTCAATTATTAGAAGATGGATTGAGGGAATAAAGCCACAATAAGAAATTGACTCACTTGATTCACATTTGTCATCCCGTTTTTCGTAATCCCCTTTGTCATCCACTTTTTCCTAATGCCCCCTTATCACTTCTGGTCCCCAATGCCTTATAAATTTACTCTTTCCTTCTCTTCCTCTTCATTCGCGCTTCGCTTCATGAAGACCAAGACCTTGGAATAGGCAGAAAGGTCGTGCTTCCAATAAATCCATTTCTTAGTGTGGCTTTATTTTCTAACGATTTATAAAGGTTGTCTCTTCGATTTTGGTGGATTAACGCGTCCTTCTCTTTCCCTCTTAGATGTTCATGGAAGGAACAACTGCTGTTCTCGAAATTCAGCAGACCTTCGCGGAAGATAGCGGAACGTTCACCTGTCGAGCAACAAACCCAGCCGGACAGGCTGAGACGTCCGCTCTTCTCACCGTCCAAAAGCAAACGTGAAGTCTTTCTCTTCTTTGTCCTCTTCTAATCACGTAGAAGGTCCTTAACTATTCGGACGTATGGTTTAAATACTGATTCTCAAAAGTTCTGGTTTGTTATCGCTTTTCACTTAGATGAGTCTTCTTCTCCTATCAGTGCTTCGTATATTACGTCTATACGAGTCTTTTATAATGACGCCTTAAGAAGAATGTTTCTCTTATGCTTTAAGTACCTTATTGAGTTCCACTCTCGATACGCTCTTCTTCAGGTATTCATTCGCAAATGAATGTAACTCCTTTTTTCTTTGTCTTATCTCCACATGTACGAAACAACGAACTAGGTTTAAGGTCTTTTAAATGATACCTGAAGAAGATTCACTTTTATATAAATGATGCCCCTATTTCTTATAATACACATGTAACGAATATAAAAGCAAAAAAATCAGTATATATATATATATATATATATATATATAATTGTAAATTTAATTTCGTTCGCATCAATGACTTTTCTAGTTTCATGTCCACTCTGAAGTTTTGTATGATTTATATAAAGAAGTTTCCTGCTGCTGACTTCCTTATATACTTCAGTGAAATATGATTCTTGTCCCCCTTAATAATGATATTTCATCTAAACCTTCGACTAGATTTGAAAACTTTAAAAGCAAATTATTGGTGGCAATAATAATATATATTCATTTGTACAATGTGTAACCAGTGATCATTGTATTCAGTGTTAAAAATTTACGAATATATTATTTTTTTTATCGGAGTGTTTTCTAGTAATTGAAAACTACAATTACTCAATTATTATTTTTGTATTAATTATTGGGAATTCTATTAATTTTATTGAAATTTATATATATATATATATATATATATATATACATATAAAAATTTTTTATTACCGAGAATGCATTAGATTATTATATTGAAATCTGTGTCAATTTCATACTGATTATTTTTTGGGTTGTTTGCAACCCGATATTTTATTTTGTCATGTACTACGTTCATGAAACAATAAAAATAAAGCAAAATTATCATTCGTATTATACTTAAATAACCACTACATTATATTTCATAAATTTTGTTCAAACGGTGACAATAATAGGCTGCTCTGCTTATAAGGTGATATAAACTAAAACCTTCTTCGAAATAAACAAATACCATTAAAAAAACATTACCATGCGAAACGTTACCACTTAAAACGTTACCATGTGAAACGTTACCACTTAAAACGTTATCATGTGAAATATTACCGCTTAAAACGTTACCATGTGAAACGTCGCACGATCAAACATTTTTAAACTGTTTACTCAATACGTGTGTAGAACACAAAAGACGTTTCGAAACTCCCACTGTGTGTTTGTGTCTCTTCACCTTATCTTCATTGCTTAAGTGCTTTGGCAAAAGAGATGATAAAGAAAGCAGATTTGATGAAACGTAAGAAACGCTTCAAGTGCAAAGCAAACTCAGTCTTGTTCAAGAGACTCCTTCGGATTGCGAGTTATAGATTACCTTCAAACTGTCTAGTCGTAGAATGAATTGTGGTGAAAAACGCTCATCAAACTCCATAATTCACAATAAAACTCATTAGTTGGAGAATACAAAGGAATACTTCACCGTAAAAACGACACTTATTTATTCCTGTTTCTTTCAGGATACAGAACCAGAGTCAAAGTACCGAAATGCTAAAATTTCTTTATAGAGATGAACTGAAGTATATACAGACATATTCGCACATACAAACACATACACGTACATGTACACAAACCGGAAACAAAAAATCTCGAAACTAAATTAATGTGTTCAACTTGTTGGCAACAGTCTCAAAAGTCTGCCCAGATGGCTGGGCAAACGAGGTGCCCCAAAAAGAAACGATGCAGAGAAACAGGGCTGAATAAGCGACCCAAAATAACAACCAAATTACAAACTTCAGTGCAAACCGTTTTCTACCAAATTAATTTCATCTTTTATGGGAATCTTCTCCAAAAGGAAAAAGCAAAGAATGAATAAGGAATTTTAGTCCTTTATTTGTCACACTTTTGAAGTTATAAATAAAAACTGAAGAAAGCACTGCGTTACAATAGTGTTATAATCATCTTAAAACATATTTGAAATTCTTTACATATAAAACTTTACTACAAATGCAGAAAAAACTTATTTACAAAATCAACAATAAAAAGCGTAAAAATAGTACACATAAAAATAGATAAACAGCTCCTTATGAAGGTTTTGGCATCGACACAGTGCTTACAAATTCACTAAATTCTGACTCATGTTTATGATTAAACTCAAAGATCAAAGAAAAGGAATGTTTCCAAGATTTTAATCAAAGAATCTTCAGTTAAATAAATAGGATGACACAACACCTTACATAATAATTACTTTTACACATTAATATCAAAGCTCTGATGATGATGATGATGATGATCTACAGATCTACAGAAGCTAAGGCTAACAAAGACCCTATGATGATGATGATGATGATGATGATGATGTAACTTTCAAACTGTCAATTTTTGATGGTGTTTTCTTTGCTGCGTCGTGAATCTTCGACTTCTTCCCAAAATGCACGATTAAACTTCTTAAAAAGCCACTTCGACCTCGAGAGATTCCTGCAAAACAAATATTTATTTAATATGCATTTCTTTCATATATATATATATATATGCAGTTTTAACGGCTTTTTACTCAATAAAATACATGAAGAAATATAGAAACACGTAACCACGTAAAAAACTAGTCTTTCCTTCTTAAAGACAAGAACAAATTAGTGTGCACAAATAGTTGAAATTCTGCAGCGAAAAATCTAAAATATATAATAAGTTTGACGCGAGCTAAAATGACAAAAAGAATATTCATACTCGAGCAATAAAGAATGAGGAAATAAAAGATTAAAAGGAGGCCGAAGAAGCGTGATAAAAAAAATAAAACTGTATAAATAAATGAGAGGGGTATTAAATGAAGGGAAGACGAAAATGAGGGGAGAGAAAGAAACCAACCAAGGGCATAGCCTTATGAGGTATTGAAATCGTGAATCCCAAACTGGGAAAAGAATTTCCGAGTTCAATTTCTTGGCATAAGAATTTTTGCCAAACTTTCAATTGAAGGTAATGCCCAAAAACTGGCAGCAAATTTGTAAAAGAATGAATCACCTTTGAATAGGAGAACAAATGTCTTATAAAGTTAACAAAATGGGCACACACTGAAATGATTGTGTGGGATTTAACAGTAAGCCGCAATTTAAAAAAAAAAAAAAAAAGATCCCCCCCGACACACACACAAAAAAGACGCAATCCGAAGTCAAGCAAATAATATGCCTGACACGCCTTTTATAGCACTCTAAAACTGACTCTTCACGTATAATCAAGAAAAATAAATATTTATTATACGCCTTTATCGGCAATGAAAGAAGCGAGGAAGTCGGGAATGGTTAGATGCTATTAAAAGGTTTACAACTAGCAAAGTGCCAACAAAGTTAGATGAAAATTCTTGCAACAGAGACCACAAAAATAGGTAACACAGCTATACAGTATAATGAGATTATCTTTTTTAAATACACTGAGTCACCTTAAAAACGGGTCTGCAGCTCTTAAAAATAAATTGTATTACTAATTTTTAAGACTAATCTAATGCATTCTATACTGAATAACTTTGAAATATATAAACAACTGTTAATATTGTAAATGGATTTAATTAAAATGTACGAATGATTTTAACTTAGTTTGAATTAATTAACTGGTTTAACGTGAATTATTAAGTGAATAAGCTCTCTAATTTGTATTCAAATCTAAAAGGCAAATGTTAAAAAATATTGCATAGATAAGACCCTATTACAATAATTGTATATACTACAAACGTAAATTGAGTTAGTGAGTTACCAATAAATTAAAGACAATTAAAAAATAAAAATTAATATTTCAGTTAGCAAAGAAATACTACTACTACTAATAATAATAATAATAATAATATGCACAAAAACTAGAATTGCAACATTACCTTTTAAGAAGTAAAGAGAGGAGCGGTTACAAAGTTGTAGAAAAGCTTTTCCCTTATAATTAAATCCACCGTGACAGACAGCGTCAGTCAGCCATCTAATTCTGTCAACTCAGAGTTATTTCAAAATTTGCTTCCTTTTCCTTACCAGGCACCAGTAAGCCAAACTCACAACTGAGGGGAAAATGGTGAAAAACTTTGTCAAATAGTCTAGTATAATGAAACTCCGCCCACATTTCTATGACATCATCTCCATTTACTCATCTACCAATAGAAAAAGAATTAGTCAGAAAGAGCTACTATTTAATTGGGCGCCACCAATTTTTAAAACTATAATAAAATTAAAGTAATTTTTTTACTTTAAATCTCTTAAACTTAACGTACGAATTACTTTTATTCATTCAGGAATGTCAGGCGAACGTGTTACGAGCTTTACACTTACATCACTTATCTATACTTGAACATATTCCTATACTCGTTATCTTATATATATATATATATATATATATATATATATAGAGCCAAACACACAGACAGACAAATATACACAAACACATAGGCAGATGGAGATTAACAGATAGATAGACAGATAGACAAATACATACATATTACACATGTATCATTCATTCATTTCACGTGTTTAATTGTGAAATTCATCCCATGCATCTGTACATACATACATGCATATACATATCTACGTGTCTTCATACATATACCTACATTATGGGCTACATACATACATATATAGGGTGAACCAAATGTAGGTGGACAGTAAATGATAACGTTTATTTTGAGATTACATATTTAATTTTTTTGTATACTATAATACAAAATAAAATTTAAATAAATTTAGTTATAATATTTAATATAATATAACACAAACACCATAGTTATAATGAACACCATAGTTATAATATAATATAACACAAACCGTATTCAACCTACTGTCCACCTACTTTTGGTTCACCGGTATATATACGTACGTACAATCAGCCAGATAGATAGGTAGATAGATAGATAGATAGATAGATAGATAGATAGATGTTAGTAAGAGATCAGTTTTACTGAACTCTTCACTTCATCATTATTAGAATGAAAATAGGTTGAAAAAAAGAATAATAAGACCAGTTAAAATCTTTGCGCATTAATAGCTATTGAAGACATTTTACAGGAAATTTACTTTCATTTCTTTATTATAAAAATATAAAATAATCGCCAGAACTTTTGAAATCAGAAATAAATAATAAAGGGGTTTCAATAAGTATAAAACCATTAATTAATTTTATCAGGTTATTTCCTGATTAAAAAATCTGTATCTGTAAATCTGTATCTGTATCTACACCAGGTGTAGAACCTTTACTTCATATACTGTATATATATATATAATCATACACAAGGGTGTGTGTGTGTGTGTGTGACAGGTGTTGCAATGTCTCTGTTTTCTCGTCACCAAAATTTCTTAATTTAGGTTTACAAATACTTTGAAATTCTAGGTGAGTTGATACAAGTACAACAACGAGATAGTACTCGACCCAGTCGAAAAAGAGAAGTTTCCTTAACTCGAAAGTACCGCTGGGTATCTCCTAGTCCGTGTAGGTTTAGCGATGATGAAAGTGTACGTCATCATCCGTGGAGGCCAGACAAGAAGAAAGTTAAAAAGCAAAGGGTGAAGCGAATTCCTTGGAATCCTATGAAACCTGAAAAATTGAACTATGAAGAAGTAGCTTCTAAATTAAAATCACAGTGGAAACCTACTGAACCAGCTAGACCAGATGAACCAACTGTACCCAAGATTAAACTAAAGAGAGCTAAACAAAACCGATTTGTAAGGGAGCCAATTCAGCTTGAAACTGTTGATCTCCGAAAATCAGTACCAAATCAGTTTGTTAAGGAGGAGTTTAAATTAGAAGACGTTCAGTTGCATCATGTTGATCTCGGAGAAGATATCGATGTCGATGATATGTCTAGGAAATCCCTGAGTCCACAAAGAATTCCAGACAGAAGAGGTGAGTTCAGAGAAATTGAAGACCGTTCTCATCTTAGTCGCAGAGCTAAAGAAGAGGAAAAAGCTACCTGGAGAAAGAAGCTAGAAAGTCCACAAATAATTTTAGACAGCAAAGATAAATTCAGAGAAATTGAAGACAGTTCCCGTGTCAGCCGTAAAACTGAAGCGGATGAAACGCCTAGCTGGAGAAAGAAGAGAGACACCAGCTTTGGAAAAGTGAAACCAAGCAAACAAATTGAAGAACAACAAATAAATGGGACCACTGAATCAGAAACAAAAGCAAAGAAACCAAAAAGAAGTACTCTCGCACAAACACTGAAGGGAAAAATATTTGAGAAATTTAAACCTCATGGTTCAAAATATGATACGGAAGACACATACAGTGAAGAAGGAAATGATGTATCATCAGGTTCTATAAGTTCACTCGATAGTAGTGAAAGGGAGAATATAATGGATATATCTGACTCCTCCTTTTTAAACTTAGATAAGAAGGAAACCTCTCGAAAAATTCCAAAACAAAGAGTACAAGATACTAAGCCAGCAGAAATGAAGTATCAAGATGTAAGAAAAGACCTTAAAAAGACAACCATACAACAAGCAAAAATGTCTGAGCAACAGCTGGAAGAAGTTAAATTAAAACCAGCAAAAATAACTGAAAAACCGGTTGAACTAAAACTAGAACCTGTGGTTTTGAAGCCAGTAAAACGAAAAGACATTGTAGATCAGAGCCAACTTCAAGAACCTGAAAAACCAAGCTGGCAAAAGAAAACGGAAATTCCAGAAGACCAAGAATTTACTGAGATTACATCGAAAACAGAACTAGACATTGAAGAGTCATTGAGCAAAAAAGAACGTTTAAAACCAGCTTGGCTTAAAGAAAAGGAAGCCGAGCAGAAACAGCAACAAGCGGAACCAGGAAAAGTTATTAGAAAACCGATAAAAATAAAAGAAAAACAGCGCGAACCGAAGCCAGAAGAGGTTACACTGAAACCAGTTAAAAGAAGAGACAAAGAACCTGAACCTGAACAAGAATCAGTTACTCTTAAGCCAGTAATAGGAAAACAAAAGGAACCACAACAAAAAGAAGAAACTATGTTGAAACCTCCTTGGCTAAAGAAAAAAGAACCTCATGAAGAGCTAGAAGATTCATCAATGCTGCAAATAAAAAGAAAAGAAAAAGAACTTGAAGTACAGCCAGAAGAGGTGACCTTAAAACCGACTGATAAAATACACATGAAACTTCAAGAAAGTATTTTAAAACCATTATGGATAAAAGAAAAACAACCAGAACCAGAAGTTAAACCAGAACGAGTGGGACTAAAACCGATAAAACGAAAAAAAAGAACCAGAGCCAGAACCGGAAGAAGTGAAATTAAAACCAATAAAAAGAAGGGAAAAGGAACAGGAACCACAACCGGAAGAAGTACATTTAAAACCAGTTAAAAGGAGAGATAAAGAAGCAGAACCTGAAGAACCAGTAACACTTAAACCATTCAGAAAAGAAAAAGAAGAGCCACCAAAGGAAGAAGTTACCTTAAAACCAATTAAAAGAAGAGAAAAAGAGCCAGAGCCTGAAAGAGAGCAAGTTACTTTGAAACCTGTTAAGAGGAAAGAAAAAGAAGAACCACCGAAAGATGATATTTCTTTGAAACCCATTAAACGTATAGATAAAGAACCAGAACCTGAAGAACCAGTAATTCTGAAACCATTTAAAAAGGAAAAGGAAGAAGAACCAGAGGAAGATGTAAGCACACCATCTTGGAGAAGGAAGAAGCTTCCAGAATCTAAACCAGAACCAGAAAAAGTTACACTAAAACCGATTCCACGTAAAGAAAAGGAACCTGAACCTGAACCGGAGAAAGTGGATCTTAAACCAATCAGACCAACTGAAAAGGAAGAACCTGAAGAGGATGTGAAGGCACCAACTTGGAGAAGGAAGGAACTACCAGAATCCAAACCAAAACTAGAAGAAGTTACACTAAAACCCGTAAAACGTAAAGAGAAAGAACCAGAGCCTGAAGAAGAGCCAATTACTCTGAAGCCAATTAAAAGAAGAGAAAAAGAAGAATCTCCAGAGGAGGAGAAGGTTACCTTAAAACCAATTAAAAGGAGAGATGAGGAACCAGAACCTGCGGAACCAGTAACTCTTAAACCAGTTAGGAAAGAAAAAGAAGAACTACCAAAGGAAGAAATTACCTTAAAACCAATTAAAAGGAGAGAGAGAGAACCAGAGCCTGAAAGAGAGCAAATTACTTTGAAACCTGTTAAGAGGAAGGAAAAAGAAGAACCACCAGAAGATGACATTTCTTTGAAACCCATTAAGCGTATAGATAAGGCACCAGAACCTGAGGAACCAGTGACTCTTAAACCATTCAAAAAGGAAAAAGAAGAACCTGAGGAGGATGTGAAGGCACCAATGTGGAGAAGGAAGGAACTAGCAGAAACTAAACCAGAACCAGAAGAAGTTACACTAAAACCAATTCCTCGTAAAGAAAAGGAACCTGAACCTGAACCAGAAAAAATAGTTCTCAAACCAATCAAACCAACTAAAAAGGAAGAACCTGAGGAGGAGATAAGTGCACCAACGTGGAAAAGAAAGGAACTACCAGAATCTAAACCAGAACCAGAAGAAGTTACGCTAAAACCAATTCCTCGTAAAAAAAGGAACCTGAACTTGAACCGGAGGAAGTAGTTCTTAAACCAATCAAACCAGCTAAAAGGAAGAACCTGAGGAGGAGATAAGTGCACCAACGTGGAAAAGAAAGGAACTACCAGAATCTAAACCAGAACCAGAAGAAGTTACGTTAAAACCAATTCCTCGTAAAGAAAAGGAACCTGAACTTGAACCGGAGGAAGTAGTTCTTAAACCAATCAAACCAGCTAAAAAGGAAGAACCTGAGGAGGAGATAAGTGCACCAACGTGGAAAAGAAAGGAACTACCAGAATCTAAACCAGAACCAGAAGAAGTTACGCTAAAACCAATTCCTCGTAAAGAAAAGGAACCTGAACTTGAACCGGAGGAAGTAGTTCTTAAACCAATCAAACCAGCTAAAAAGGAAGAACCTGAGGAGGAGATAAGTGCACCAACGTGGAAAAGAAAGGAACTACCAGAATCTAAACCAGAACCAGAAGAAGTTACGCTAAAACCAATTCCTTGTAAAGAAAAGGAACCTGAACTTGAACCGGAGGAAGTAGTTCTTAAACCAATCAAACCAGCTAAAAAGGAAGAACCTGAGGAGGAGATAAGTGCACCAACGTGGAAAAGAAAGGAACTACCAGAATCTAAACCAGAACCAGAAGAAGTTACGTTAAAACCAATTCCTCGTAAAGAAAAGGAACCTGAACTTGAACCGGAGGAAGTAGTTCTTAAACCAATCAAACCAGCTAAAAAGGAAGAACCTGAGGAGGAGATAAGTGCACCAACGTGGAAAAGAAAGGAACTACCAGAATCTAAACCAGAACCAGAAGAAGTTACGTTAAAACCAATTCCTCGTAAAGAAAAGGAACCTGAACTTGAACCGGAGGAAGTAGTTCTTAAACCAATCAAACCAGCTAAAAAGGAAGAACCTGAGGAGGAGATAAGTGCACCAACGTGGAAAAGAAAGGAACTACCAGAATCTAAACCAGAACCAGAAGAAGTTGCGTTAAAACCAATTCCTCGTAAAGAAAAGGAACCTGAACTTGAACCGGAGGAAGTAGTTCTTAAACCAATCAAACCAGCTAAAAAGGAAGAACCTGAGGAGGAGATAAGTGCACCAACGTGGAAAAGAAAGGAACTACCAGAATCTAAACCAGAACCAGAAGAAGTTACGTTAAAACCAATTCCTCGTAAAGAAAAGGAACCTGAACTTGAACCGGAGGAAGTAGTTCTTAAACCAATCAAACCAGCTAAAAAGGAAGAACCTGAGGAGGAGATAAGTGCACCAACGTGGAAAAGAAAGGAACTACCAGAATCTAAACCAGAACCAGAAGAAGTTACGTTAAAACCAATTCCTCGTAAAGAAAAGGAACCTGAACTTGAACCGGAGGAAGTAGTTCTTAAACCAATCAAACCAGCTAAAAAGGAAGAACCTGAGGAGGAGATAAGTGCACCAACGTGGAAAAGAAAGGAACTACCAGAATCTAAACCAGAACCAGAAGAAGTTGCGTTAAAACCAATTCCTCGTAAAGAAAAGGAACCTGAACTTGAACCGGAGGAAGTAGTTCTTAAACCAATCAAACCAGCTAAAAAGGAAGAACCTGAGGAGGAGATAAGTGCACCAACGTGGAAAAGAAAGGAACTACCAGAATCTAAACCAGAACCAGAAGAAGTTGCGTTAAAACCAATTCCTCGTAAAGAAAGGGAGCCAGAGCTTGAACCGGAGAAAGTGGATCTGAAGCCAGTAAAACGAATTGAAAAGGAAGAGAAACCAAAGGAGGACGTCACTTTGAAACCAGTAAAGCACGAAGATGAAAAACCAAAGACCGTGGAAGAACCAATTCCTCTGAAACCAATTGAGAAAGAGGAAGTGCCTAAGGAGAAAAAGCCTAAGGAAACACCACTTGAAGAAAAACCAGTAGATGAAGAACCCGAACGCAAATCAATGTCACCAATAGAAATAATTGAAAGCGAAGATGATTTTGTGTTAATCTCAACAGTGGAAATCAAAGAGAAAAAACCAAAACCAGCAAAGAAGAAAAGTTTAACTGAAATATCTCAGAGAATTGAAACAAAGAAAATAGAACAACAAGAATCCAAAGAAACGGTACATAAACCGAAGAAAATTTTGAAACGTGTTCATAAGAAGCCAAAAGAGATCGAATACATTCCTCCAAAGTTCACTTTAACCCTCCATCCTGTAATTAAACAAGCTCACGAAGAGGCTGAGTTTGTTTGTGAAATTAGTGCCTATCCTCTACCCGAAATAGCGTGGTATTTTAATAATGAGCAAATAACTGAAGACAGCAATGTCGAAATGAGTTACGACAGAAATATTGCTAAACTCGTAGTAAAGAATGTGACAGAACAAAATGTGGGTCTGTACTCGTGTGAAGCCAAAAATGTAGTTGGAAAAGCCACATCTTCGAGCAACCTCGCAATTGAAGGTATATACATATATAAAACCTGGAATGATATGATACGTGTTGCTTTCTCCTTTTCATGTTTTGTTTGTTTATCGAAAATGTTTCCAATTTATAGCTTTTTAAGGCAATTACTAATCAATTTTATACTTTTTCTTTAATTTTGTTTTTATGAAAATGATGATGACTGAACGCTATTAACCAAAATAGCATTTTCAGTGTATAATAATATTGTTTCATTTTATTGAAATTACTAATTATATAATTCCTAAATTCATTGACACAAATTATTTGGTTGCAACAACCAAATTATTTGCCAACCAACTCAAATTTGTTTATTCAACCAATCAAGTTCGCTAACCAGAAACATAATCACACTGTAAAATTTAATTGATTCATACAAAACACTGATATTCAAAATGTAATTGGTCCACACACATATATATATATATATATATATATATATATATATATATATATTTACCAATTAATTTTTTTAATCGTTGGTCTGACGGATCAATTAAACTGTACAGTGCATGTTTTATGCAATCATGCAATCATTGCGTGGTTGAATTAAATATTTGAGTTGTTCGTCAAATAAATAAACAATTGGTTTAATTGATTGGTTAAACCAAATATCTTTTCTTCAGTAATTAATATACTAAAAGAACTGCTCATAATGCCAATAATGCCAATAATTCTTTTGTAAATTACTGTAAGATTCCGAAATGTTACATTGGGACAGCGAGAAAATATACAAGGTGATAAACTATACAGGGTGATAAAGTGCGCAACTGCAAAATTTCTAACGTACTTTTTAGTGCGCACTTCTTAAATTGATACCGGGAAGAATCTACGAAAAAATATATACATCAATAAAAAGCACGAAGAGAATAGAATTTATATTATTTGCCACGTGACCATTCTATATATTTCCCTCGAGTGTTACTTGGCACATTCTCAGACAACTCTTTTACGTTAATAATAAATCTGACGCCATTCGCTCTCTGAACGCCGGCAAGATTTGTTGCCACTGTTAACAACTTTATCGTAACATCTAACATTTTAAATAAATTACGACAAAAACAACAGTAATAAAAATTAATATACCATGAGAGGATAATATAGATATATATATATATATATATATATATATATGCTACAACTCAGAATGGTCCCCTGAGAAACTTTTATGTTACACACAGACCGTGCATGGAACAAAGAACTCTTCTGGAAAAATTATTGAATTGAATTGAATTGTATTGAATAACCTTTATTAATAATAAAATAAATACATTCGTTTTACAATTTACAATGACATGACTAATTGTGAAACTCAACTATTTATTTAATTTAATTTGGCCCTTAAGCTTTAGGCTTTACTGGGCTCTTATAAAAAAAATAAACAGCTAGTTGTTATTAATTAATAATAAATAAATAAATAAGTAAATAAGTATTATTAATAGTTAAAGTATGTATTAATCTCAAATTATCACTACTGACACGACAAATGCAAGTCACCATTGAAGGCATTATTACCAATACCATACAGAGAAACCAATGTTACACATGAGAGATAAGAACTGAACAATCCCAAGAAATGTGTTTTTAATACTAGATTACACACGAGAAATTAATAATTAGTAAACAATAGTAATGGACATTAATCCTAGATTTTTGTTAGAATGCCATTATTAATCGGGATTTCAACTTAGTTTTAAACAAATTTACAGTCACAATATTTTTTATATCGGCATTTAAGTCATTCCATAGTTTCAACCCAATAAAAATGGGTAGTTTTTGAAATGAAGACAATCTAAATTGAGATATAACAAGCTTTGATCTATTTCTGGTCTGATACGAGTGGATTTCTTGATGAGTTACAAAATATCTATTACCCATTGTAAATTAATGATTTTGTTCTTACACTCGTAAATAAAAATAAAATGTGCCAGTTTGGTTATATCACTGAGCTTTAGTAGGTTAAACTCTTTAAATAATGCACTAGAGTGATCAAAGAAATCAGCATCAGATAATAACCTTATTGCTCGTTTTTGGATGACAAAGATACCATTTAATGCGTTGTTAGCTGAGTTTCCCCAAACAAGGGTGCAGTACGTTATATAAGGAAGAACAAGAGTATGATAGAGTCAATATAACCTGTTTAGGGACTACATTTCTAAGTTTAAATATTATAGCAACGCTCCTTGAAATCTTTTTCGCAATATAATTTACATGATCACTCCATTGCAATTTCTTATCTAGCATTACACCAACAAATTTTGTTACAGTACACTCCTTTATAGCGATTTCATTACCATTAAGTTCATCAAGATATACATTTCTTTTATTAGTAAAAATCAGGAAATTTGTTTTACTGGTATTTAGGAAGAGTTTATTGGTGGTCAACCATTTCATTACACTGATGAATTCTGAATTAAATATATTCTTAGCTGAATTAACATCTTTACAAGAAAAAGACACTTGTATCATCCGCAAACATTATGAAGTTCAGTATATCAGATGAACGTGGAAGGTCATTTATATATAATAAAAATAACATGGACCCAGAACTGAGCCTTGTGGCACATCATGTTTGACAAGTGCTTTAGTTGAGCAAACCTTATTTACTGGTTATTAAACCCAACTTTAATTCGAATAAGTAACAGTAAATGACAAATACAATATACAGTATGTTAATTATCATGAAAAAGAAAATCTTTATCTTTAGTATTTGTCATTTACCATCACTTATTCGGACTATAGTAGATTTAATTTTCCGAGAAAAGTTCCTTGTTCCTTGTAACATTCATTCATTCATACATACATACATACATACATACACACACACATATATATATATATATATAATATATATATATATATATATATATATATATATATATATATATATTATATTATAGGGAACTTATTAAGAAGCTAATTTTAATTTCCTGGCATTACTCCAATACGACAATAAAAAATCTGACTGATAAAAAATCCGTAATAAATAACAGATAAAAAGATGATAAGAGTATATTAGTGGATTTATTAAAGGTACCCTTTAAATATGAATTGGCACAGCGTCAAATGGCGTCACGATTACGCTGGTTGGCATCGAGTTTCGAGAGAGATATTTGCTCACTAAGGGTTTGGAATTACACAGGTGAACATATAATCATGCATAAGAAAAATAAAGAATAACCACAATTATTATGTTTTCTTGGTTATGTAAGTTGTTTATTTATTATTATTATTATTATTATTGCGTTTGAGGGTAATGAAATTAAAGTTTCGTATGTAGTTGGTCGCAAACAAGTTTTTTATGAATTAATAATGCAGTGTCTCATGAAGCGATGGTATAATATAACAAAAAGTGGAACTTATAATTATATATATATATATATATATATTTCAAAATTTACAAAGGACAATTTGTTGAAAGAACTCGTATGTGGAAATGTTACTAAATTTGCTTCTTCGTTGAAAACATTACATATTGTGATTTGTGTTAAAAATATATTGTGCATTGGAGGAAATATGAATGTAGCATTCGGTAAATTCGATTTTATAGTAAGACGAACCACCATTTCTCTTTCAATTCCATAATATTTTTTACTAACTTCTAATACACGTTTGTATGTGACGTTATTAAAAAGTGTCTAAAACTATATTTTATCCTAAAAAAGAGATTTTCGAATTGTGATATTGAACATTGTGCGAATTACTACTGTTTTATAGGCAATAAAATCCTCGATAATTATTCTTAATAATTGTTTGAAGGTGCGATATCGTGATTGATTAGGAGTTAAAAGTTACAGTTTTCGAGGTGCTAATCGTTTTGTATTCGAACAGGGCGCCAAGAAGAAGTGCCTCGAGGAGAACATCCTCTCTTCTATGAAGTCCTTCAACCGGCGCGGGTCAAGCATGGAGAAAGCGCCGTTCTCAAAGCAAAGGTCAGAGGTCATCCTCCCCCTAAAGTATTGTGGTACCACGGGGACAAGGAGCTCCCAGTGTCAGAGGACTTCGTTCAAGAGTTCCACGTTGCTACTGGAACGGTGGAACTTACGATTAAGGAAGTGTTCATTGATGACAAAGGTTTGTACAAAGCCGTTGCTATTAATGAACATGGGAGAGATGAGACCACGGGTTACTTATCTGTGGAAGATATCGAGGTTCTCGAGAAGAGTGAATTGCGACAGGCACCGCGAATCACTGTTCCTGTAGAAGCTCAGGTATTACCGATCGGTTCCCCCGTCATTATGACCGCCAAATACGAAGCCTTCCCTCCCCCCACCATCAAATGGTACAAGGAAGCGAAGGAGATTAAACCGTCGACCGAATTTATAATCGAAAACACCGACGACGAAACTAAATTGCAGATCAGTGAACTGTTCGAAGATGATCATGGTGAATACCAAGTCAGAATTTTCAACGAAGCTGGAGAAGCGAGATCCGCCGCTACTGTAGTTGTGATGCGTAAGAATAGTTCCATTCTCTCTTCTTTTTACTGAAAACATTTATTTATCTCATGCCAGAATATTTACCTATAACTTTTTAAATTAATTTATTTAATTAGTCGTTGGATGGGTGACCGTCCTCTGGGTTCAGATGATGTAGTAACTCTTGGTTCGGATTCCACGTTAAGTTGTAGATCCCTTTTGTGATATAGCCTAGGTGTGGATATAACGGGGTTAAACGCTAAGGAAACAAGAAATTATTATTACTATTTTTTAATTTCAGATCCCATGCAAACACTTGAACTCCAACCTCCGCAGTTTACTAAAACTTTGAAACCTCAAATTGTTCCTGAAGGAGAAGTAGCCATTTTAGAAGCGGAAGTTACGGCAGAGCCGGAAGTCGAGTTTACCTGGTTCAGACACGGAGAGGAAATTGAGACGAATGAAGATCTTGAGGTTCAGATCAACAGCGGTGACAACAAATCAACGTTAGTCATCAGCGAGCTTTACGAAGACGACTCTGGTGATTATACGGTCACCGCGACAAATCCAGCCGGAAAGGCTTCTTCAACCGCAACACTTTTAGTCGAGGGGGAAATGGCTGAAGAATTTACCTCGCCAGAATTTTGTCCTCCCTTAACGCCAATAAGAGTCATGGACGGAGAACAGGTCCGTTTCACGTGCAGAGTGAAAGGACAGCCTACTCCGAAGATTTCTTGGTTCCATAATGGAAGGCCAATTGATCACCATCGCGAGGTTAAGGTTATGCAGACACCCGACGGAAGAGTAGGCCTCTTGATAAGCGAGGTTTTCCCTGAAGATGCGGGAGACTACACGTGCGTAGCGAGAAATAAAGCTGGAGAGTCAAGATGCACAACTAGCTTGGCAGTTGAATGTAAGTGTCTTTGTTTTCTAAGGAAGATACTCATAATTAATTCTTTTCCATGTACCGTCGGTTACCAAAGTCAGAAAAAACTGGGGCGTAAGGTGGTCGTGGCCCAGTGTATTCCTACTCCGTTAGCGGTAATGAAAAATATGTAAATATTGCATAGGTAGTTTATAGTTTCGTAAATAAGCCTATAATTCTTTCAGCCTATGAGTATCACCCTGATTCTGAAGCAGCAACAATTGCTTCCATTTCTGATAAGCAAATCCTTTCGGGAACCGCGTCCGAGGATGAAATTCTTGACATCGAAAAGGATTCAGAATCAGACACTGAGGCTGGAACGGCTCCATTCTTCTCTAATCGACTCGAAACTATAGTCGAGGTCATAGAAGGATCACCGGTTCGGTAAGAAATAAGGATAATAATGACGCAATAGGACCCGCCTACTGTGGGCCTGAGCTCAAGCACGCCATCTTTTTTATGTGGGAAGGAGGGGCCAAGGGAGAACGCCCGCAAAAATGCCCCCCCTTCCTATGTAAGAACGGGGGAGCCGAAATTAAGGTTTCCGAGGCTCATAATGTTATTTTTTTATAAATTTTGAAAAGATTGTGTAGTGTTAAAATGCATGTATGTGTACTGAAGAATAGGGGGAGAAGTGTGTGTTTGGGAGCATGCTGGACTGTTCATAGGGTAGATGTTGACGCTCGGCGGAGTTGTACCTACAGCAGATGGTACGGATACCCACCGATCTTAACCGTGACCTTTTACTGCCTGCCTTAAAGTATAAATATATGAATGTTATCAATGTGATAAGGATTTGCAACACAATTATTATAATTTTTATCTTAACATTTCGAAATGATTATCCGACTTCACAATTGTTTTAGTTTTGTGGCCAAAGCTGAAGGTTATCCACGACCCGACATCATTTGGTACGTTGATGAAAAACCAATCGAGAACTCAGAAGAAGTTAATCTTGAAAACTTTGAAGATGGCACGGTAGCACTGAACATCCCCTACACAATAACAGATCACTGTGGTATTTACATATGTGAAGCAGTGAACAGAAATGGTATTGATACGACAGCAACTCAGTTGATAGTGTTACCACGAGGTTGGTTATACTATTTAATATTTTAATTAAATCTACATAAAAAGATAAAATTTAAAGACTGGAATATATATATATATATATATATATATATATATATATATATATATATATATATATATATATATATATATATATATATATATATATAATCCTCTGGTAATGACAGAATAGTTGCAAATTTGAATGGCAATTTCTTTTTCTCATTTTACTACTTAAATTTTACTCTATTTCAGAATTCACTTCTGCAGCTTTTCTTTAGGTTTCTATATAGTTTGCCGGTTGACAAATTTAATACTTTATAGTCTAATTGTCACACACACACACACACACACACACACACACACACACACACACTCTCACACACACACACTCTTACGAACAAACAAGAATTATAAATGACCCAACAAAATTATTTATATTTTCCAACATTTTTATGGTGTCATTTTTTTACTTTCTTTTCATATCATTTAAAGACAATCACGGTTTCATTTTCATTTCATTTTCTTGTTTTAGTTGTATTAATTTTGTTAGGTGTATTTTCACATTTTTGTAATTCGAATGTTGATGAGTGATTCTTAAAGTTGTTTTATTAAATTTTAACAACGTATAATAATTAGATTAATAAAGATTGTTACCAGCTTTCTTTTAATATATTTTGCGCTTTTCCCCTTAGAACACTCTGAAGACACGAGCGATTACTACCGTAAGCCAGAATGGGTTAAGAGAATGGAAGTTTTGAGACAGACCATGGAAGGTATTGTAACTAAGTCGCGTAACAAAAGTAAAGCTGGATTTTGTGATACTAAAGGCCCTCCTCCTCCATCCCGTAAGACTGTCTCGGATAAAGATGAAAGTGCCCGATTCAAACTAAGGAATGTTCGATCTGAGGAATTAAAACCAAAACCTAGAATGCTTCACACTTTCAAAAATAAACTAGCTTTCTTGTCCAGTACTAAATCCTTATCCCAAGCTTCTCTGTCCAGTTCACCTAGCTTATCCGTTAATAGCATGTCTGTAGATAGCTTAGAAAAGAGTAGTTCCAGTGGGAAGATAAACGATTCCTCCGAAAATGAAAGAGAGTACGGATCAAACACAGACCTTGAATGCCAAAGTGGTTCTCAAGCCAGTAGTTTGCAAGATGGCCGGCTAACCCATTTAGATGTAGCTAGTTCCCTTTCTCTCGGAGAATTATCGATGGGAAGTGACTCCGTGTTTATTTCTGAAACGGATGAAAGTGAAGTAAATAATCGCTTTCAAAATCCTAGCGTAGAACCATTTCATTTAGTATGTGACTATGAAGATACTCTGTCAAAATCTGGGATTATGAATTCACACGGGAAACATGTACATTTTCAAGATAGTAAAAGTTCGTCTACAACGACTTTAGAAGATGATGCAGCTTCTAATTCCCCAAATTTTGCGCAAAAAGTAATGACAAGCTATATAAGTTCTCATAGAAATTCCATATCTCGAGTAATAGAAGCTCTGAATTCTATGGCAAATGCAGATATTGCTTCCGAAATCGAAGCCTCAGTTCAAAATGAAAAGCGCATGAAAGAACCGTCAGAAAATGTATCTACTGACACAGAAAACAGTAGCACAGAGAGTATATCCGAAATGTCTCAAGAAAGTTCACTTCCAGAAGAAGATCCGGTTAAACTAAGCGTTGAAACACTTCAGGAAAATGAGGATACGCCAAAAATGTCGTACGACTGCAGTTCGCTAAACGATTCTGATGAAAACATTGCGAACTCGAGTATCAAGTACACTGTATCTAAAGATGAATTATCAACAGTAACTATGAAAAGTGTGTTAATTATACCAGATGTTAATAAATGTAGTTCCGGTAAAGATGAAAAAGTCAGTAGTAAAAGAGAAAACAGCTTTACTAACGAGATAAAATTTATATCAAATCTTGATATCAATTTTACAGATGAACACAATCAGAAAACAGTTATTACTAGATCCATAAGTGCTCCCGTAACTCCAACTCTGGTAAGGAAACTACAACTATCTTTAAAATCTAACAACAATGTTACTAATAAAAAATGTCACGAGAAAAATACGCCAACGAAGATACCACGTCCTATTAAATCCACCGATTCTTCACCCGCAACTACACCGATAGTTAGCAGAAAAAATATAACACGCGCATTTTCCTTCACTAAAGCTTACTCAAGTTTGCCCTCGACTCCAACTTCAACACCGATTATGGACAGAAAAGTATTTAAATGCGAAAACTCAAAAATTCCACTTTTAGTTGGTGCCCAATCGAAACTGTTAAGTAGAAGCAATAGCCTGAATTCTAGCGACAAGAGAGATCAGAAAACGGGAACCGGAACTTCACCAAAAGAATATAATATTCAAAAAATGCCGCGGAAATGTTACGTGAGAGTAATAAAAATTCTTCAAAAACCTGCATTTCAAAAAAGGAAAAAACTTCTCCATTGCCACAAAGGAAAAAGCAAGACCTAAAATCAAAACCTTCGGTCGGTAGCAGCCCAATTTTAATACGTAAAACCAGTGATAATAAAGACATTATTTCAAACGAAACGAATAACACTGATGATGATGATGATGATGATGATGATGATGATGATGATTGCGACTCAAAAGTATCACCTATCATCGTTCAATGCATTAATAATGAAACGATACAAAGTAGCGAAGATTGCACTGATAATAATACATCAGATCGTAAACAAGATTTTCTAGAAAACCATAACAGTAAAAAAAATATTAATTTAACTAACCAATTTGTTACTGCAGTCGAGTGTGCTTCATTAAATTTCAGTAAAGCTCCTCGAAATAACCTCAGGACAGGATTTCGACGAGCTGATAGTCTGGAAGAATTTTTATTATTAGAGAATGCATGCATGGAAACTAGAAAATAACAGAGGGTAAGAGAGATTTTTCTTTTTTAATTGCAAAATTGTCCTATAATCATGAAACATGAGAAAAACAATTAAGGAAACAAAACGACAATAAGAAATGAATTTATTAAAAGCGCAATCTTTGGGCCTATACTAAGGTCTTTATCGAGTGCGAGTGATGAAGACTTTAGTATAGGCCCTAAGCTCGTGCTTCTAATAAATCCATTTTTTTATTCTGGCCTTATTCCCTTAATAATAATAATAATGATGATAATCCAATTTCTCCTAATTAAGAATATCCATGTAACATCAGAAAAAGACATTAATAAAAGCTATTTTTTAGAGGAAAAAACTCCCCCAACATTTATTCAAGAGATTGTTCCTGGACGAGTAAAGGAAATGGAAACTTATACATTTACAGCAACATTCACTGGAAATCCAAAACCAGAAATTACATGGTATCATAATGACAGGATTTTATATCAATCTCAGACATATCAGGTAAGATCTAAAAACATACTACTACTACTACTACTACTACTACTACTACTACTACTACAATATCCTGTAAATAAGTAGCTTTCAACCTACATATTTCAGCTTAGGTTATTGAAGACTAATTGTTTACTTATAAATCATGATGCAGATGAGAATTCGCGGAGATAAAGCAATCCTTACGGTTGTTCAAGTTTCACCAGATAATAAAGGAGAATATGTATGCAGAGCCGCAAACTCAGTGGGAGAAGCTTCTTGTACAGCCACTCTCGAAATAATTGGTGAGTAATATCTAATTATTAACTAGCGCCCGTAGCTCAGCTGGTAACGCCATTTTCCTATAAGCAATGTGAAAACACTGAGGTTGGTGGTTCGACTCCCGATAATGCTGATAATAACAATAATAACCAAGGAGTTAAGGCAATGGGCGACATTAGTTTCATAGTTTGCCCTAATTTGTGTCAATTTATGTCACTATCTAATAATTTCAATCTAGTATGATTTTCTTCCTATTAAAATTCTATATGGTCGATAGTGAATGATTTTTCGATAAACAGAGATTCTGAGGAAAAATTAAAAAATCCTTACGTTTTACAGAGTTAACGTACGAAGAGAAGCTAAAGATCGACAACGAAAGATACGCTGCACTCCAAATCCAGCATGCTGCTGAACACATGCGAGTCAAAGAAGCTGAAAGAAGAGAAAAGATTAATCAAGAACAGAAAGTTGCGCTGAATAAACTTAAAGAGGAACGAAAGCAAAGGACAATAGAAAAGCAAAGAGAACTCGAAGATGCGCGCACAAATATTTGGAAGACGCAAGTGAAACAGCGAGTTGAAAAAGTAGAGAAACCTGAAGAAGCCAAAAAAGTTGTGCCGAAAAATCCCACTGAGCATTGTATTGCTCAAATTTACTCTGGATGGAAAAAACCAATTGTAATAGAAGAAACTTATCCAGAACTAGAACCAGACGATTTTGCCCCGAATCAAGTTCCGGGCGTAAAATGCTTCGTAAAGGTCTCAGAAACATCCATGAAAGGAGAAGAAGTGGTGAGGGAAATAGCTCCTCAGTTCTTTGAGGATGAAGAAGTGATAGCTGAGATTGCTAAAGTTCACTCTCTCCTCAAAAATAACGTTCGTATTAATGAGATCTGGTCAATGTTCAGAGCAGGTGAATTCAAGCATTTGCAACAACCGAAAATTCAGACTGCATTAGTTAAAATCTGTGAATATATTGGTCATAAGAGGAATGTTTCGATGGTGTTAGCAGAAGAAACGCACGAACAAGCAAAACAACACCCAGTCGGACTCAAAGCATTACTGCGTATGGTGAAACACGCTAAAGACATAAAACCAGAACAATTCTTCAAAGAAGTCATTCCTCGTGAAATGGGCAAATTTTCTTCAACTACCCAAGAATTACAAAAGGTCTCTCAGATGATAAACCAAGGAATTGAGAACGAGGAAATCATCGCAACTTGTGAAGCGGGAAAACTTCCTACTCTTAAGAAGCCAGAAACGCAACAGCCGTTGATAAACATCGTTGAAAAGCAAGGACACACGGTCATGGTGGCTCAAGTACTCGTTGAAGAGGCGTACAAAGACGCTAAAGAGGGTAAGATTACAAAATTCCTATTTTTCTATACACAAATGCATGTCAGTTACATATTACTGTATATTTTAATCTTTTCACTGAAGGTTACAGTTAGAACATACTAGAAACTTAGACAGTTATTATTCCTTCCGTACGTATACTTTACAGACTTGCCAGTATATACAGTATATACAGGGTGTCCCATAGGGTTGGGTACGATTCGATGTGACCGACTCGATGCGACCCAACTCGATGTGGCCGACTCGATGTCAGGACAACTCGATGTGATATCCCTAAGGGATATTTTCGTTAGTTTTAACGAAAATATCACAACTTAACCTAACCAATCGTCAAGGGCGTACAGTTGACCTAACCGGGCATTCAGTTAACCTACATTAAATATATAAAGAAAATGAAATCGACTTGGCCTGGCATCGACTTGGCTTGACATCGATCGAGTTGTCCTGACATCGAGTCGGCCACATCGAGTTGGGTCGCATCGAGTCGGCCACGTCGAATTGTCCCTGCCCCGTCCCATAAGTCGGGTCTCATAGGAAAATTTATTTTAAATTAAATTTACAAAAGTAATACATTAGAACTAAAATAAATGTTCAAACTGATGTCTTGTTTTGGATTTTTTTTTGGTTGCAGGTAGAATAACACGTAATAGCTAAAATGGAAGCGAGTTACACTCGTAACGAAAAGGCCTCCGGAGACCTTTTCCTCACGAGTGTAACTCACTTCTATATTAGCCAATGCGTGTTATTCTACCCGCAACGCAACAAAAAAAAAAGAGGTCCCAAAATAAGACATAAATTTGAACATTTATTTTATTTTTAATGTATTACTTTTGTAAATTTAATATAAAATAAATTTTCCTATGAGACCGGACTTATGGGACACCCTGTATATATTAAAAAAAACTCTATAGGAATATATTAAAAACAGTTTCGTAGTATTTCTTGTCTTTTATGAAGAAATACAATTTATTGAGTACATTTTCTTATGCCTTTTTCATTTCAAAATTTTAAGTAAATTATTTTTATAACACAATAAATTGGGGACCTCTGCAGAGAGAGTGATGGCAGAAAACGCTTGGCAGTTAGTGCATGAAGAAGAATTAGTTGAGGCTCAAGTCAGTCATATAAAGCCAGGTGAGAAGGAACTTATCCCTAACAGCTTTCGCGAGGCCATTCAACGAATAAGAAGAAGTCATTCCAAAACTTCATTTAGGTTTAGTGAAATACTCTCGCGGCAAAAAACAAAAATTTTAAATTTAACCCCACTAACTATAAAATTTCTATTTAATATTTTTAACGTTCAGATATTGATTGCGATAACCTTTTCGGAGATAACATGATATAAAAGTAAATAAAATTATCTCTCCCATATTACGAGGGCCATAACGGATACTGTGGTAGAATTAATATTCGCAATATATAAAAATCCCCGTCTGTCGACTATAAAATTCTAAGCTTCGTGTAAATTTAACTCTTATTAATCACTTAGAAAACCTTTACCGTAGAAAACCTATAAAAAACTATACTATCCTCAAAACTTAAATTCTAATTCCCGGCTTTGCTAAATTCCTTTAAACTTATAATCTCTATCTACTCGCTATAAAATGCGAGTTCTCTTTATAAACTTGATGATTATTTTTTACAGGATGATCAAACCAAATTATATATACCTTTAGGCATACTGGTAACCAACACAGTTCGTCCTAAAATTGTTTATGAACTCAACCTATATTTTTATACTATACTTCATGTTCTCTAATATTTAATTAGGAGTTAAGCATTTTTTATTTACATCTACAGTGTCTATTTGACTTATATAAACCCCGAAAAACTTAGGAATGTCTTATCATTTTCAGTACTCTTACTCAATATCCCACTTTCATAAAAATTTGGGCTGCATAATAATAATAATAATAATATCTCCGCAAAAACAAATAATGATTGTTTTCACAATACGCATTCCAATATTATTTAAGTCGTACAGCACAAAATACTGACTGCTTTCACAATACACATTCCAATATTATTTAAGTCGTATTGCGCAAAAAATTATTAACACAGTTCAGTACACTTCACATAAAAACTGTTTCCACTCCTTTTATCCGCTTAGCCGGGACATTCATACTGTACATATAAGTTAGAAACCAGTTTCACATTACTCGTATAAACACTTAATACACGCCAATATTAGACGTCACAAACAAATCAACATTAAATTAGTACGTTAATGCGCTTCAGACAGATATTACGCGAGAAAATAAACCAGTTACTACGAGTAAATATGCGTTTCTCCCACGTATCAATAAACAAATAAATTTTCTAACACTTATTTAAGACATTCTTATATTAAACCAACAACTGCACTACATATATTCTAATTTCGTTAAAAGTAATTTTACTGAAGCGCAAACATACTGTACATTATTCTTTACTGACACTAACTCTGCCTTTTATATGCAACAGCAAAAAGTGAGCTAAAGGTTATACGCTATAAATGGGTAATTCTGGAATAAAATACAGCCTTGAATCCGATTCATTCCACCGGGCCACAGTCGGGAGAGAATGTGATCTGAGATTTAATTATAAGATTGCTAGATGGATTCACATAAAGAACTAGATTAGAAATAATTAACTGTTAACTCGGCAAATATAACCTTTGAAGGAGCTTAATTATATTAAAGTTTTAATTCCATTCCGGAATTATCCGCTTATAAGGCAGACACATCAAATTTTCCAGTTCCTAGACAGCATATGAACAGGAAATAACTGACACAAAAGATTCTGAACTGACATTCAGACCACACAACAAATAGATACAAACCTAATGAATACACATTCTAAACAGTAGTTTTATTATAATAATAATTAAATAACCCTTATGATAAGTAAACGTTCTAATCAAGAGCTCATTATCTTTTCACATAGTCATTATAAAAATGTACAACACCTAAACACACTCATTTATCAACACTTAAGTACACCAGTCTCGACTCAAAGTCACACGATAAACAAAGGCCAACCAAATATACTTCTGAATCTACTCTATTTACAGAGAAAAGGAAAGAATTCACACCAGCAATGACAGAAACACTAAAATCTCCCGGTTCACAAACAATAACTGAGGACATTCCATCTAAACAAACCCACATATCCGATGTAACGATAAGCAAAACCCGACACAGTTTACTAGTGAACCTCATATCACATCTAGAGATGAAAGAGAAGTTGAAAACATAGAAGAGACACTTCAAACTCCAATTTCAAAATCCCTTACACCAGAACAAACCGAACAAACCATTAATAAAATTATACTTGATTCACAGCAAATACAAAAACCAGGCATTCAACCTCACAAACCGATCAAATTTAAACCAACAACTGAAGTTAAAATTTTAGATATATCGGATGAAGGCAGACTTCATACAAAACTTTCACCTAAACTAGTTATTTATAAACCTCGAGCAATGACAGATATATGCCAGAGTCACATTCATGGTAAATCCAAAATACTAGAATTTATACCCGAATCTCATCTCATCTTTACAGGAGAAAGGGAAGAAGCCTTACCAGAAATTACAGTTAAATATCCAGTTTCACAGTCTATAACATATGAGCTAACAATAGTTGAGGATACTTCAACTACACCAACATCTACACCAGATGAATCTAAAACAGATAATAAACACACACCTATGTCGATTATTCATAGGACCTTAACTACACCACTTTCCGTTCAGAATCAGACATACGATAAACAAACTCCAGCTAAATTTACACCTGAATCTCGCCTCATTTTTACCGAAAAAAGGGATGATGTTACAGACACACATAAGTACCCAGTTTTACACTCTATAACACATGAGCAAACAATGTCTGAGGATACTCCATACAAACAAACCCCTATTTCAGAGAAGCTTCATAAAACCTTAACTACACCAGTCTCAGTTCAGAGTCAGGCCTACGATAAACAAAAACCAACCAAATTTACACCTGAATCTCATCCAATCTTTACAGGGAAAATTAATAAAGTCACATCAGAATTCACACACACACTTAAGCGCTCACATTCACAGCCTATAACATCTGGGCAAACAATACCTGGTGACACCCCATCTAAACAAATCCCAATAACAGCTGAAGCTAAACAAGATACAAAACACATTCTTAAATCGATCATTCATAAACCTGTAACTACACCGCCCGACATTCAGGGTCAGACCTACGATAAACAAAAACCAACCAAATTTACATCTAAATCTCAGCCAATTTTTACAGACACTTTACTGACACAAACTCGTGTATCAGATGAAGCTGAACTGCACACTAAACACAAGCCTGAACCGATGATGCGTAAACCTGCAACTACACCATCTTCAGTTCAGGGGTACCCTTACAAGAAACAAAAGCCAAGGAGATTTACATCTGAATCTCATCTATTTACAGACAAAAAGAAAGAAATCACACCAGATATGACAGGCACATTTAAATCGACAGTTTCACAGTTCTCCGAGAAATCAATAGCTGAGGACACTCCAACTAAACAATTCGTCGTATCAGATGAAACGAAACCAGACACTAAATACACACTTGACTCAGTCATTCATAAACACTTAACTACACCAACCTCAATTCTGAGTCAAACTTCCAATGAACGAAAGTCAACCAAATTTACATCTGAATCTCATCTCCTATTTACAGGAAAGGAGGAAGAGCTCACACCAGAAATGACAGATACACTTAAATCTCCACTTTCACAGTCTATTATATCTGAGCAAACATTAGCTAGGGGAACTCCATTTAAACAAACTCCCATATCAGATGACGCTATACCAGATACAAAACACACACCTAAATCAATCATTTATAAACGCTTAACTACCCCCGTCTCAGTTCGGAGTCAGATCGATGATGAACAAAAACTAACCAAGTTTACACTTGAATCTCATCTATTTACAGAGAAAGGAGAACCAATCACATCAGAAACGACCGACACACTTAAATACCCACTTTCACAAACAATATATGAGGACATCCCATCTAAACAACTTCCTATATCAGATGAAGCTACAACAGATACGAAACACATACCTGAATCGATCACTCATAAGCCCTTAACTACACCAATCTCAGTGCAGAGTCAGACCTACGATAAACAAAAAACAACCAAATTTACACCTGAATCTCATCTCCTATTTACAGAGAAAGAGAGAGAGATCACACCAGAAATGATAGATACACTTAAGTCACCAGTTTCACAGTCACTAACTTCCGAGGAAACAATAGTTAGGGACACTCCATTTAAACAAACTCCCATATCAGATGAAGCTATACCAGATACGAAACACACACCTGAATCGATCACTCATAAGCCCTTAACTACACCCGTCTCAGATCTGAGTCAGATCGACGATGAACAAAAACCAATTAAGTTTACACTTGAATCTCATCTATTTACAGAGAAAGGAGAACCAATCACATCAGAAACGACCGACACACTTAAATACCCACTTTCACAGTGTATTACATCTGAGCAAACAATATATGAGGACACCCCATCTAAACAACTTCCTATATCAGATGAAGCTACAACAGATACGAGACACACACCTGAATCGATAACTCATAAGCCCATAACTACACCAATCTCAGTTCAGAGTCAGACCTACGATAAACAAAAACCAACCAAATTTACACTTGAATCTCATCTCCTATTTACAGAGAAAGAGGGAGAGATCACACCAGAAATGATAGATACACTTAAGTCATCAGTTTCACATTCACTAATTTCCGAGGAAACAATAGTTAGGGACACTCCATTTAAACAAACTCCCATATCAGATGAAGCTATACCAGATACGAAACACACACCTGAATCGATCATTAATAAACCCTTAACTACATCCGTCTCAGATCTGAGTCAAATCGACGATGAACAAAAACCAACCAAGTTTACATTTGACTCTCATCTATTTACAGAGAAAGGAGAACCAATCACATCAGAAACGACCGACACACTTAAATACCCACTTTCACTGTGTATTACATCTGAGCAAACAATCTATGAGGACACCCCATCTAAACAACTTCCTATATCAGATGAAGCTACAACAGATACGAGACACACACCTGAATCGATAACTCATAAGCCCATAACTACACCAATCTCAGTTCAGAGTCAGACCTACGATAAACAAAAACCAACCAAATTTACATCTGAATCTCATCTCCTATTTACAGAGAAAGAGGGAGAGATCACACCAGAAATGATAGATACACTTAAGTCATCAGTTTCACATTCACTAACTTCCGAGGAAACAATAGTTAGGGACACTCCATTTAAACAAACTCCCATATCAGATGAAGCTATACCAGATACGAAACACACACCTGAATCGATCACTCATAAGCCCTTAACTACACCCGTCTCAGATCTGAATCAGATCGACGATGAACAAAAACCAACCAAGTTTACACTTGAATCTTATCTATTTACAGAGAAAGGAGAACCAATCACATCAGAAACGACCGACACACTTAAATACCCACTTTCACAGCGTATTACATCTGAGCAAACAACATATGAGGACACTCCATCGAAACAACTTCCTATATCAGATGAAGCTACACCAGATACGAAACACACACCTGAATCGATCACTTTTAAACCATTAACTACACCCGTCTCAGTTCTCACTCAAACCTACGATAAACAACAACCAGCCAAATTTACACCTGAATCTTACCTCATCTCCACAGACCAAAGGGAAGAAGTCACATCAGAAATGATAGATACATTTAAGTCACCAGTTTCACAGTCAATAACTTCTGAGGAAACAACAGTTAGGGATACTCTATTTAAACAAACATCCATATCAGATGGGACTAAATCTGATACTAAACACGCACCTGAATCAATCATTCATACGCCCACAAAAAAGAAAACTATTGTTATCGAAACATTAGTGGTCGAAGAAGATAAAACAAAACATAAAGTAGAAGAAATTGTAACAGAAGGGAAGAAACTAGAAAAAGCGAAAACTGTAGAGGAAAAGAAACGAGGAGGACCCTCACCTACAAAAGAAGAAACTACAGTTGTCAAAACAGCAGTGGTTGAAGAAGCAAAGACTAAACCTCAAGTAAAAGACACAGTACTTGAAGAAACTGTCACGGAAGAAGAACAATCAGAAAAGCAGAAACCTGAAGGGGAAAATAAATTGGGAAGGTTATCATCTACAACAGAAGATACTGTAGTTGAAACAGCAGTGGTTGAGGAAGAAGAGTCTACAATTATGGTAGAAGAAACGATACTTGAAGGAACTGCAACAGGCGAAGAAAAGAAACCAGAAAAAGCAAAGAGTAAAGATGAAAAGAAACTAAAGAGGCCAGAAATCACAGGAAAAACTTCGATTGTCGAAAAAACATTGACTAAAGAAGAAAAGGAAAAGTCCGAAAGTAAAATACAAGAAACGGTAATGGAGAAAATTATTAAAGAAACGAAACCAGAAGAAGCAAACCTTGAAGACGAAAAGATTCTAAAAGAGGTGTCAACCACAAAAGAAGCAGCTACTGTCATTGAAACAACAATGACTGAAGAAGAAAAACTGAAACCTGAAGTAGAAGAAACGATGCTTGAAGAAACTGCAGTGGAAGAAAAGAAACCACAAATAACCAAAACTGAGAAAGAAGAGAAACCAAGAGAGTCGTCAACCACAAAAGAAGAAACTACTGTCATCCAAACAGCAAAAGTTGAAGAAGAAAAACCAAAACCTAAAGCAGGATCAATGGTAATTGAAGAAACGCTATTAGAAGAAAAGAAATCAGCAAAAGCGAAACCTAAAGAGGAAAAGAAACCAGAAGGGCCGTCTTCTGCAAAAGAAGAAACTACAGTTGTCGAAACAACAGTATTTGAAGAAGAAAAGACTAAACCTCATATAGAAGATACAAAAGTTGAAAAACCTGCCATGGAAGAAGAAAAAACAAACAAACGGAAACTAAGAAGGCCATCACCTACAAAGGAAGAAGATACTATCACTGAAACAACAGTGGCTGATAAAGAAAAGCCTAAACCTATGATAGAAGACACGGTAATTGAAGAAACTGTAATAGACGAAAAATCGAAGCCTAAAGTAGAAGAAACGATATTTGAAGAAACTACAGTGCGAGAAAAGAAACAAGACATAACGAAAACTAAGGATGAAGAGAAACCAAGAGGGCCATCAACGATAAAAGAAGAAACTACTTTTACTGAAACAACAAAGACTGAAGAAGAAAAAACAAAACCTAAAGTAGAAGAAACGGTGATTGAAGAAACTACAATGCAAGAAAAACCAGAAATAACGAAAACTAAGGACAAAAAGAAACCAAGATGGCCATCAACCATAAAAGAAGAAACTACTGTTATTGAAGCAACAAAAACTGAAGAAGAAAAATCGAAACCTCAAGTAGAAGAAACGGTACTTAAAGAAACTACAGTGGAAGAAAAGAAACAAGAAATAATAAAGACTATGGATGAAGAGAAACCAAGGGGGCCATTAACCACAAAAGAAGAAACTGCTGTTATTGAAACAATAAAGACCGAAGAAGAAAAAACAAAATCTAAAGTAAAAGAAACGGTAATTGAAGAAACTCTAATACAAGAAAAGAAATCAGAAAAAGCAAAACCTAAAGAAGAAAAGAAACCAAGAGGAACATCATTTGCAAAAGAAGAAACTACAACTGTCGAAACAACATTGGTTGAAGACGTTAAACCCCAAGTACAAGATACAGTAGTTGAAACTGTTAGCGAAGAAGAAATAGCACACAAGCGGAAACCTGAAGAGGAAAGGAAACTAAGAAAGTTATCACCTACAAAAGATATTGACGCTGAAACAACAGTGGCTGAGGAAGAAAAACCTACCCCTATGGTAGAAGAAATGGTACTTGAAGAAACTGTGATAAACAAAGAAAAGAAACCAGAAAGGCCGGAAATCACAGTAAAAACTATAATTGCTGAAAACACAATGGTTGAAGAAGAAAAGTTAAAACGTCAAATAGAAGGAACGGTAGTTGAAAAATCTATAAAATCTATTCAAGAGGAAGAGAAGCCAAGAGAAACATCAACTACCAAAGAAGAAACTACTGTTATCGAAACAACAGTGATTGAAGTAGTAAACCCGAAAACTAAAGTAGATGAAACTGTACTTGAAGAAACTGTAGTGCAGAAAAAGAAACCAGAAAAAACGAAAACTGAAGAGGAAAAGAAACCAAGTGGGCCATCAGTCACAAAGGAGGAAACTACTATTATCAAAACAACAATGGTTAAAGAAGTAAGAACAAAACCTAAAGTAGAAGACACAGTAGATTATGAAACTGCTACGGAAAAACGGAAACTTGGCGAGGAAAAGACACGAGGAAGGTCATCACCTATAAAAGAAAAAACTATAGCTGTCGAAACAATAGTGTTTGAGGAAGAAAAACCTAAACCTAGGGTGGAAGAAACTGCACTTGCACAAATTGTAATAAAGGAAGAAAAGAAGTCAGAAAAATCGAAATCTAAAGATCAAAAGAAGACAAGAGGTCCGGAAATCACAGAAAAAACTATAATAGTGGTTGAAGAAGAAAAGCCCAAACCTAAAATAGAAGAAATGACACTCGGAGAAACTTTAGTAGAAGAGAAGAAACCAGATAAAACGAAACCTAAAGAGGAAAGGAAACCAAAACAGCCATCACCCACAAAAGAAGAAATTACAGTTGTCGAAACGAAAGTGGTTGAAGAAGAAATGAGTGAACCAAAAGTAGAAGAAATAGTACTTGAAGAAACTTTAATAAAAGAAGAAATTGAAGAAGAATCTAAACTTAAGGAGAAAACGAAATCGAGATGGTCTAAACCTTCAAAGGAAACAACTGTTCGAGAAAAAATAAAAGTTGAAGAACAAAGGCCTAAGAAACCGGACAATGGAGAAGCAGAATTGGTGATCAAAGAAACCATAATAGAAGGAACGGAACAAGAGAAACGAAAATTTAAAGAGGAAAAGAAACCTATAGAGCCATCTACTATCAAAGACGACATGGCTGACGTAGAATCAACAATAGTTGAAAAAGAGAAACTTGAAAAACCAGGAAAAGAGAAACCAAAAGAAGAAAAGAAACTGAGATGGCCGAAAACTACAAAGGAAACCACTGCCATAGAAACAACAGTGGCTGAGGAAGAGAAACCTAAACGTAAAATAGATGAAATAGTAGTCAAAGACACTGTTATAGAAGAAGATAAACCAGAAAAACCTAAAACCAAGGAGAAAAAGAAACTATTATGGTCAAAAACTAAAGAGCAAGGCACTACTTCATTACCAGAACCGTCAAAAGAAACTACAGGGATAGTAACTGAGGAAGAAGTTGATGAAAGAAAAAGGACTCAGCCCAAAACTGTTGAGACTCAAGAGACAACAAAGAAATTCAAAGTACCTAAAAGAAAAATATTACCGAAAGAAGAAAAGCCACTGGAAATTGTTAAGTTAAAACCAATTCCTCGAAAACAACCTAAAAAAGATGAACTTAAGCCACATTATTTAGAAACGCTAGATAAATTAAAATCACATAAGAAAGAACCTAAAGTAGAAAAAGTAGTCGGTGAAACTATGAGAGAAGAGAACCTAGAGAAATCGAAACCAAGATGGCCTAAAGCTACAAAAGAAACTACTGTTGTCGAAACAACATTGGTTGAAGAACGAAAAACAAAGCCTGAAGTAGAAGAAAGTCTAACAGAAAGAGACAAGAAACCAGAAAAATTAAAACCTAAAGAGGGAGAAACAGTAGTCGAAGAACCTCTAGTCGAAACGGAGAAACCAGAGGAACCGAAACCAGAAGAGAAAAAGAAACCGAAATGGCCTAAAGCTACTGAAGAAACTACAATTGTTGAAGAAACAGTGGTTGAAGAAGAGCTTATGCCTGAAGTAAAAGAAACAATAGTAGAAACTATAATAGAAAAAGAAAAGAAATTAGAAAAGCCTAAACCTAAAGGAGAAACAATGATCGAAGGACCTCTAGTAGAAGTAAAGAAACCAGAGACACCAAAACTGACGTGGCCCAAAACTATAGTTGTCGAAAAAACAGTGGTTAAAAAGCAAAACCTAACGCCTAAGGTAGCCGAAACAGTAGTCGAAGAAACTATAATAGAAGAAGAAAACAAACCCGAAAATTTTGAACCTAAAGTAGGAGAATCAATCATTCATACGCCCTTAACTTCACTAGTTTCATTTCAGTGTCAAACCTACGGTGAACGAAAACCAACCAAATTTACTCCAGTTTTACAGCCTACTGCATCTGAACAAATATTAGCTAGGGAAACTTCACTTAAACAAACCTCCATATCAGATGAAACTATACTAGATACTAAACACAAACCTGAATCAATCATTCATAAGCCCTTAACTACACCACTTTCAGTTTTGAGTCAGACCTACGGTGAACAAAAAATAACCAAATTTACACCTGAATTTCAGTTCCCATTTATAGAGAAAGGGGAAGAAATCACACCAGAAATGACAGACACATTTAAACACCCAGTTTCACAGCCTATAGCATCTGAACAAACGATAGGTGAGGACACTCCATCTAAACAAACTCACATATCAGATGAAGTTAAACCAAGTACCCAGTACACTCCTGAATCAATCATTCATAAGCCCTCAACTACGCAAGTCTCAGTTCTGAGTCAGACTTACGATGCACCAGAAATGACAGACACACTTAAATACTTAGTTTCCCAGTCTATTACACCCGAGCAAATAATATTTGAGGACGCTCCATCTAAACAAATCCCCATACCAAATGAAGGTAAACTAGATACTGAACTCACACCTGAGTCAGTCAGTCATATATCTGTAGCAACACCAGTCTCAACTGAGAGTCAAGTTTATGATAAACAGAAGTTAGAATTTACATCTAAAACCCACACCACACCTACAGATGATAGGGAAGAAATTAAACCAGGAATGATAAAAACCCTTAAGATTTCAATTTCAAAATCTCTTTCACTTGAACAAAAACCAACTGAGCATGTGAAAGATTCAAAGCAAATACAAAAACCAGAACTTGAACATGAACCCATCAAATCTAAACCAACCGAAGTTGAAACTGCTGGTAAATTAGATGGAGATAAGCCTGACACTAAACAAACATTTAAATCAGACATTCATAAACCTGAAACTATACCAGAGATAGGAGATAGTCAGATTTATGGTAAGCCAAAACCATCAGAATTTAGACCTGAATCTCATTCTACACTGATAGGTCAAACGAAAGAAATGAAACTCAAAATTGCAGACACACTTAAAACGCCAACCTCAAAAAGCATTACATTTGAACAAACAAAAATTGATGTTACAAAGGATTCACAGGAGACACAAAAAACGAAAATTCAACACCCCAACACAAAATATCCTGAAACTGACAGCCAGTTTGAGGGCGAAGAAAAAATAATTAAAGATACACTTTCACCTCATCTTTCACATACATACACACCAGAAATGGTTGAATTTGAAGTTCTTAAAATAGATCAGTTAGAAATTCACAAACCAACATCTAAAATAACAAAACCTCAGTTGATTTCCGATTATGAAAAGCCATTTGTAACTGAACACGAAAAACACGTAATTTTAATCAAACAAATTCCCAAGTCACAAACTGTTCAACCCATAGAAAAATATGAGCCATCAATTACAGAAAACATAAACGTAGAACAGCAAGAAACTACACCTTACGAAATACATGAAACTCCTAAACCTAAACCTAAAAAGGTGAAAAGCACTCTACCAAAAAACATTGCAGAAGAAATAAAATTCACATTATTACATGAAACACAGGAAACTATAAAAACTATAGAGTCAGACACAGGTGAAACTGAAATAGCTCAAGCTAAACCACAACAAACAGAAACACCAGAACAGACGTCTAAACACATAATGAAGGAAAATGAATTTTACAAAGCAGTCGAAATTAAGAAAGACATTTATAAACCATATGAAGCCTTACCTGATAGTTCACAATTACATCCAAAAGAGTTACCCCAACCATTAACATCAAAATTAGAGATAGAAGATATAGTTATTACTGAAAGGGACACGCCAGTAAAAAAATTTAAAACTGATGACCAAAGAACATCTACTCTTGAAACCATTTATACTACCATTTCAGAACACTCTCCTTTACCTGAGGAGCAGACATTTGTAATTCAGGAGGGTTCGCTCACTTCACAACCAACACAAGAAACTGTTCAACAAATACTTACCGAAACACCACAGGAATTTAGTACTGAACCTGCTTTAGGAGAAACTGTTAAAACTTCACAAATGCAAAGAGCGAAGGTACAACAGTTACCAACTCATCTTACTTCTCAATACACTCCACACCAAGACGAACAAACATCATTACCAGAAATTTCAGGCAAAACGACAGAACCAATAACTGAGGAAGAAAGTGATGAAGAAAAATTAACCGTCATCGAAACTCAGGAGAATGTAAAGCAAATAAAAATACCAAAGCGAAAAATATTACCAACAGAAGAAAAACCACAGGAAATTGTAAAGTTGAAACCAGTTCCGCGAAAACAAGCTAAAAAAGATGAACCTGAATCTCTTTACACGGAAATACGAGAAAAACTAAAACCACTTACAATGGCTGAAACGGGAATGGAAGAAATTAGGATATTAGAAGAACTAGAAAAACAAGAGTCTCCAAAGGAAAAGAAACCTGAAAGATCAACAAGTAAAAGAGAAGAGTTTCAATTCGAACAGACACAAGTGACTGAAGGCGAACAACCTAGTAAACCAGACAAAAAGGTAGCTGAAGAAGTTTTACTAGAAGAGAAACCAGAGAAACCGAAACCCAAAGAGGAAAAGGAACCAAGAGCGCCATCACCAACAAAAGACGAAACTAGTGTTACCGAAACAACAGTTATTGAAGAAGAAAAGCCTACACCCAAAGAAGAAAAAACAGTACGAGAAGAAATTGTAGTAGAAGAAAAGAAACAAGATAAACCAAAACCTAAAAAAGAAAAGCAACCTACAGCGCCATCACGTACAAAAGAAGAAACTACAGTTGTCGAAACAACAGTGGTTGAAGAAGAAAAAACTGAACCTCAAGTACAAGATACAGTAGTTCAGGAAACTGTTATAGAAGAAGAAAAACCAGACGAACGGAAACCTGAAGAGGAAAAGGAACTAAGGACATCACCTACAAAAGAAGAAGATACTGTCGTTGAAACGATAGTGGTTGAGAAAGACAAGCCTAAACCTACTGTAGAAGAAACAGTACTTGAAGAAACTGCAATAGAAAAAGAAAAGAAACTAGTAAAACCAAAATATAAAGAAGAAACGAAACCAAAAGGGCCGGAAATCATAGAAAAAACTATTACTGTTCAACCAGCATTGGTTGAAAAAGAAAAACTGAAACCTAAAATAGAAGAGACGGTTGTTGAAAAATCTATAAAAGAAGAAACGAAACCAGAAAAAGCAAAACCTCAAGAAAAGAAGCCGAGAAAGCCATCAACTACAGAAGAAACTACTGTTATTGAAACAACAGTAATTGAAGAAGAGGAAAATAAACCTAAAGCAGAAGAAACGATACTTGAAGAAACTTTAATAGAAGAGAAGAAACCAGATAAAACGAAACCTAAAGAGAAAAGGAAACCAAAACGGATATCACCCACAAAAGAAGAAATTACAGTTATCGAAACGAAAGTGGTTGAAGAAGAAATGAGTGAACCAAAAGTAGAAGAAACAGTACTTGAAGAAGCTCTAATAAAAGAAGAAATTGAAGAAGAATCTAAACCGAGATGGCCTAAACCTTCAAAAGAAACAACTGTTCTAGAAAAAATAAAAGTTGAAGAACAAAGACCTAAGAAACCGGACACTGGAGAAGCGGAATTGGTGATGAAGGAAACCATAATAGAAGGAACGGAACAAGAGAAACGAAAATTTAAAGAGGAAAAGAAACCTATAGAGCCATCTACTATCAAAGATGACATGGCTGACGTAGAATCAACAGTAGTTGAAAAAGAGAAACCTAAAAAACCAGGAAAAGAGAAACCAAAAGAGGAAAAGAAACTGGGATGGCCGAAAATTACAAAGGAAACCACTGCCATAGAAGCAACAGTGGCTGAGGAAGAGAAACCTAAACGTAAAATAGATGAAATAGTAGTCAAAGATACTGTTATAGAAGAAGATAAACCAGAAAAGCCTAAAACCAAGGAGAAAAAGAAACCATTATGGTCAAAAACCAAAGAACAAGACACTACTTCATTACCAGAACCATCAAAAGAAACTGCAGCGATAGTAACTGAGGAAGAAGTTGATGAAAGAAAAAGGACTCAGCCCAAAACTGTTGAGACTCAAGAGACAACAAATAAATTCAAAATACCTAAAAGAAAAATATTACCGAAAGAAGAAAAGCCACTGGAAATTGTTAAGTTAAAACCAATTCCTCGAAAACAACCTAAAAAAGATGAACCTAAGCCACATTATTTAGAAACGCTAGATAAATTAAAACCACAAAAGGAAAAACCTAAAGTAGAAAAAGAAGTCGATGAAATTGTAAAGGAAGAGAAACCAGAAGAACCGAAACCAAGATGGCCTAAAGCTACAGAAGAAACTACTGTTGTCGAAACAACATTGGTTGAAGAACGAAAAACAAAACCTGAAGTAGAAGAAAGTCTAACAGAAAGAGATAAGAAACCAAAAAAATTAGAACCTAAAGAGGGGGATACAATGGTTGAAGAACCTCTAGAGGAAGCAAAGAAACCAGAGGAACCAAAACCAGAAGAGAAAAAGAAACCGGAATGGGCCAAAGCTACTGAAGAAACTACAATTGTTGAAGAAACAGTGGCTGAAGAAGAGCCTATGCCTAAGGTAGATGAAATAGTTGTCGAAGAAACTGTACTAAAAGAAGACAAGAAACCACGAGAACCTAAAACTGAAGTGGAAGAATCAGTGGTCGAAGAAATTGTAGTCAAAGAAGAGGAATCTATAGAGGTAAAGAAACCAAGATGGCCCAGAACTACAGAAGAAGAAACTACTGTGGTTGAATCAATAGTGGTTGAAGAGAAGCGTAAGGTTAAAGCAGAAGAAACGGTGGTTGAAGGAACTGTAATAGAAGAAGAAAAGAAACAAGAAAAACCGAAACCTAGGGAGAAAACTACTGTTGTTGAAGAAACAGTGATTGATGAGCAGACTCAACCTGAAGTAGAAGAAATTGTAGTGGACGAAGAGAAGCCAGAGAAACCAAAACCTAAAGAAGAAAAGAAACCCAGTTGGCTCAAAACTACAGAAGCAGAAACTACGGTTGTCGAGACAACAGTAGTTGAAGGGGAAAAGCCTATACCTGAGGTATACGAAACGGTAGTCCAAGAAACTGTAGTAAAAAAAGAAAAGAAAGAAGAAAAACTGAAACCTAGAGAGGAAAAGAAACCAAGGGTGTCATCACCAACAAAAGAAGAAAGTACTGTAATCGAAACAGCAGTGGTTGATGAACAAACTAAAACTGAAGTAGAAGAAACTGTAGTGGTAGAAATGAAGCCAGAGGAACCGAAATCTAAAGAAGAAGAGAAACCTAGGTGGCCGAAATCTACAAAAGAAGAAACAACAGTTGTTGAAGAATTCGTAACAGAAGATGAACAGAAATTAGAAAAATCTAAACCTGAAGACAAAAAGAAACCAAGAGGGCTATCCCCAACAAAAGACGAAATTACTATTGTCGAAATAACAGTGGTTGAAGAAGAAAAGCCTAAGCCTAAAGTACAAGAAACAGCAGTCGAAGAAACTGTAGTAGAAGAAGAAAAGAAAGAAGAAAAACCGAAACCTAAAGAGGAAAAGAAACCAAGAGGGCCATCACCTACAAAAGAAGAAACCACTGCATTCGAAACAATAGTGGCTGATGAAGAAACTAAACTTGAGACAGAAGAAACTGTAGTGGAAGAAAAGAAGCCAGAAAAACTGAAACCTAAAGAGAAAAAGAAACCCAGGTGGCCCAAAACTACAGAAGAAGAAACTATAGTTATCGAAGATTCTGTAATAGAAGGTGAAAAGAAAGTAGATAAACCTAAACCTAAATCAACAAAAGACGAAATTACTGTTGTCGAAACAACAGTGATTGAGGAAAAATATAAACCTAAAGTAGAGGAAATAGTAGTCGAAGAAACTGTAACAGAAGAAAAGAAAGAAGAAAAACCAAAACCTAAAGACGAAAAGAAACCAAGGAGGCCATCACAAACAAAAGACGAAACTACTCTAGTCGAAACAATGGTGGTTGATGAGCAAATTCAAGTTGAGGAAGAAATTGTCGTGAAAAAAGAGAAGCCAGAAAAACTGAAACCTAAGGAAGAAAAGGGACCTAAGTGGCCCCAAACTACAGAAGAAACTACAGTTTTGGGAACAATAGCAGTTGAGGAAAAGCAGTCTATGCCTAAGGTACATGAAACAGTAGTGGAAGAAACTGTTGCAAAAGAAGAAAAGAAACCAGAAAAACTTAAACCTAAAGAAGATAAGAAACCAAGAGAGGAATTAACAAGAGAGAAAACTACTCTTGTTGAACAAAGAGTGACTGAAGAAGAAAAACCTAAGCCTAAGGAAGAGAAATTATTAGTCAAAGACTCTGTTGTCGAAATGGTTGTTGAAGAAGAAAAACCCAAATCTAAAGTTCAAGAAACAGTAGTCGAAGAAACTGTAGTGAAAGAAGAAAAGAAAGAAGAAAAACCGAAACCTAAAGAGGAAAAGAAACCAAGGGGAACATCACCTACAAAAGAAGAAACTACTGTAATCGAAACAACAGTAGTTGATGAACAAACTAAACCTGAGGTAGAAGAAATTGTAGTTGAAGAAAAGAAGCCATTGAAACCGAAACCTAAAGAGGAAATGAAACCAAAGTTGCCCAAAACTACAAAAGAAGAAACAACAGTTGTTGAGGAATTTGTAATAGAAGATGCAAAGAAAGTAGAAAAACCTAAGACTAAAGACGAAAAGAAACAAAGAGGGCAATCACCAACAAAAGACGAAATTACTGTTGTCGAAACAACAGTGACTGAAGAAAAATATAAACCTAAAGTAGAGGAAACAGTAGTCGGAAAAACTGTAAGAGAAGAAAACAAAGAAGAACGAAAACCTAAAGACGATAAAGAACCAAAGGGGCCATATCCAACAAAAGACGAAACTACTGTTCTCGAAATAACACTGATTAAAGAAGAAAAACCTGAACTTAAAGTAGAAGATTTTGTAGTAGAGGAAACTCTAATAGAAGAAGAAAAGAAACAACAAAAAACCAAACCTACAGACGAAAAGAAACCAAGGAGGCCATCACCAACAAAAGACAAAACTACTCTTGTCGAAACAACAGTGGAGAAAGAAGAAAGGCATAAACCTAAAGAAGAACATGAAATAGAAGAACAACCAGAGAAACCGAAACTTAAAAAGGAAAAGAAACCGAGATGGCCAGAAATTATAGAGGCTATTGTTTTGGAAGCAACAGTGGTTGAAGAAGAAAAACCTGAGAAACATCAAAGACCAAAACCTGAAGATGAAAAGAAAGGGCCATCACCAGCAAAAGAAAAAACTGCTCTTATCGAAAAAGCAGTAGTTGAAGAAGAAACTGTAGTGAAAGAAGAGAAACCTGAGAAACTGAAACCCAAAGAGGAAGAGAAACCTAGGTGGCCAAAAACTACAAAAGAAGAAACTACAGATAGTGAAACAGTTGTTGAAGAATTTGTAACAGAAGATGAAAAGAAACAAGAAAAACCGAAACCAAAAGAGGAAGGGAAACCTAGGGAGCCTTCACCAGTGGAAGAAGACAAGCCAGAGAAACTGAAATCTAAAAAGGAAAAGAAACCGAGATGGTCAGAAATTACAGAAGAAGAAACGATTGTTCTTGAAACAACAGTAGTGGAAGAAAAGACTGAACCTAAAGTAGATGAAACAGTAATAGAAGAAAAGAAACCGGAAAAGCTGAAACTTAAGGACGAAAAGAAACCTAGATCATCAACTGAAAAAGAACCCACTGTTCTCGAAACAAAAGGGGCTGAAGAAAAAACACCTATACCTGAAGCAGAAGAATCGAAGGTAGAAGAAACTGTAATGGAAGAAGAGAAACCAGAGAAACCGAGCCCTAAAGAGGAAAGGAAACCAAGATGGCCCAAAACTACAAAGGAAAAAACTACACTGATCGAAACAACAGTGGTTGAAAAGGAAAAGCCTAAACCTAAAGTAGAAGAAACAGCAGTCGAAGAGACTGTAATAGAAGAAGAGAAACCAGGGAAACCGAAACCTAAAGAGGAAAGAAACCAAGCTGGCCCAAAATTACAAAGGAAGAAACTACACTGATCGAAACAACAGTGGTTGAAAAGGAAAAGCCTAAAACTAAAGTAGAAGAAACAGCAGTCGAAGAGACTGCAATAGAAGAAAAGAAACCACAGAAACCGAAAGAGGAAAAGAAACGGACTTGGCCGAAAACTACAGAACAAGATACTACACTTTTCCCAGAAATTTCAAAAGAAAAACCAGAAATCACTCAGAGGGAAGAAATTGATGAAATAATAAAGGCCAAATCCAAAATTGTTGAAACTCAAGATACAAAAAAACTGAAGATACCTAGGAGAAAAATATTACCGAAAGAAGAAGAGCCATTCGAAATGGTTAAACTAAAACCAATTCCTCGAAAACAACCTAAAAAAGATGAACCTAAACCACAATATTTAGAAAAGCTAGATAAATTAAAACCACAGAAGGAAGAACCTACATTGGAAGAGAAAGTAATCGATGATTCGGTGAGAGAAGATGAAAAACCCTGGAAACCGAAACCAAAAGATGAAAAGAAACCAAGATGGCCGAAAACTGAAAAAGAAACTGAAGAAGAAAAACCTAAACCTAAAGTGGAAGAAACTGTAACAGATGAAGAAACGAAACCAGAGAAACCAAAACCTAAAGAAGATAAGAAACCAAGATGGCCAAAAACTACAGAAGAAACCATTGTGATCGAAAGAGCAGAGGTTGAAGAAGAAAAGTTTAAACCTAAAGTAGAAAAAACGATTCTCGAAGAAACTATAGTAGAAAAAGAGAAACCAGAGAAACCAAAACCTAAAGAGGAAAGGGAAACGAGATGGCCGAAAACAACAAAAGAAGAAACTGATGTGTTAGAAACAACAGTGGTTAAACAAAAACTTAAGAAATTACCTGAAACTTCAATTTCAAAAGTTATTACATTTGAGCAGCCGATTATTCAGGATGTAACCGAATATGTAAAAACACAACCTGAAACACAGCTTCCAAAACATGACAAATTTAAACCTGAAGTAGAGCGTACATTAGTATCATTTAGTCTAAAACCAATAAAACCAGAAGACTCCAAATCAAAACCAACAAAGCTTACACCCGAACCTCACTTTGCAACTATGGCTGAAACGGAACAAATTAAGCCAGAGGATGCAGATACACTAAAAATTCAAATAATTCAACATACAGAAACTTCTGAACAACTACACACAACTGAAACTTTACATACAGCAGGTCCAGATGAAGCCAAATACCCTGAATTTCAGGATGAAGAGAAAAGAATTGACAGTACACTTTCATATCTTTCTCCAACAGAGACACCAGAAAGCATTAAATATGAAATTCCTGATACAGATAATTCACAAATTCACGAACCAACATCTAAAACACCAAAACCTGAAGTGCCTTCCGATTATGAAAAGCCACGTAAAAAGAAACCACTTATATCCGAACACAAAAAACCTATAACTTTAATCGAAGGAACTCAAGAACAAATTGCACAAATTTCCATATCACAAATTGTTGAATCAGTAGAAAAACATGAACCATCAATTACAGAAAACATAAAAACAGAAGCACAGCAAGAAACAGAAACTACACCTTATGATATACATGAGACTCCTAAACTTAAACCTGAAAAGGTGAAAAGCAGATCACCAGAGAACATTGTAGAAGAAATACAACCCACACCATTGCATGAAACACAAGAAATACCACAGATTATATCATCAGATACAGCTAGAGCTGAAACAGTTCAAAGTAAACCACAACCGACAAAAACAGAACAAACGTTAATTCAAATCACAACAGAACAAATGGAAGATGAAATTACAAATATAATAAAACAGATCCCAAAAGATGATGACATTTATGAACCATTACCTGTTAGTTTAGAAGCACATCCAAAAGAAATATCCCAACCATTGACATCAAAATTAGATAGAGAAGATATAACTGATGTTAAGTTGGACACTCCATTAAAGAAATTTATAACTGATGACAAAAGAACATCTACTCTTGAAACCATTTATACTACTATTTCAGAACCATCTTCTTTACCAGAGAAGCAGACAATTGTAACTCAGGAGGTTAAGCCCACTCCAAAACCAACACAGGAAATTGTTCAACAAATATTTACTGAAACATCTCAGGACTTTAGTACTGAACCTGCTGTGCAAGCAACTGTTAAACCTTCACAAATACCAAAAGCGAAAGCAGACCAATTACCGACCCATGTTACCTCTCAATACACTCCACACCCAGACGAAGACACAACATCATTGCTAGAACTTTCAGAAGAAAAACCGGAAAAAATAACTGAGGAAGAAATTGATGAAAGAAAAATGGCCAAACTGAACATTGTCGAAACTCAGGAGGCAACTAAAAAATTGAAAACAACAAGGAGAAAAATATTACCAAAAGAAGAAAAACCACTTGAAATTGTTAAACTGAAACCGATTCCCAAAAAACAACCTAAAAAAGAAGAACCTAAAAAAGAAGAACCTAAATTAGTTGAATTAGTAAAGCCTGAAAAACTAAAACCCAAAGTAGAAGAAAAGAAACCAAGATGGCCAAAAACTATAAAAGAAACTACTGTCTTAGAAACAACACTGACTGAAGAAGAAAGGCCTAAGCTTAAAGTGGAAGAAAAGATAATTGAAGAAACTATAACAGAGAAAGAAGAAAAACCAGAGAAACTAAAACCAAAACAAGAAAAGAAACCAAGATGGCCAAAAACTACAAAGGATGAAACAACTATAGTCGAGACAACAATAGTTGAAGAAGAACATAAACCTGAAGTCAAAGAAACCGTAATCCAAGAAACTGTTATAGAAGAAGAAAAGAAACCAGAGAAACCCAAACCTAAAGAGAAAAGAAAACCAAGATGGCCAAAAACTGCAGAAGAAACTACAGTTTTGAAACAACAGTGGTTGAAGAAGAAAAACCTAAGCCTAAAGTAGAAGAAATGGTGATTGAAGAAATTGTAATAGAAGAAGAAAAGAAACCAGAGAAACCAAAACCGGTAGAGGAAAAGAAACCAAAAGAGCCATCGCCTACTAAAGAAGAAATTACTGTTGTGGAAACAACAGTGGTTGAAGAAGAAAAACCTAAGCCGAAAGTAGAAGAAACGGTGGTAGAAGAAACTATAATAGAAGAAGAGAAACCCAAACCGGAAGAGGAAAGGAAACCGAAAGAACCATCACCTACTAAAGAAGAAATTACTGTTATTGAAACAACAGTGGTCGAAGAAGAAAAACCTACACTTAAAGTAGAAGAAACGGTGGTTCAAGAAATTATTATAGAAGAAGAGACACCTAAAGATGAAAAGAAACCAAAAGAAACATCACCTATTAAAGAAGAGATTGCTGTTGTGGAAACAACAGTGATTGAGGAAGAAAAGCCTAAACTTAAAATAGAAGAAACGGTGATTGAAGAATTTGTAATGGAAGAAAAGAAACCAGAGAAACCCAAACCTATAGAGGAAGAAAGACCAAGATGGCCATCACCAACCAAAGAAGAAACGACAGTTGTTGAAACAACAGTGGTTGAAGAAGAAAAACCTAAGCCTAAAGTAGAAGAAACGGTGGTTGAAGAAATTGTAATAGAAGAAGAAAAACCTAAGCCTAAAGTAGAAGAAACGGTGGTTGAAGAAATTGTAATAGAAGAAGAAAAACCTAAGCCTAAAGTAGAAAAAACGGTGGTTGAAGAAATTATAATAGAAGAAGAAAAACCCAAGCCTAAAGTAGAAGAAACGGTGGTTGAAGAAATTGTAATAGAAGAAGAAAAGAAACCAGAGAAGCCAAAACCTATAGAGGAAAAGAAACCAAAACAGCCATCGCCTACTAAAGAAGAAATTACTGTTAAAGAAGAAATTACTGTTGTGGAAACAACAGTGGTTGAAGAAGAAAAAACTAAGCCGAAAGTAGAAGAAACGGTGGTTGAAGAAATTATAATAGAAGAAGAGAAAACCAAACCGGAAGAGGAAAAGAAACCGAAAGAACCATCACCTACTAAAGAAGAAATTACTGTTGTTGAAACAACAGTGGTCGAAGAAGAAAAACCTAAGCATAAAGTAGAAGAAACGGTAACTGAAGAGACTGTAGTAGAAGAAGAGAAACCAGAGAAACCCAAACCTACAGAAGAAGAGAGACCAAGGGGCCCATCACCTATAAGAGAAGAAACTACTATTGTTGAAACAACAGTGACTGAAGAAGAAAAGCCGCAGCCTAAGGTAGAAGAAATAGTAGTTGAAGAAACTATAACAAAAGAAAAGAAACCAGAGAAGCCAAAACCGAAAGATGAAAAGAAACCAAAAGAGCCATCACCTACTAAAGAAGAAATTACTGTCGTTGAAACAACAGTAGTTAAAGAAGAAAAGCCTACACTTAAAGTAGAAGAAACGGTAGTTCAAGAAACTAGCATAGAAGAAGAAAAGAAACCCGAGAAACTTAAACCTAAGGAGGAAAAGAAACCAAGGTGGCCTAAACCTACAGAAGAAGAAATTACCGTTGTCGAAACGACAGTGGTTGAAGAAGAAAAACCTAAACCTGAGGTAGAAGAAACAGTGGTTGAAGAAACTGTAATAAAAGAGGAGAAACCAGAAAAAACAAAACCTAAAGAGAAGAAGAAGCCAAGATGGCAGGAAACTGCAGAAGAAACTATTGTTGTCGAAACAACAGTAATTGAAGAAGAAAAGCATAAACCTAAGGTAGAAGAAACAGTACTCGAAGAAACTGTTGTCGAAGAGGAAAAGAAACCAGAGAAACCCAAACCTAAAGAGGAAAAGAAACCAAGGTGGCCAGAAACTACAAAAGAAGAAATTACTGCTGTCGAAACACAAGTGATTGAAGAAGAAAAGCATAAACCTAAAGTAGAAGAAACTGTAGTCGAAGAAACTGTTATCGAAGAGGAAAAGAAACCAGAGAAACCCAAACCTAAAGAGAAAAAGACACCGAGATGGCCGAAAACTACAAAAGAAGAAATCACTGTTGTCGAAACAGTGATTGAAGAAGAAAAGCATAAACCTAAGGTAGAAGAAACAGTAATCGAAGAAACTGTTGTCGAAGAGGAAAAGAAACCAGAGAAACCCAAACCTAAAGAGGAAAAGAAACCTAGGTGGCCACAAACTACAAAAGAAAAAATTACTGTTGTTGAAACACAAGTGATTGAAGAAGAAAAGCATAAACCTAAAGTAGAAGAAACTGTAGTCGAAGAAACTGTTATCGAAGAGGAAAAGAAACCAGAGAAACCCAAACCTAAAGAGGAAAAGAAACCTAGGTGGCCAAAAACTACAAAAGAAGAAATCACTGTTGTCGAAACACAAGTGATTGAAGAAGAAAAGCTTAAACCTAAGGAGGAAGAAACGATAGTTGAAGAAACTGTAATAAAAGAAGAAAAGAAACCGAAGAAACCAAAACCCAAAGAGGAAAAGAAACCGAGATGGCCAGAACCTACTGTGGAAGAAACAAAACCGAAAGAAGAAGTTCATGAATTCGATAAAATTGAAGATATACCTGTAAAAGACATTACCTTTGAAACGCCTGTAGTTACGGAACATAAAGTTGAGCGGAAAGTTATAAAGAAAAGGAAACTAGAATCTAGGACAGACGAAATTCATGAGATGATAATGTATGAAGACGTATTAACAGATGAACCTGTCGAAGAAACAGAAATGGCGAAAGAAAAAATAGAACCTGTAAAATCTTTAGAGGAGGCTATTATCGAATCTCCTGATGTGAAGGAACATATAATTAAAGAGAAACCCGAAAAGAAAAAGAAAGTTCAGATTATCGAGAAACCCGAATATATAACTGAAACAATAGAAGAAACTAAAGAAATTATCACAAGAACACCTAAAGAAATAACACATGAAAAAATAGTACAGAAAACACGAGAAATTGAAGATACAAAGCATATAACAGTTGATGAAGCACAGCAGGTTAAACCTATTAAAACACACGAAGAAACACAAGTTCAACAAGAAACCATAGTAGAGGAGATACAAGAGTCTAAGCCTCGTAAGTTTAATGAACAACATTAGTTTGCATGAAGCTTTTATACAACATTTTGCCAGATTTTATTCCTTATTACGCACACTAAAAACAAAATTTCCTTAACAAAAATATATTCATATCTTAAATTAGCTTAAGGAAGTTTTTTATTTTAACATTTCATAATTAGATATGCAAACATTTTGGTTTTAAATGAAGCTTTTGTACTTTATCTGAGGATAAGCACGAATGTACATGTCTGACATAGCTGTAGAACACTGTAATGTACTGTTCACCCGAAAAGAATGTATATTTTTAAATTAATCAGTTTTCCACCAGTTCCTAGATTAACTTCTATACATTGACAATTTATTTAACACTTAACAAGCAATATATACATTTATGTTTTGTTTTAAACAAAAACATTTTTTAACAATTTTTTTTCTTGACTTTTGTTATTTTGTGCATGCACTATAATACAGTTTACATTTTATGGATTCATTCTGCACCATTTCACTTTTAAACATATTTTCATGAAATGTACCCATTTTGGTAAATTCTGTAACAATAAAATTTTCATTACATTTCATATGTCTTTTGTTATTTTCCATTTTTGACAACTCATTTTTTAACTCGTACAGTATATATTTATATTATGTCACTTCAGTATTTTTATTTTTTTTCTTATTTTTTAAATATTAGTTTATAGAAATATTACATAGTTTAAACAGTTAAATACAGTTTCAGTATAACATAGTTAAGACTCTCATTCATCACTAACTGAAGGGATCAAAACTCCATATTACTTCATTTTTAATTTTATAAATTAATTTTACAGAGCTACCAAAGCCAAAACCATTAGAAATTAAACCAGCGAAAACGGTAAAAGAAACCATACCTTCAGACAAAATTGAACTCTTGGAAATAGGTAAATCGTAGAGAAGGACTAACATTCACCTTGTATTGTATTTATGCATTTATAATTTTACTATGACAATGTCTTTCTATTTAAGATAATGTAATTACCTAATACTTTAAACAGAATCACCAGAGACCTCAAAAGCGAAACCCAAGGAGGAAGTTGGGTACAAAACTCATAAGGCAACTTTAATACAAGTTCACTCAGGTAACACGAATCAGTGATGATAAGACAAACATATTTCCAAAATCTATTATGTTTAGGTCTATCACATTCTTTTTCAACGAACCCTATCAGTGTGCTCACTATAGAAAACCAATGTTAAAATAGATTTTGTTTAACATTTTCACTTTAAGCAGTTAGCTAAATCTTTGTAAAAATACTTATATACAATAAAAGTAGGTAATCTTGTAGTTTAACGTCGCAAAAAACCGGATTTTATTTAGACCACATATTATCAAGTAACACAATACAATAAAAATAAAACCAAAAACCAAACCATAACAATAACAATAAAAAACAAAAATAAAAACAAAATTAATTTGCGACGTTTAAACACAACTTAAAAAAGTACATCAACCTAATTTACGACGTTAAACTACGAGATTACCTAAATATATTTATATGAAAAATATAAAACAGTTAAGTAATTAGGATCACCTGAAGATCAGGGCCCCCAGCCTTCTTTAGTTAGCCTTATAAAGATAACTAACGAAAATATCACGACCTAACCTAACCAGTCGTTAGGTCAACTGTACGCCCTTGACGATTGGTTAGGTTAGGTCGTGATATTTTCGTTAGTTAGCCTTATAAAGCTAACTAAAGAAGGCTGGGGGCCCCTGATCTTCATGTGATCCAATAATTATATAATATTGTTTAATGTATTTAAATAAAATTTAAAACTATTAACTATTAGCAGAAATTTCTTAGTCAGGAGTTTTCAGATATTTAAATAGTCAAATCTGCAACTAAAGCTTCCAGTCCACCTAAGAATCTCCTATACCCACGTCGGATAGAAGTCAGGATATTCGGTAAAGTTTATCGTTGAACAGTTAATGATTTATGATTGTTTACAGAGTTGTGTGTTCCTGGGTTCAAAGCATTGGTGAATGTCGCTACTGAAGGCAATGTTGATTTAGAAACGATAGAATTGAAACCTCTAGAAAAGACGAAGTTCGAGAAGGATATTGCTAACTCAATTTCCATGTCAAGAAAGGTGTTCTGGTTCGTGAATTGATGACAATGATGAAAGAAGGTGAATTCCCAAGTCTTAAACCAGCTGAAGTTCAACCCATAATATTAGACGTAGTTGATAAATTTGAACATGCGACAGTGACCGAGGTTCTGGTCAAAGAAGCAGCTGAAAAGCCTGAGAAGAGCATTGGAACTAAAAGTGTTATTAAATCAATTGAAACTGGTAAAGAAACTATGGAACAAGTTATCATGGATGTGTCTAAAGAGTTTGGTCCTTCCTCAGAACCGGTAAAAGAGATGGCCTCTGTTGGGCACCTTCTAAGCGAAGGAGTTAAATGCGATGAAATTATCACGCTTCTCGATGCTGGATATTTCCCCGCTCTGCAAAAACCACAGCTACAAACCCCACTTGTTTCCATGGTAGCTAACAAAGGTCACGTTACCAGTGTTTGTGAAGTTCTGGTAGAAGAGTCAACGGAAGAATTTGATAAGTTTAAACCTAAGGTGCATTCTGCAATATCAGTCGAAGTGAAGGACAAGTTAGACAAGGCCACATTAAAATCAATTACAGTTAAAAGTAAGTTAATCACTTGAAGGAGCTTACTCATTTTCAGCGATTAAAATATTAAAATTTTAAATATTTGCGAATTTTAATTTAATATAAAGTCAATCATCCATTGACATCGATCCACTGTGAGTCTTATTCATTCTATTAATATTTTGAATTTCAAAGTAATTGCCAAATAAAATTAAAAAAGAATAAATTCTTAATTTTTAGGAAATTGAAATGAGAACACGTGTGAAAACAGTAAAGGAGAATAAAACCCACGTAAACAGATAATTTATTAAATGCACCGTTTCGGTGGCTATCCTGTCATCCATTTCGCGCGAAATCCAAAGATTTCATTATAATTTATCTTGTATGATGAATTACAGTTCTTTAAAGTTTAGAACATCATTTTATTAAGCTCAAAACCTCTTAGTTAAAATTAGTATAAACTTAATGTCCTGTTCTTGCAGCTTATTTTTTCTATTCCTTATTTACGTTACATTCTATTTTCAGCATTTACATCTGAAATGGCTCCTGGTGCTAAAGCAGTGGTCAAAATGGCTAAACAGGAGGATGTCGAAGAAAAAGTAAAAAAATCTGAGATTACAGAGACCATGAAAGAAGAAATGATGAAAATTGTCAACCTTATAAAACATGGTGTGGTGGAGGAGGACGTTCTGTACATGATAGAAGCTGGAGAATTCCCTTACCTTATAAAATATGAAAATCAAGCAAATATTCTCGACGTTATTGATGACTTCGGTTACACAGCCGTCGTGAATGAGGTCATAATAGAACAGGCTGTTCAAAAGGCGGAGCAAAATGTTGGTCTCAGGGCTTTCATACGCATGGCTCAACAGGAAAACTTCAATATCGAACAACTGCTAACGGAAGCTCTTCCAAAAGAATTTGGTCCTGAGAAAGTGGAGTCCCTTCAAGAAATTGCTAAAGTCAATATAATGCTGAAAGAGGGTGTTCAAACTCAAGAAATTATTTCAATGGCTGAAACTGGAAAACTACCCCAACTATCAAAACCCGAAATTCAGGCTCCTCTAGTTAAGGTGATTAAACAAGAAGGCCATACTGCAATCATCTGTCAAGTTCTACTCGATGAGACTGTCAAGGAAATTTCAAAGGGTAAATAATAATAATAATAATAATAAACTGTTTCTACGTAATATTTTAGTAGACATTCTTCATGAATATCTTCCCGTAATGTTTACTCGAATGTAAAAGTGACTCGAATAAAATATTCTTCTTAACTCAATGAAATTTTTAAGATATTTCTATTTCGTTCATACATTATAATTTCCCCTTATTACAGACTTGCCAAAGGTTAATGTGGCTTCCATTACTCCTGGGAAACCTCTTCGTAAGGCGACTGAAAGTGAAGTGATTGTTCAAGGTAAGGCTTTCGAGATACGTCACTTCCTATTAACACTAATTATATTTCGTCGACAGGTACTTCCAAGAATTGATGATATTACTTCGAGTACATTTTAAAGGATAATTTGCATGCTTCATATCTGAGGGAATAACAGTTTATATTTGTCTAAGATTACCAATTAATTTCGTTTGAACCGAAATTATCGCATTCCAGTTACGTAATGTTTCAAAGTATTCACATAATATAAATATGCTTAGGAATTATATTATACATTCTAATACAAATATAATATAAAAATTTCACAACTAATTTTAGTAAGTTTTTTGTTAATTCCAACATTCGTAATGCGTTGTGTGTGCATGGATGAATTTCAATTAATTTTTTCCTGTTTCATCTATTGTAAATTGACGCACATAAATTCTCGTTACGTTTATCGTAAAATTTGTTGCCTTTTTATCAAATCACTAGACGAAGGAACCATTAATAATAGCATGATATTATAATATCATGATAGGATAATTAACATTATTTTGAAACTGTAGTTTTGAACTAACTAATAATACGTATATTCATTCCTTAACAGTTGAGAGTGTTGTGAGTTGTATTTTATGAGAATCGTTTCCTGCCTCAAGAATCCTTCCAGAATCCTATAATTCCTCTCTGTTTGTGCCTTCGTGTCCAACTTAATAGACTAGAGTGAATCCTCAATTTCTAACTTACGCGATTGTTACTCCGTTTAACATTATTCTTACTTCGAATGTACCCTAAAATTAATTTAATATTTAATTTTTTATTCCTATATTTTACTTAATTCTATTTATTCTCCATTTAGACTTAACCTCCGCCCATTTAACCCGCTTAAACTACATTTAAAATGTAATTCCATTTGTTGTTTTAGTTCACTATATGAATACATTCCATTTCCTTTACTCTCATAAAGTATATTAATTAACTTCTATTTATATAAGCATATTTATATACGTATACATATATATATATATTTATGTATATATGTATGTGTAAAGATGTAAATAAATATATTAACAATAGTGTGTTATTTTCTTTTACCAGAAGGTAAGTGAAATTATTATTATAATTATTATTATCGTCCTAAAAGGGAAATATAAATTGTTATTTTCAAAGAATATGTCAATTTAGTTGGTTAGTCAAGTTGAATAGTTGTGACGAGACACCTAGAAACGTTTCGGGTTAATTCAATTCTTAGGTTTCGTCTCTGATGTACAGTTGTAGTTAGCGATTATCCACAGTTTGTTACTATCTAATCTACAGTTCGTAATTGAAATGCATTTATGTCTTTCCTTATTATTATTACTACTACTACTACTACTACTACTACTATCTAGAATGATAATACTTTGACATACGAAAACAATATAGAGTCGGTTCTCTTAAATAAATATAGTATAGTGATCCACAATGTTTTTAACGTTGTTTTAACTTTTTGTCAGTGTTAATAAATGTTTCATTGTTATTCCCAATAATATTCCCAAATACTCCCGTCTAAAATAAACCCGTACCTAATTCATGTTGCAGAGGGAAAGGCCACGATAAAACGAATATCTGAAATAAAAGAGGAAGTCGAAGGTTGGAATTTTGATAATGGTTGAGTTTTTTCTGCCTATCCACTTATTTTAGGTTCCGAAAATCCCAAGCTTTTCCTTTATGCTCCATTTAATTGCTGAGTTATATAATTTAACTGCGAGCAACAGATACCGCACCTCTCTATAGAGTCGCTTCTACTCTTCCGCGCTATGTGTATATATATATATATATATATAGTCACCCAGTTGATTCATTCGGCTTATATTCATTGCTGATAAACCACAATCAATCATTTTACACCTTTTAACACTACTGAAATACACCTGATTAACATATACCTTAAAAAAAACATCATCCCAATGTAGCTTTCACGATAATTTTGCAAATACCAAATCATCCGCTTTAACTATTTAGCCAAGCACCCGCATAACATTTCCCATCTACTACGCAAACCTTATTCTAAATTCTCAAGGATTTAAAGGAGAGAGTAATTATTATTATAATTATTTTAATATCGTAGTTTCAATTCGTTTAACTCCTATAATTAATTAAGCCTAAATAATTGATAAAATATTCAGTGATCATATTGGCTCACAAAATATCGAGTAATTTCTTATTAAAAATGATTAACTGTAAAATGTACAAAAAATTTGTTTCTCTAACGTCAATATTCATTAAGAAATTATTATTATTATAATTGACTCCATAAAATGTTGAAAGTAATTTGTGTAAATAAATAACGATCGGAAATTATAACTACGATTAGCTCTAGAAAATATGAAAAGTAATATTTTTCCTCCGAATTAAATAGCTATGGAAAAGTATTCCGAGGATTTGATGTAGAAAGATGATGTTAAAGAAATTTCTCCTTTAAAGTGAATACTCCCATTGGTGAATTATTACTAAATTTGTTAATCCTATTTAATAAATAGGAATAAAATGCGTAATTATAGACACCTATTTTTATATTATTCATTTCAGTAAACGAACATCCGAATCGTCCCAACACTAAAAAATATTAATAGTTTCGAAACGTGGTAAATATAATAATAATAATAATAATAATAATAATAATTTCAATTAAATACATTAGTTAATAATCCACCAACGGTTAAATAGTCTCTCACGAGTATTAGGAAAAACTCTCCCGATATCCTGCCGAGATTTTTTAACTTATTTTTACTCACAACATTCAATACCGCTTTTTTAACAAAAAATCTAAAAGCATATAACCATTTTACGGTTATAAACCATATTTTTTTTTATTAATTCATAATAATGTTATTTTTTAAATTACAATATAGATTTCTCTATAAATATTAAAACATAATTCATTTTCAATTTTTTTTAACTCAGTTAAATATATATGTATTTTTCCATGTATGAAATAAAAACTGGTGTTATAATAATAGTTTAGATACACATGTTTAGATACACACAAGTGCACACACACACACACACACACACACACACACACATATATATATATATATATATATATATATATATATATATATATATACTGAAATGACACTTGTGTCATCACAGGAAAAATAACTTCATTTTAAGTTGATTTTCAGAACTTTTATTTCTTCGTTATTGTTTATTACTAACTCTAAAAGAGGGTAAAAACAACTGGTTTGGCTTCTGCGTCTAAAATATAATTTTTGAAATTTTTGAAAACTTTGCAACTTTGCAAGAAAATGGTCGAATGTAACGAAAGTACAGAAAAAAATTAGATGTTGAAAATGTGAACAAATATTGGAGGACATAATGAGAAATGAGGACGAGAAAAATGAGTAAATGGAGGAAAAGCGTAAAACTCAAAAAAGGGAAAAATAAAATGCGTTTAAAAGGAATGAAAACTGAAATTGGAAAAGGCAGAAAAATGTTATCGATGGAAAAGTGATAACTGAAGCTATTTTGCGGAACTGCTTTATTTACTTATGTTCTTTTGCGCTGGTTTCTGCTCATTCGCAAATTCTCCCATTTATCAAAAGGTATTTGGCTTTTAACACAGTATTGCATTAAACTCTGTCGTACGCAACTCACGCCACAACATTTATTTTAATATATTTTTTGCTAACATTATTTTTAACCCTGCAAACATTTTGATTTTCACGTGTCTTGGACCATTGAATATTTTTTATCAGTGGACAGTACCAAAAAAATTCTTTTATTTTTCGTAGATCACCGAACCTAAGATAGAAATTAATCCAAGAAACCTTTCAATCAACAACGAACACTTTTAAATATAAATGCCTTTAATCATGTTTTGATGACATATCATGATTATCCTTATCAAATATTCTCAAAGAAAATAAAAAATAACACCGAGACAGTGTATAATAATAATAACTCGTAATTCCACGTACAAAAAAACATACCATTCTATACCCACTATTTTGAATAATTATTGCGTCTAGTTTTGTTTTAAATGACTGTCGAATCAAAATTTGCAATAAACGAGGTATGGTCTCAGGCACAGCTTTATTTTAAAAATATTTATTATTTTATTTTTTGCCAGTTGTCGTAGAAACAATGTTGTGAGAAAAGGCCTTCCATATCACTGCTATATAATTTACTCTTATTTGCGTTATCTTTATTTCAGCTCCCTTAAAACCATATATAATGTGTGTGTGTGTGTGTGTGTATATATATATATATATTTTTCACCATATTTTATTATGTTTGCTCTTTTACTTATGTTAAGTTGATAATTGTATCTGTATGTATGTAAATATTGACGCCCATTATTTTATTTCATGAAGCAGCGAATATGTTATTTCTTTTAACTAATCGCTCCGCTAACAGCCTTCAAAAGCGAATTATATCTCTGCCACATGCGTGATGCCCAACAGATGGTTCCCAGCTTCGACTAAATAAAACTAAAGATAACCGATCGCGATGGTTCTGAAGAATTGTAAGCAGCTGAGTCGAAAGTTTATTAAAGTAATGTGTGTGTGTATATATATATATGACATGCCTCTAATCAAAGCACTGTAAAACGATAACGATATAGATAGATAGATAGATAGGTAGATAGATAGATAGATAGATAGACCAAATGAAAACAATTTAATGGTCTCGGGGTTTTTTTTTACGCTGAAATTCTGAAGCAAATTGAAAAATTAATTAATATCAAAATAAATTAGTATTTAATCCCCAATTAAATTCCCTTTTTTAAATTGTAACCTGATGTTTCTTTTGTAATTGTAGTAACAGAAGAATCAGGCAAATAATAATATAATAATAATAATAATAATAATAATAATAATAATAATAAAACAATAAAACTGCAAGCAGCAAAAGCGGGTTCCTCACTTCGCCAGGTTTGAAGGGATTGGTTCAGAATTGGGTAGTCGATAACCGCTACATTTATCAACATCACCACTGTAGGGTTTCCCAACCGAAAAAGTTAAATTTTTTATTGAAAATACCCACCGGGCATTTATTTGCGTCACAACCCTCTTTTTACTCCTTTCCCAAATTAGGAAATTCTTTTTCAAAAGCTGGAATTGCCACTTCGAGCATTCTTACTTTCGGAATGGGAATGGAAATGGCGCGCGCAGTGGGAAGTAACCTAAATATTTATACGCGTTATTAATACCAAATACTTTTTCATTGTTCCCAAAAATTAGATGTTTATGGTTATAGAAATATTTACAGTATATATCACTAACACGACCATTGTCACATTTGCTACAATGGAATGAAAATATAAGAATAGATGTACAAAAGTAAAAATATAAATGTCGAATTTCTCCTCTCAATTCAGAATATTATTAACTTCAAATTCATACATAATATCATTACGATAGAGATGAATTGGGAAAGTGGGCAAAATGTGAATATAGAAATGGGTTACTGTAAAATTTGTTACGTACTTAACCATGAAGCGTTGGTAATGAATGTTACTGTAGCTGGTTTGGGTGGTGTATGAAGATTATTATCAGTTGAGAGAGAGAGAGAGAGAGAGAGAGAGAGAGAGAAAGAGAGAGAGAAGTCTGCAACGTTAGGACGAGTAAATTTTCGAAATATCATATTAATGGGAAACCCAAATGAAAGAATGAAAACTGGAGGTAGAATAGCGCTTGTACAGTTGAGGAAGATACAGTACGTTAGTAAGCGTAGGAAAGGGCGTGTGTACTAAGTCATGAAATAAAATTATGCGTTACCGAATGAAAGTTAGAGAATCGAATATAAAAATTATTCGGGTATAAAAGTGTGCGTGAAAAGTATAAGAAAGAATGGTAACACACGGAGATAAAGCTGTCAGAAATGCAAAAGGTGGACTTAAGAAAGGCTTTTAAAAGGTCCGCGGACCGAGTGTGTATCCTGAGACTTTTGTTTGAGAGAACGAACGATGCGATGTAGTATATGGCGAATATGGTTTGTGGACTTTGAGAAAGCGTATGTTAAAGTGAAAGAGTAGTTTTATAACGGGTTCTTGGGTGTCTTTTAATGCGAAGAAACCTACTCATTGCAGTGAAAAGGTTTCATGTGAACAGTATTAATTGTGAAGGAGTTAAGTATGGATTCATTGCGTGGTTCAGTTCTGTACTGTTGTTGAAGTACGACAAGGTTGCGTGATGTCATTATGGCACCTTAATTTTGCGTACGAGACGACTTGTTCGTAAGGTGAAAGCGAGAATGGTAAAGAGTAGAGTAGTGGTTTTGGAAAAGAATGAATGATATGTATCACATCTGGTATATGTTGATGTTATGGTGATGATGGAGCTTCCACGAAATTCTTGAAATGAAAAATTATCTAATGACCAAGATCGTCAAAAAGTTAAATTGTAGAAATTTAACTTAGCCTAGCCTGATCAAACATTACTTAATCTAACCTAACTAGACCTGAAGTAACTTACCAGATTTTATCTAACTTAACGGGTCAAGTTAGGTTGAATAAGTTTCTGTGATTTAGTATGACGATCCTTTGGTGCCTTCCGTCCTGTCATTCCGAGAAAAAATATTTGCACGATGACGCTGCAAGAATGAAAGAATTTGAGTTAAGAGGAGCATTGGTATGTTTTATTAATGTTGTGAAAGGCGACTGTTGAACGTAAATGTGAAAAAAGGTTTCAGTACTCGAGAGAAGATATTTAAATGAACAAAAAAATGTTAGAGTAAATGAGGTTTAAGTATATGACACGCGTGACCAATAACAGAATTAACAGTAAATCTGAAAGCTGAAGCGTAGTTGAACAAAGTAAGCGAGGATTCTAGTTGGAAAGCAGAATTTGGATGCAATGCAATGTGAGGTTAGCGTGAAGGGTATTAAGTCCAGAAGTGAAATGTGTCTGAGAGTTTCCTTTCAGAAGTAAGAGCAGTTGAAATGAAAATATAAGAAGCTTAACTGATATAAAATGGGTTTCGGGATATAAGTGGAGAGGAACGTCGGCTACAGCGGTACAATCATACAAACAGAGAAAATGAATATTGACAAGTGAAAAAGTGTATAGTATTGACTGGATAACTTTAGTCACAAAAGTTGGGATACACTGGATCACATCCACCTTAGTTCCAATGTATCCCTACTTTGTTAACCGATGGTACACGAGTTTCATAGAAAGAAAATGGAATGGAAGCAGTTTGCGAAAAGCGAATGAATGAGGATCGACCGTCTCTTTTAACGTATCGCTAGAGGTACTATCCCAATCTTTTCATAAAAGATTACTACTGAGACTGGGATGTTACGCTTAATTACCGGTGATGATTCAGCGTTGGTTACCCGCAACCGGACTGTCGTTGGTCTAGAGTTCAAGCGCATGCGTCCAGTGCACGGATAAAAAAAAAGGGAAAATTTGGTTGAGATGAATAATTATAACGGAATTACATTCGATTTCATAACTACAAGCAATTTACTCTCATTCTTAGTATTAAAGGAAAAAGTTCTTTTTCAAACGTTATTCGAAGGACTGTTCCAAAATAGTGATATTTATTCACCCCAAAACTTGTGCTTAGGAATTTGCAGATTTTATTTTCAATATATATATATATATATATAGAAGACTTTTCATGGCATTTACATTCCTCCTTGTCATTGGATTTCTCCTATATATATATATATATATATATATATATATATATATATATATAATATTTAGGAGAAATCCAATGACAAGGAGGAATGTAAATGCCATGAAAAGTCTTCTTTAATGCGCAACGTTTCGAGCAATACGCTCATCATCAGGCTAGATAATAACAGTATGAAATTAGAATCAAGCCTGATGATGAGCGTATTGCTCGAAACGTTGCGCATTAAAGAAGACTTTTCATGGCATTTACATTCCTCCTTGTCATTGGATTTCTCCTAAATATTAAATTGAAGCTTTGTAGAAGCAAACCGCATGACTATATATATATATATATATATATATATATATATATATATATATATATATATATATTGAAAATAAAATCTGCAAATTCCTAAGCACAAGTTTTGGGGTGAATAAATATATATATATATATATATGGGGTGAATATATATATATATATATATATATATATATATATATATATATATATATATATATATATATATATATATATATATATATATATATATACAGGGTGGGCCGAAAGTCTGGATCCATAGGAAAATATTTATTTTAATACATAAATTACAACAAATGGTAAATACTTAAAATGAATATCAACTTTAACTCGTAAATGCGTATCCGTGATACTGTACAGTAGTTTGTACTCCAGTATAAATACTCAAATACTTTTTTATTTCAGCCCAGAAATGGCTTCGAATCTAACAACAGAAGACCGGGTAGAACTTGTGCTCATGTACGCAAGACAGGGCGCTACACACAGAGAAGTTGCACCGAATTCAATAGAAATCATCGTGATAAGCATCCAGTAACACATGCGACTGTTGGCAAGTTGTTTAAACGTTTCAAAGAAACAGGAAGTGTACATGATCGACGGCGTTCTGGGCGTACAAAAACTGCAACTGATGAAAATACCTCTGCAATGTTATGTGAAACTTTAACGAATAGTCCAGTAAAGTCAACAAGAAGATTATCAAATGAAACGCATCTCGAGAACGTCATTTCGAAGAATTATTAAAAATCATAAATTCCATCCCTAAGTGTCTCGATGTCAGAGGCCGCCAATTTGAGCATTTGTTATAATTTGTTGTTTATACTGGAGTACGAACCACTGTACAGTATCACGGATACGCATTTACGAGTTAAAGTTGATATTCATTTTAAGTATTAACCATTTGTTGTAATTTATGTATTAAAATAAATATTTTCCTATGGATCCAGACTTTCGGCCCACCCTGTATATATATATATATATATATATATATATATATATATATATATATATAGTGGCGCTCATAAGTATTCGTACAGAGAAATATTTCTGTTATATTTGTCCTTATGTTTTGGACCATGCATAGGATAATTATGAAAAGTTTACCGTTCGTTTGGAGAAAATTTAACAAATAAAAAATTTATTTAATTTCAACATATAATGTAAAACATCCAAAAATTTGAGGAAAATAAAAAAGGTTAAAATGCGAAAGTTTTCGTACTTTTATTTGCAAAATTATTTAATACCATATGTGCCTACCTTAGGCTTGAAGAATTTAAATTGTTTATCAGTAGTTAGCTGTTTAATGATTAGAGACTGTTGGCAGTTCTGAATTCTAGAATTTTCTCTGTGAATCTTCATGGAAGACGGATGACTGTACGAGCCATTAGTGGTCGGCGTGGTAAAGGGCTATCTACAGATCTTAAGAGATCTGTTATTGCTGTACACGAGTCTGGAACGAGTTACGGGAAGATAGGAAAAGAACTTCGAATTCCATTTACGACGGTTACTGATTATGAAGAAATGGAAGGGGCTTTGGAACAATCAAAACTCTGCCAAGGTGTGGACGATCTCGCAAGATTTCAAAACGTACAGCTAGACGGATTGAAAGAATGGCTGCTGCAAATCCACGAGTAACTGCGGGTGATATTTGCCAAACATTAAGACTGTCTAAAATCGATGTCCATCCCTCTACTGTACGTCGTACATTGAGAAAGAATAGTTTTCATGGAGGAGTTGCACGAAGAAAGCCTCTGCTACGAAGTACGCCAAAGATCATCAAAATGATGGATTTATATTGTGGAAGATAGTTCTCTGGGCATACGAGACCAAAATTGAATTATTCGGGAACAACGAGCAACGGTATGTTTGGCGAAAATCAAATACTGAATTTGAGGGAAAAAACATCTATCCTACGGTTAAACATGGTGGTGGCAGTTTGCTTCCTCGGGGATGCTTTAGTGCTTCTGGTTCAGGCAAGTTTGTTGTCATCAATGGAATCTTGAATTCGGAGAAATATCAGGAAATTTTAGAAGAAAATGTATTGCCTTCAGTTCGGGAGTTGTGAATGTTTCGCAACTGGATACTGCAGCAAGATAATGATTCAAAACATAAAAGTAAGAGCATCATGAAATGGCTTCATCAAAAGAATTTCAAGTTTCTCGAGTGGCCCAGTCAAAGCCCAGATCTTATTTTAGTCAAGAATTTATGGTTTGATTTCAAAAAAGCTGGCCGCAAGAGGAAACCCTTCGAATCTGAATGAATTGCAACAATTTTCTTTAGAAGAATTCGTTAAAATTTCTACTGAGTGATGTCGAAACCTTATAGAATAATACCCAAAACGAATCATTAAAGTCATTCAAGCAAAAGATGGATACACAAGGTATTAAATAATTTTGTAAATAAATGTACGAAAACTTTTGCATTTTTACTTTTTTTTTTATTTTCCTCAAATTCTTTGATGTTTTACATTATATGTTGGAGTTAAACTAATTTTTTTATTTGTTAATTTTTTCCAAACGAACGGTAAACTTTTTTCATAACTATCCTATGCATAGTACAAAAGATAAGAACAAATGAACTGAAATATTTCTGTACGAAGATTTATGAGCGCCACAATATATATATATATATATATATATATATATATATATATATATATATATAATATAATTTCCGCTCAGATGTTTGGAAGCTCTCGTAGGTTTCTCGTTCAGGTTTCATACTTCATGATAAGGCGTCATATCTTGTATCAAATCGATCTATGGAGCCGTATTATATCTAGATTAATATTTGTTTTTCTTTAAGAGAAAATATAAAAAATGGCGTTTAGAAAAGATTTAAGGTACCTTAAAATGGGCATGATATGTAGGGGCCCGTTTGGATGACCAAAGTCGTCGAGATTGGCCATGTTTCAAGAGGACTATAGCCTCCGAGATCATTATATCATGGATGGCAATTAAAAAAGGTAGAAGCAAGCATAATAGCGAGGGCAAAGCAACATTGACGAAATGAATTGTAAATAGTGAACGGAAGACAGCTTCATCAAAATCCGTCTAGAGCTTAATTAACAGTAGTCTGCAACAACGACCATGCACTATTGCAGTCAAAATAGCTAGAAGAAATCTAAACAAATAACCTTTGGTAATAGGCTTCCGGTCACGATTCACAATCTCTGACAATGCTGCTTTGTGACGTTGAGTGTTACTTCTTTCCACTCACTATTGTGCTTATTTGATACAATTGACTTTTTGACATTGCCCTTCTTGGTGCATACCCCTACACATTATTCTTCGTGAAACAATTACAATCTCGGCGACTTCAGGCACCAGCCAAACTAGGCCCCTCTAATATCATGTCCATTTTCGTACCATTTATATTTCTTCTAAGAGCAATTTTTATATTTACTCTGAAAGAAAAGCAAACTTCAAACTCAGCATATTGAAATATTAAGTGTTCTAAATATAATACGGACCCAGAGATCGATTTTATACAGGATATGACGCCTTATCCTGAAGTGTAAAACATGAACGAGAAACCTACTGACACTTCCAAACTTTCGAGCAATGGTGTATTCTGCCGATCTAAAGCTTTAATTGATCAATCACTCCGTTCAAACATATTTTTATTATTTTTGTGTAGTTTATGAGGCTTTTGGAAACAAGTAACACGTCATGTCACTGAAATTATTAAAACAAATTTGACTCTATACTAATTGCTTTACAACTGAAATAGACTTAACTGTTCAAGAAAAGAGACTAATTAAATATTACGGAAAGGAGAATATTACTGACCTTTGTAAAGTTAAAAATAAATATGAGGATATAAAAAATACCATTTCACTCTCGAACTACCTATATTATGGACATGTGAAAATCATTGGTACAAAATACTGTAAGTTAATCTGAGCTAGGTTAGATTAGGTTATGCTAGGTTAGGTCATGCTAAGTTTTTAAAAGGGTGTCAATGACTTTCATCCGGCTATAATTTCAGAGTATTCCTTTCCTTTTTACAAACGAACTGATTGATCGATTAACGTTTTTCGTTTTTATGAAGGATTATAAGCAAAGAATGTTATTCCATTTAACCATAAATAAACTCTTAAAGAGTTTCTGTCGATTTGGAACAGTATTTCGACAAAGTAATACAAAATGAGCTGCCAAATGCGCGACGATTTCAATTTCTTGCTACATAAAAAATTAAGATTGTCATTATTTGGCAGTTATGTTTGCATGAACATTTAAGAAATTATGTTCCCAAACCTTCAAAATTAGCAGTTCAGTAAATATGTGCATTCCCAAAAGTATTTAATTGTTCGTGGTGTGTGCTATTGTTCTGTAAATTTTTTTCTTATTGAGTCTTGTTTGTCTCCAAAAATGAATGATGTATAAAATTTACTGATATATAATATAGAAAAAATGAAAAATACGATCGGGCTTATTGCCCCACCTTGGAGGTCCCATAGTTTGACATGGGGCGATATCCTATTTTGGCGTCCCAAATTATTCAACCAACCAGTTAGGTCAATTGTACGCACTTGACGATTGGTTAGGTTAAGTCGTTATATTTTCGTTTAAACTAACGAAAATATCAAGACTTAACCAATCGTCAAGGGCGTACAGTTGACTTAACCAGGCAGTCAATTAACCTAATTAACATAAACAAGTAATTTGAAAATGTTGGATTGCCGTTTATTTTTGGTTATATATAATTTGGGACGCCAAAATAGGATATTGCTATACATGGAATCAGAACTATAATTCCTCCAAGGAAGACCATTCAGGACTCAAGCCCTCAACTTTTTGATTAATATACTGGCGTCTTATTCCACTAGAGTGACTAGACTATTCAGGCGGTAGCGGTAAGTATATATATATATATATATATATATATATATAAAACCCTTACCGTAACCTTATGTTGTTTCGTGCGTTGGTCTCTCTTCACACAGAGGTCAAGCTGGTGGCCCCGCCTCTAGGTCTGGCTTGGTGGAGGAGCGAGTTGCTTTCTTGCGCTCTCCACCGTACATATCCAGGCACGCCCGGCTCATCTAGTACCGTCCTGAGCCAGACATCCAGTCTTCTCTTGAAGACTTAGTCTTGGTCCCCTGACAACCAAGCTATTTTCCTTCAGAGTTGAGGAGGTCCCTTGTCGGGCCTTTAATTTGGGAACACTACACATTCTGCCTTTCCTATTTTCCAGTGTTTGAATGATAATTGAGTTTAGTTTTAGGTTTGGTACCAGTTTTTCGATCATTTTCCATATGTAGATTATGGTGTACCTCTCTCTTCTTCTTTTCAGGGACTATAGATTTAGTTTACGTAGTCTTTCCCAGTAGTTGAGTTCTTTGCAGCCATCAATCTTGGCTGTGAAATGCCTTTGCGTTTCTTCTAGTTTATTAGTTTCTCCCTTTTTATATGGGGACGTCAAAACTTAGCAGTATTCAAGTTTTGGTATAATCAGTGTTTTTAACAGGGGAATCATTACTGTCCTGTCCCTTCTTTTGAACGTTCTTAGTACCTGTCCAGCGACTCTTTTTGCTTTATTTATCGCTATCTGATTTTGTGTTTCGAATTTCGCATCATCTATCATTATTACCCCGAGATCGATCGCTTTCGTGCTTCTCTGAATTTCCTGTCTATCTGGAGCATAATATGCAGTCTGTTTAAGTTCTTCTTTACTACCATATCTCAAGAACTGAAATTTCTCGGTGTTAAATGACATGTTGTTGTCTTCTGACCATTTGTATATTTTGTTCGTGTCCCTTTGCAAGGCCTCCACGTCATGTACATCGCTGATTTTTCTGCTGATCTTTGTGTTGTCTGCAAAGGATGTTACTATACTGTTGCTGTTTACTCCGCTGGCTATGTCTGTTAGCATGATAATGAACAGGAGTGGGGCCAGTACTGTCCCTTGCGGTACTGAGCTGCGTACTTTCGATTCTGATGATGATATACCTTGAATTTTGACGACCTGCAGACGTTCTCTGAGGAAGTTGTAGATCCATTTTCCCACTTTGCCTGTTATTCCCATATATTTAATTTTATGCGCTATTATACCATGGTCACATTTGTCGAAAGCTTTAGCAAAATCTGTGTATATAACATCGTAGTTGTCGTTGCTTTCCAATGCATCTAGGATATTGTTGTAGTGTTCTATTAGTTGTGATAGGCATGATCTACCTGATCGGAATCCATGCTGATTTTCGTTGAATCTTTCCCCTGTCTCCAGGAAGTCATAAATTTTCTCTCTAACTATTCTTTCAAATACTCTGGTGAGGTAGGACGTCAATGACACTGGTCTATAGTTCTTTGCTTGAGATCCGTCCCCTCCTTTATATATAGGGACAATGTTTGCTCTTTTCGAGATGCTCGGTATTTCCCCAGTGTCTAGGGATCTTCTCCATATCCAGTATAAAGGTGTAGCTATTTCATTTTTACAGTTTTTAATCAATAATGCGTTCCAATTGTCCGGACCTGCAGCTGAATGTGGTTTCATTTGTCCTATAGCTCTCGCTACATCTTCTGGTGTAAAATCAAAGTCTGGTATATACTCTCCTTGCAATTCCTCTTCAAAGAATGCATTTATGTCAGGTATCGCTTTGTCACTTTTTGGGGGACTGAAAACTGATTCATAGTGAGCTCTCAATGTATCACAGATATTTCTTTTGGATCGTCGGTTAGTTCATTATTTCTCGTCCTTAAGGGCCCAATAGCGGCGCGCATTTTTGTTTTCCTTTTTGCATAGCTATAGAAGTATTTTGGATTTTCCTATATATATATATATATATATATATATATATATATATATATATATCAGTGGCGACTCGTGGTATAAATGTATGGGGGTGCGATTTCATAAAATTGTACAACACGGACTCACAATAGGCTAGCGCGAATCCAACTGCCGCTCACAAGAGTACTTGTATTAACATATGCGGCTATGCCAGACGTACAATTCTAGTTAATTACAAATAAGTAATAATTTCAATAAAATACATATAAATGGTTTATATCATTATTACTGAAGTCACTATTAGTAAAAATAAAGTTGTTATTATAAAAAAAATTCGCGATTGTACTTATATTTTCATTACAACAGTAAAATATAATTTATATTTACTTGAGCGAAAAATCTATCGCTCCATTCGGCTGCAATATTATTTTGTATTCAAACAGGGTACGCTGTTTGAAGCTATGCTATAAGTTTAGAATATTATGTACTGTATGAAGGCTTACTCAAAATGCCTCATGAATCATGATATGCCACATGAATTTTTAAAATATATTTCAAGAATATTTATTTTAATATCTTAAAATTAATATATTTTTTATCTGTTAAATTAATATTTATCGTTTCAAGCAAGGGGGAGCGACCGCTCCATCGCTCCTATACGCCAGTCGCCACTGATATATATATGCCCTCTCAGAGGTCCAGAGAGGCCCGGGCCACTTCCAGCTTTTGAGGCCCAAGCTAAACCCAATTATAATTATTACTTTCACTGCAAAACATTATATTCAAACCTGAAAGTTTCTAAATTTGAGGGCCCCTTTAAGCTTGAAGCCCAGGTCAAATGGCCCTCCTAGCCCCCCCCCCTCTGATAGGCCATATATATATATATATATATATATATATAATATATATATATATATATATATATATATAAGTTCATAATAGTGGACAATTTTTTGTTTTATTTAAAAAAAATAAAATGATCAGTAAATTTCCAATAGACTTTTATGCCATGAATAATTGGTTTTGGTAAATATAAATTGTAAATAAATCTAGAAATAATAGTTAAATATGGGACTAGTTCGTGTAGCGTATAGACTCATTATATTAATTACAGTATATTAGCCGAAATCCATATTGGGCTCCAAATAAATTTAACCTAACCTACCCTAACCTAACGTTCCTAACCTAACCTACCTAACCTAACTTATAAAAAAAAACACCCGGTTGTATGCTCTGTTAGGCGATTTATTTGGAGCCCAATGTGGATTCCGGATACTATAATTAATCGCCCAAATATCTAACTATCAAATAACTATACATTACACGAACTTGTCCCATGTTTAGGATGGGAAAGCAGAAATTCTAAGGTAATTCTGTAACCTAACCTACAAAAAAAACCACTTACATGCGGTTGATTGTATCCTCTATTAAAAGCCTAATAAGCAATTTATTTAAACAAAAAATTTTTTCACTATTTTTAACCATATATACAGGGTGTCCGAGAATTATCTGTACAATTTTTGGCTGTTATTAAAAGTCAACCATGAAGTGTAGAAATTCCAGTGTTCTCCCATTTTACAGAGAATCTCATTAAGTTTTTTATGATACCACGTTTTGACAAGTTTTTTAGAAATGTACGCGGGTGACAGACATTGATGATTTAAAAGCAAGAATCACAGCTGCTATTGAGCGAATTGATGTGGATATGCTGCAGCGTACATGGCAACATTTGGAGTATCGATTGGATGTTTTGCGAATCACTAAATACTAATGGTGCACATATCGAATGTTTGTAACAACGTTACTTTAATAAAAGAAACTTTTGAAAATACAGATTCTAAATAATCTTGTTTAAGAATTTTACGTGTGTTATCAAGAATTTTATTAAAAGATGAAATTGTACAGATAATGTTCGGACACACTGGAATTTCTAAAAAAACTTGTCAAAACTTGGTATCAGAAAAAACTTAATGAGATTCTCTGTAAAATGGGATAAAACTGGAATTTCTACACTTCATGGTTGACTTTTAATAACAGCCAAAAATTGTACAGATAATTCTCGGACACCCTGTACAGTATATATATATATGGGAATGAACTCAGAATGGTTCCTTGAGGTTTTTTATGATACACACAGACCGTGCATGGAACAAGGAACTCTTCTAGAAAAATTAAATCCACTATAGTCTGAATAAGTAATGGTAAATGACAAATACTATATTTTTTTTTCTTTTTCATGATGCTAGCCCGACGTGGGCAACGGGTCACTCGCAAAGAGGTGAGGGAAGCTATATTTTTGGGACCTCTTTGCGAGTGACCCGTTGCCCACGTCGGGCTAGCATCATGAAAAAGAAAAAAACTATAGTATTTGTCATTATATCCACTATTATAGTGGATATAATAGTGGATATTATAGTGGATATAATATACGATAATATACTATAGTGGATATAATTTTTTTAGAAGAGTTCCTTGTTCCATGCACGAAATAGTGCTTAAGCGCCTTCACCTCTCAGTCTCGATGTTCCTGAGGATGTCATTAGACGAAAGCGCTTGAACACTATTTCTTGTTTTCTTTTTCCTTCGTGGTTATTTTCATTATATATATATATATATATATATATATATATATATATAGTTTCGCGAAGACCAGTTTTTTGACAGTCGAAATTTGTTACAAAGATTGTGATTGGCCGAAATTGGGGGTATTTTCCGTTTGGAGCCCACCACCAGATTCTTTTGAAAACAGCACCAGTAGTGCATTTTGACCGTCTCAATACGAAAATAACATCCTTTTTTTGGAGAGAGAGAGAGAGAACATTTGAGAAATATTTTCCCATTCCCTTCAAACTTTTTAACTGCAGTTTTAAATTAAAATGTTTGACAATTCAATTAATTCTTAGTTCTTCATCTTTCTCAGGCATTTTGCTAAATTTCCATCATCAGAATCTGAATTTGTTTATGATACCTGACTGTATATATTTATCACAGTAAGATTGTGAAACTAGTAATTTCATGAAATCCCTGAAATTTTCAGCAAATTCGCATAATTTATACCATGATACAAAATTAAAAAGGTTAATGACCTAACCTAACCTAGGTTAGGTTAGGTCAGGTCATTATCCAAGTTGAAAGAATAGAATTTTATTGTAGTCATCTTTTTTTTTTTTTTTTAATGTTCCTACGCAAAATAGTTAGGCTAATTTTACGAAAGTAAAATTGTAGGATAAATATTGAAACTTTGAAGAAAGATTAACGTTAGTTAAGAAGTGAATTTAGCAACATTTATTCATTAGATTCATTAGAATTAAGCATTTATTAACTATCGCTTTGTAAGGACTAAATACGGTGCTATCTATCAGGTAATGACTAAGTAATTAATCTTTCAAATTATGCAGATTCACATTCCATCTTATAAGTGTGAATAAGTCGCAATAAATTTGTGTGAAATAAGGTTAGAGGCATGTACAAATCTTTATACATATTTGCTAACCCCCAAACGATGATAATATATCGCGTTTAATGACCATATTTATCCTGGGCGTCGAGTAAACACTACTGTTAGCTGCCACGCGTGGCTCAGTTGGTAACACCGTTTCCCGATAAGTGAAGTGAAGACCCTGAGGTCGGGGTTTCGACTCCCGATAGAGCTGCTAATAATAATAATAATTCAGGAGTTAGTGCAATAGGCCGCGTTAGTTTGGCCTGAACAGTGTACCAGAGTTTGGCCCTCTTTACTTCTTATTATTATTATTATTACTGTTGCTGTTATACCGTAAATAGGTTACTTTGAAGATACCTTGCTGGACATCCGCTGCTCAACGCAGCGGATGCCACATTCAAATGGCATTCAAATTAATCAACTAAGTAAGAGTTGACTATTTTGAAACGTGTAATATAGGATAATATAATAATATACGATAATATACTCGTATAACAGTATAACTATAATTTTAACTGTACCCTGTAACTATACGTAAATATAACCATAAACTATAACTAAAAACCCTAAATAATAACTGTGTAACCACAAGGTAATCAACTTAAAAGTGTTCACTACAAAGTTATATAAAAAATTTTGGAGTGCAAACTTTTAAGTTGATCACTTTGTATAACCATAAACTAAAATCATTTAATTTAATAAAAATCCAAGTAACCTAACTACTCTATAATAATTGAGGTTCTCCAAGGAAGAAGTGGCCAAGCGACAAAAGTAAAAAACGCCTGAAAACGCAGTTCTTTATGCGGGAAGGAGGGGCCATAGGCGAATACCCGCAAAAACGCCGACCCCCACCCCCCATAGAGGAAGAAGAGAGCCAAAATCAAGGTCCGAGATTTTCGAGATGCCTAGAGACTGTGTTTGAAAAATTGAAGGTCATAAACAGGGGGAAAGATGGATTGAGGAAGATTATTCCAGAGTTCACCGGTTGAGTAGATGAAAGATTGAAAATACCGATTAACCCTTGCGTTAGAGAGTTGGACAGAAAAGGAATGAGAATGTGTCGAAAGTCGGGTACTACGTGCTCTCCTTAAAGGAGGAGGCATGTAGTTAGAGAGTTCAGAAGAGCAGTGTTCGTTATAATAGCGATAGTAAAGAGAGACTGAGGCAACATTGTGGCGAATAGAGAGAGATTGAAGACAGTCAGTAAGAAGCGGGGAATTAATGAGATGAAAAGCCTATGATTCCACCTGGTCAAGTAGAGCTGTGTGGGTTGAGCGAATCCAGGACAAAACCTCACTGGACAAAAACTCACCGGACAAAAACTCACCACTTAAATGCAAAAGAGGAGAAAAACTCACCAGACAAATGTCTTTGTGAAATACATACACTCTAGTCTAGATCTTAAGATTTTAGACTCATTGTAGATAATTACTCTTCATCCTTTAAATTGTTCTGTTTTTAACCAAATCGGTATACTAATGCAGTTTTGGTCACTGATTTCAAAAATAACTTTCTTTTTTTGGAGAAATGAAAAACAAACATGTTAGAGCACTTTAAATGATTATTGTGTTTTTAACGAAAATATCATGACTTAACCTAACCAATCGTCAAGGGCGTACAGTTGACCTAACCGGGCATTCAATTGACAACCGGGCATTCAATTGACCTAACTGGGCATTAAGTCTTGATTTTTTCTGCTACTTTTACAGATCTGCTGGGATCCTTCAAAAAACGTATTCTTTGTAAAGTTGCACTTTTTACCGTTTGACCGACGCTTTTGGCAACGAAAGAACTGGGTATTTTTATCAAAGGAACACACTTTCCCACACTTAGAGCACTTTTTCATAAACAGTAGCAGTTTGTGACTGGCTAAATTTAACACAATCCTCTGTAACTAGTTTAAGCTAGTTAAAACACATTAATTATTTAAAGTGCTCTAACATGTTTGTTTTTCATTTCTCCAACAAAAGAATATTGGTTGGTTGGTTAAAAACAGAACAATTTGAAAGATGAAGAGTAATTATTTACAATGAGTCTAAAATCTTGAGATCTTAAGATCTAGACTAGAGTGTATGTATTTCGCAAAAACATTTGTCTGGTGAGTTTTTGTCCTCTTTTGCATTTAAGTGGTGAGTTTTTGTCCAGTGAGTTTTTGTCTGTGCCCCGGGTTGAGCCACCACTCACGTAAAAAGTGTACTCCATACAAGCAGGGGCGGACAAGACCCCTGTACAGAGACTTAACTGAGTGGCGGTGAAGAAACTGCAGAAATGGGTACAGCACACCTAACTTCTTAGAAGCTGTTTTAGAAAGAAAGTATATGTGATCTTTCCAGGAAAGATCACGAGAAAAGGAGGAAGGCTCGAGTTGTGTATTGTTGAAGGTAAGTGGGATAGTGGTGTGGAAGATTGTGACGAGTAGACAGATGAAAGAACTGGGTTTTTGAGGCATTGAAAGCCACAAGGTTTTCTCCGTCCCAGTCAAAGATTGTAGAAAGATCAGAAGTGTACCATAGCCGTCCCACGCGAAGCAGTGAGTGTCTGTTGAGAAGGACGCTTTGTGAAGCGGGTGGAGAAGTAAAGAGTGGAATCATCGGCATAGGAGTGAATAAGACAGGAAGTGCAATTTAACAACAGATCATTGATAAATAAAAGGAAAAGACTGGGTGACAGGAGAGAGCCCTGAGGAACACCACTATTAATAGCTTTAGGAGAAGAACAGTGGCTATCTACAACCGCAGCTATAGATCGGCCAGAAAGGAAACCAGAGATGACGGCACAGATAGAAGGATAGAAACCGAAGGAGGGCAGTTTAGAAATTAAGTATTTGTGCCAGACTCTATCAAAAGCTTTCGATATGTCTAGTGCAATAGCAAAAGTTTTACTGAAATCCCGAAAGGAGGATGACCAAGAGTCAGAGAAATATGCAAGAAGATTGTCAGTAGAGCGACTCTTGCGTGACCCAAACGGACACTCTGAAAGAAAATTGTGAGAAGAGAGGTGTTTAAGAATCTTCCTATTAAAGATAGCTTCAAAACTTTAGAAAGGCAGCGAATATGAATGAAAGCGAACTTCCAGCAGGAAGGAAAAGTACCAGATGAAAGATAAAGACGAAAGAGTTTGCCTGGGCAGGATGTCAGCACAGAAGCACAGTTCTTGAGAACCACAGGAGGGACACCATCGGGATTGTACGCCTTCCTAAAGTTGAACCCAGACAGGGCAGAAAAAACATCTTTGGAAGAGTTTCTAATTTCAGACATGATTAAGTCAGAGGGAGGAAGGGATGGAGGAACAGCACCGGAATCGTCCAGAGTTGAGTAGGCGAAAGTTTGAGCGAAGAGTTTAGCTTTAGCAGAAGAGACGGCAACTGAGCCGTCAGAATGGAGAAGAAGAGGAAAAGAAGTAAAGTTGTTGGAGAGGTTCATGGCTAGGTGCCAGAAAGAGCGAGAAGAATTAGAATGGGATAGATTTTCACATTGTTGTCTGATGAAGAATTTTTTGGCGAGTCGAAGAACGGATTTTGCACAATTCCTGTTATAAATATAAGCTAAGTGAGACTCAGGAGTTGGATGGCGACGGTACCTTCTGAAAGCCTTCTCTCTGTTGTTGAGAGCACTAGAACATGTAAAGTTAAACCAAGGTCTTTTGCATTCGTGGTAGAAATAGAATATGGAATGTACGCCTCCATGCCCGAGAGAATCACCTCGTAATGCGCTCAGCGTACTCGAAGGGGCCCCGGTCACAGAAGCAGTAATCATTGCACGGGAAATCAGAGAAGTACTGCCTAAGGGCCTCCTAATCAGAGGCGCCAAGGTGCCAAAGGCGTCTCCTCTTAGGAGGAGGCCGAATTGGAGCGATAGGACAGGAAACAGATGTAAGATTGTGGTCGGAGGAGCCCAACGGAGGAAAAAGTTTGACAGAGTAAGAAGAAGGATGAGTGGTGAGAAATATATCCAGAATGTTGGGCCTGTTTCCATGGCGATCGGGGATACGAGTAGGGTGCTGTACAATCTGCTCTAGGTCATTCAAAATAGAGAAATTGTAAGCTAGTTCACCAGGGATGTCAGTGAAATGGGAGGAAAGCCAAAGGCGGTGGTAAATATTGAAATCACCTAAAATGGAGGTTTCAGCAAAAGAAGAATGGCATAGAATGTATTCCATTTTAGAAGTGAAGTAGTCAAAGAGTTTTGGATAGTCAGTAGAATTCAAAGAAAGGTAGATAGCTCAGATGCATTTAGTTTGAGATTGGCATGTAAGCCGTAGCTAGAGGGTATAGAATTCGGAGGATTCAAGTTTGGAAATACGAGAGCAAGTAAGGTCGTTGCGTACAAATACGCAACATCCACCTTTGGAATTTAACTGAATATAAAGAAAGTAGGAGGGTAGAGAAAATGGGGTTGTTGTCAGTCGTCTCAGACACCCGAGTTTCAGTGAGGAAGAGAAGGTGAGGTTTAGAGGAGGAGAGGTGGCCATAACTTTTAAACTTTTGAAGATATTTCGACAAAATATGATACCTACAAAAGTTCAATAGTTGTCACTTTCAAATTTGGTACAACTTTAACTGGATTTTTTACTTTTGTCGTTTAACCACTTCTTCCTAGGACAGCCTTAATTGCCATTAAAATGCATTTTCATAATAATTATTTTATTAATGCTTCGGTGCTAATAATTGGAGAGAACGGAGAGTAACTAAGACATCTGTAGCAGTAATGATATGATTTAAGGATGAGTTCAGAGTGTTGTCAAAGATGGGTTCAGTGCTGTCAAAGATAAGAGGCGAGTGGGCGTTGGAAGAAAACGAGTTTCTTCCGAAGTCGCCAAGTGATTGGACCAAAGTTGTGTACTCTAATTGCTTTTCAGCGAAAATAACAGTTCTAGCTGGAAGATATAGAACATTAGAAAATACTCGTACATATCAGTATATATATATATATATATATATATATATATATATATATATATATATATATATATATATATATATATATATATATATATATATATAAAGTCTTCAAAAAAAGAGTAATTGTTTAATTTTGCATATAACTCATATAACTTGTATTAGCAGTAACTTATACATATTTCTCTTAAACCTTTAAAATGTACAGGATTTGGAGTGGTTTTTGTTTTCATTCAAAAACATTTTCGATATGTGTACCATTCACTTCGAGAACTTGTGCCATAAAAACTCTACCATAAAAGCTCTACTCTATAAGCCGGCAATTTTGGAGACCTTGTTTATTTTATTGTATAGCCAAACAAAATTTTTTTAAGTGTCGCATGTAGAAAAAAAATCTTAATTTTGCATTAAAAAGAAAAAAACTGATTTTGTACGATAAGGTTGTGTGATGTAACTTGTTTATCAGATTTATACGGTGGAGATGAATGTTGACTTACGATTAGGTTGTGTGATGTCATCGTGGTTGTTTATCAGGTTTATACGGTGGAGGTGAATGTTGGATTACGATAAGGGAGACACAAAAGAAATATTAACAACCCTGTTGCGTACGTGTGTATGAACAGTTGTTCGAGGTTGTAGAGTTCTTTTAATAATAAGTGGGCTGTTTGAGTGATAGCAGAAGGTCGAGTAAGGGAAATTGAAAAACTTAAATAATGAGAGTAATGAAGTTTCTGGTTGAGAAGAAATGTTTGATTACAAGTGCAGCAAAGGTCCGAGAAATGCATCACTTCAAGGAGGGATGTATAGAAAGTTTGACATGATACGATGACGGGTCTTTCAGATGTGAGAGAACCTTGAGAACCAGGAATGGTATTAATAATAATAATAATAATAATAATAAAGTGAGTGAGGAGGGCCAAGAACTGTCACACCGCTCAGGCCAGACGAAAGTAGCGCGTTGCGCTAACTCCCGGATTATTATTAGTAGCACTATCGGGAGTCGATCCCCCGACCTCAGTGTCTTTACTTCGCCCACAAGGAACCGGTGTTACCCCTGAGCTACGGGAGCTGGTAATAGTATTAAGAAATGAAGGAATAAGATTTGAAAATGGCTTTGTTAGTGAAAGAAAGCTGCTATGACTGGCACAAAAATTAGCAAGAAAAGGGTTGGACTAAATTCGGCAAATGAAAAATGTATAGATGCCATTGCAGTCTCTGTTCATGAAATATAATGACGTACCTGTAGAAAGTAGGAAAGTATCGTACTTTCGTAATCTAGAAAAGATATGGTTATTTTAAACGAAATACGTGCCACATAATCTCCGACATTTTTATGTACTTAAAAACGTTACATTGAAAATAAGCATATATTTTAACTACTCATTTTCAAGATTAATCAAAATGTGATCAACTAATCTTAACTACCTAATGAATCGGAGATTATTTGACATACGTATATCCATATATACATTATAAGAAGTCTCATTTCCCAAGGATTTGGGGTGAGAAGGCAAAAAACAAGCTGGATTTAAAGTATAGAGGCTAGTGAAAAGGAGAAAAGCAGAGAATAGGCGTACACATCCATTCACACAGGTGTCCTGGTGGACCAGCAGAATTCTCCACCTGCGGCGCTTTATACGCCATGCATGGTGGCGTTTCCAGGTCTTGTCAAATGGCAAGAACAGCCAAGATTATTTGACACAAGAGAGAGAGAGAGAGAGAGAGAGACGCATGACAGGAACAAAGAGCGGGAGCACAGTAACCTGAAAATGAAAACACTGATACTCACGTATTTTAATTTTTAGCAAGGTTTTCATGAGTGTATATATATATATATATATATATATATATCCTTCAGGTTAGCCTAGTGGTTACATTTTCTCGCTGTAAATCTGAAAGCAGCGGATTCGAGGCCTGACTCGGTCTTTGTGACTTTAGATTTAAGTGATTTAGGTTTTAGGTCGTTCCCCTGGTGAGATTGTGGTTTAGATTTCGTGTTAAGCTGTGGATCCCGAATACGATATAGACCAAGTGTTGGTGAAACTGAAGTTAAAAACTTTGAAAAAATCGTAAGAGAGATTAAATTTTTGGAGTATGTAAAATTTTATGGGAGAGAGAATACTGATTATTTTGGTAGTAGGGCCGCAATCAATAATAGATTTATTAGAATCACGCGCTTTCAACCCGTTCTAAGGTCGCAAACCCGTTCTAAGGTCGCACCTGATAACGACTACCTTAGAACAGGCTGAAACTCGAGCTTCTCACAAATCCCTTACTTATTGTGGCTTTAGTCCCTGAATTCAGTTTCTCGTAATTGCCAATATTCACGTAATATATTTGATTATTTACTTTATAACCGAACTTTTATACGTATAATAAAATGTAAAAAGATTTAAACTCTAAATTTATGCAGTGAAGAAGATAAATGGCCAAAAATAACGATAAACTATGACCAGTATGGATTTCCGTCCGTTTTCTATTTTCATGGAACACTCTGTAAAACGAAATTTGGAATTTTACAAATTCGCAAACAATATCGGCTGTGTCTGAGGCCAAACCAGTTTTACCTATGAATATTTTTTACTTATGTTCTATTTCATTAATTCTGTATTTTTTTAAGTTTTCGCCATTATTACGGAACACTGAATGAAAATCTATGCCAATTATACATTTACCCGTAATATTTTCTATCCTCTTATTGTCAACTTTGTAATTAAAAAATAATTAATTAATTAATTAAATATAAAAAGTTGTAAAATTATTAATTTTTAAATGATGCTGCTCACATATATATGATTACAATTCGTTTCTCAGTCATGGCTCTTCCTCAGCAACAATATTCATCTACAAAAGAGGTGTAGGAATGAATGTACTGCAAAATGGAAGACTGAGTACCAAGGACAGATATACAGTATTTTCTTTTTAGATCCACTAGATTTTTTTTAACAGAACAGGGAAATGTTGAAAAAACTGAGACTCGTTCTTTCTTACGAGTTAACTACATTCATTGATAAGAATGTTTTCACCCTAAAATTAAATGAGTAAAATATTTACTGACTAATAAAGAAATATGGTTTTATCTAATATTTGGTTAAAATTCTTTAAACATTTTCATTACAACTAAAATTCATGATTGATATAAATAAAAGTAAATAAAAATTATACCGTTTGTAATTATTAGACTTTAAAATAATCTTGCCTGAGCCCACAAATTATTTTGAACGCAAATTTAATACATGTTCTGAAAGTTGTGTTGAAAGTTTTCTTTTAAATCAAGTAAAATTAAAAACTTTTCATACTGAAACATTTCATATTTCATCAACTGCGAGGAAGAAGATTCTGAAATTTCTCTGAAAATTTCGGTTATAATTCTACGGCACAGCTTCCAAAAATAATAAGATTAGCTGGAATTCCTAAAGTCCCTAATACTGTAATTATAATTAATATTTATCTCACTGGTAATTACAAATTACGGTTTGTGGCACGACTTTCATTTTATGGGTTGTATTCTATTAATCAAATGTAGCAAATTATTTTCAAATATTTATGCGTACTACATTCATTTTTTAATCCTTTAAGGCCGGAATTTTTTGTAGGTTTAAGTTATGAAACGTTACCAATTTGTACCGGTCGTCCTGAAAGGGTGAAATTAAATGTTTATTATTTTCTTGTATATTAATATTTCACTACGGTCATTTTTGTTATACATTTTTTGATAAATACAATTACATCATCTTACGTGACCCAGTGAGAAAAAGGAGCCTAAAAAATTAATATAAATTATAGAGTCATGCCACTTTAAATCAAAGTATGATATATATATTTATAACATTACATATATTGCGAACTATGTATTACATTTGTAAGATGTAAGTCTGAGTAGTGTGTAATTGTATATTGGCATAGGCTTGCATCACTTTAACAAACACAAATATCTTACATAAAACACATCTAAACTCCTTCCCTATATTATTTCACTTTTCTACGCCATCTACATCGACTATTTGGACTTGTTCTACCTTTCCCTTACAGACCAAGAAGAAGATTTACTGGACCTAAAACCTACATTTCTAACAGACTCTGAAGAAGAGGAAATAACTGCATCTGTTACTTCATATAAAGCATTACATATTGCAACAAAATTACCACCGGCGAAATCGAATCATACAGCAAAACCCTTACTGTCAAGAGCAACAAACAAAACCGATGATGATGATGATGATGATGGAACTGATAATATTGTTACTAAGCAAACTGACAAACAGGTTATATCAACCAAATCTTTGAAGAAAGTGGACAACGACGGGGAAAAGGCTAATACGATTCATGAAGTAGTTGTTGGAGCTGGAGTTCTAGTTAGGCCTAACAGCAGGAGAACCATCCACACAACGGGAAATGTTTCGTCAATACATCTTAATATAAAAGACAAAAAGGTCTATGAAGATTCAGTGAATTTACAGTTAGTACATAATAATTATCAAAGAGCACCTTTTTATGCAAGAGATGCCCTTGAAGAAATATACATTTCTAATTTAGATATAAACGAAGCAGAAGAATTAGCTAAATATGCTACAAATGATACTGAATTACAAAACGCAACTAAAATGATACACGTAGCATCTACGAAACATTTCCGCAGAGCATCAGTTTCGGAAACGCTGGTATTCATGGGCCCATCTGAAAAAGATAAGAAAAAAACAAATGAAATTGTCGTCCTTGAAGAAGATCACAAAAATGTGTTAACTAAGAAAAGAGATGCAGTTAATAAAAATTCGAATATAGACAACAGAGACTCAGGACGGTATTTAGGTTTACCAACTCCCCCTACTACAGACTCGTTAAATAAATCACTCGATTCTACTTCTCATACATATTTCAAATCTGTCAATCCTTCCCATCCTTATACTGATATCACATTAACCAAACAATCCACACTTCAACACAACAAACAATTACAACAACATATTCAGAGTACTCAATCCACACCGGAATATAGAAAATTAAATGCAGATGATAAATATCATATAATACATGATTCTAAGTATTCTGTAGATTCAAAATCATCAGTAACATCTTCTTCAACTACAGAAGAAATCGAAGAGAAGGAAGAAAAAGAAGAAAGGAAAATTATCGAAAACAAAGGTGTAATACAGTATAATGTACTTGATACTGTAAAGCCACTGGTCGTAGATGTCCCAACTTATGAGAAAGCTCATACAGATATAACAGAATCTGAATTTTTAACTGAAGCTTCTGTTGTTACTTTTGAAGGAATTCAAGACTTCAAAAAAGTGAGACCTACTCTTGGCGAAGGTTCACTTCTGACTTTAAAACAAGAGCAAGAAGGATTAATAATATCCGAAACAACTACTACTGATGTAGTAGAAGAAAATTTGCAGCTACCAATAAAGACCGAAAAAGGCATTTATGATATTATTGAAACAAAACCAGTATCCATTTCGGAAGTAATTTTACAAGAAAAAGAAGCTGAGTATTCACCGGACAAAGTTGCTTCTATTTCTGTCAAAAGCCAACTTGAGCCAGGAGAGCAAGCATTAGTTATTGAAGAAACTCTAATGTCAGTAACCACTTCAGAATTTGAAGATCAAGAAACGGCCAGAGAAATAGCAGATACAACATTTATTCCTTACAATGCAGTTCCTTTGTCGTCAGATATACAAACGATTGACAAAGAAAGAGCGTTAGTAGAAGAAAGACCAAAACTGGAGTCTGCTGATATCCAAATCCAGCTGGAAAAGCATACAACAGAAACATCTGAAATATCTAGTCACGAGACGTCTGTTGATTTTACGGGTGATAAACCTGATCTTGGAACGAAAGCGACCATAACAATTGGAGAACCTGCTAGAGTACCATTAGCTTCTGATGTAATGGTAATTGAAAAGGAAGGATATAAACCTGATGATGTAGTGAATAAACAAACTGCTGATACCAGTCTAACCCTTCAAGATTCTGTTATTATTACTGAAATGGAATCACATTTCCCTGTGAAAGAAGAAAACTTGCAGTTGATCATGAATCCTGAGCAAGGTATTTGTGACATTATTCGTTCGAAACCAGTATCTATTTCGGAAGTTGTTTTACAAGAAAAAGAAGATGAATATTCACCGGATAAAGTTCCTTCTATTTCTGTGAAAAGCCAACTTCAGCCAGGAGAGCAAGCATTAGTTATTGAAGAAACTCTAACGTCATTAACGACTTCAGAATTTGAAGATCAAGAAACGGCCAGAGAAATAGCAGATACAGCATTTATTCCTTACAATGCAGTTCCTTTGTCGTCAGATATACAAACGATTGACAAAGAAAGAACGTTAGTAGACGAAAAACCAAAACTGGAGTCTGCTGATATCCAAATCCAATTAGAAAAGCATACAACAGAAACATCCGAAATATCTAGTCACGAGACGTCTGTTGATTTTATTGGTGATAGACCTGATCTTGGTACGAAAGCAACAGTTACAATTGGAGAACCTGCTAGAGTACCATTAGCTTCTGATGTAATGATAATCGAAAAGGAAGGATATAAACCTGATGATGTAGTGAATAAACAAACTGCTGATACCAGTCTAACCCTTCAAGATTCTGTTATTATTACTGAAATGGAATCACATTTCCCTGTGAAGGAAGAAAACTTGCAGTTGATCATGAATCCTGAGCAAGGCATTTGTGACATTATTCATTCGAAACCAGTATCTATTTCGGAAGTTGTTTTACAAGAGAAAGAAGATGTATATTCACCGGATAAAGTTCCTTCTATTTCTGTCAAAAGCCAACTTCAGCCAGGAGAGCAAGCATTAGTTATTGAAGAAACTCTAACGTCAGTAACTACTTCAGAATTTGAAGATCAAGAAACGGCCAGAGAAATAGCAGATACAACATTCATTCCTTACAATGCAGTTCCTTTGTCGTCAGATATACAAACGATTGACAAAGAAAGAGCGTTAGTAGAAGAAAAACCAAGAATGGAATCTGCTTATATACAAATCCAATTAGAAAAGCATACAACAGAAACATCTGAAATATCTAGTCACGAGACGTCTGTTGATTTTACTGGTGATAAACCTGACCTTGGAACGAAAGCAACAGTTACAATTGGAGAACCTACTAAAGTACCATTAGCTGCTGATGTAATGGTAATCGAAAAGGAAGGGTATAAACCTGATGATGTAGTGAATAAACAAACTGCTGATACCAGCCTAACTCTTCAAGATTCCGTTATTATTACTGAAATGGAATCTCAGTTCCCTGTCAGAGAGGAAAGCTTGGAATTGATCATGAATACTGAACAAGGTATTTATGATATTATTCAATCAAAACCAGTATCTATTTCGGAAGTTATTTTACAAGAGAAAGAAGTCGAATATTCACCAGACAAAGTCTCTTCCATATCGGTACAGTCTCAATTACAACCAGGAGAGCAAGCTCTTGTTATTGAAGAAACTTTAACCTCAGCAACCACATCAGAGCTTAAAGAACAAGAAACTCCAAAAGAATTAGCTAATACAACATTTATCCCATACAAATCCGTTCTTCTGTCATCAGATGTGCAAACGGGTGAAAAAGAAAAGACGTTAGCAGAAGAAAAACCAAGAATGGAATCTGCTGATATACAAATCCAACTAGAAAAACATACAACTGAAACATCTGAAATATCGAGTCACGAGACGTCTGTTGATTTTTCGGGTGATAAACCTGACCTTGGAACGAAAGCAACAGTTACAATTGGAGAACCTACTAAAGTACCATTAGCTTCTGATGTAATGGTAATCGAAAAGGAAGGGTATAAACCTGATGATATAGTGAATAAAGAAACTGCTGATACCAGCTTAACTCTTCAAGATTCCATTATTATTACTGAAATGGAATCTCAATTCCCTGTCAAAGAAGAAAAATTGGAATTGATCATGAATCCTGAGCAAGGTATTTATGATATTATTCATTCGAAACCAGTATCCATTTTGGAAGTTATTTTACAAGAGAAAGAAGATGAGTATTCACCAGACAAAATTTCTCCTCTATCAGTAAAATCTCAGTTTCAACCAGGAGAGCAAGCCATAGTTATTGAAGAAACACTAACATCAGTAACCACCTCAGAATTTAAAGAACAAGAAATTTCCAAGGAATTAGCAGAGTCAACATTCATTCCATACAATGCAGTTCCTTTATCATCAGATATTCAAACAATTGACAAAGAAAAAACATTAGTAGAAGAAAAACCGAAAATGGTGTTGGCTGATATGCAAATCCAATTAGAAAAACATACAACTGAAACATCTGAAATATCGAGTCACGAGACGTCTGTTGATTTTACGGGTGATAAACCGGATCTTGGAACGAAAGCGACCATAACAATTGGAGAACCTGTTAAAGTACCATTAGCTTCTGATGTAATGGTAATCGAGAAAGAAGGATATAAACTTGATGATGTAGTGAATAAACAAACTGCTGATACTAGCTTAACCCTTCAAGATTCCGTTATTATTACTGAAATGGAATCGCAATACCCTGTGAAAGAAGAAAACTTGCAGTTTATTATGAATACAGAACAAGGTATTTATGATATTATTCAATCAAAACCAGTTTCTATTTCAGAAGTTATTTTACAAGAGAAAGAAGACGAATATTCACCAGATAAAGTCTCTTCTGTTTCAGTTAAAAGTCAACTTCAGCCAGGAGAGCAAGCGTTACTTGTTGAAGAAATTCTAACATCAGTAACTACTTCGGAATTTACAGAAAAAGAAACTGCAAAAGAAATAGCAGACACAACATTCATTCCATACAATGCAGTTCCTTTATCATCAGACGTGCAAACGATTGACAAAGAAAAAACATTAGTCGAAGAAAAACCGAACATGGAGTCTGCTGATATGCAAATCCAACTAGAAAAACATACAACTGAAACGTCTGAAATATCTAGTCACGAGACGTCTGTTGATTTTATTGGTGATAAACCTGACCTTGGGACGAAAGCAACAGTTACAATTGGAGAACCTGTTAAAGTACCATTAGCTTCTGATGTAATGGTAGTCGAAAAAGAAGGATACACGCCTGATGATGTATTGAATAAACAAATTGCTGATACCAGCCTAACCCTTCAAGATTCCGTTATTATTACTGAAATGGAATCGCAATTCCCTGTTAAAGAGGAAAACTTGCAGTTTATCATGAATCCTCAGCAAGGTATTTTTGATATTATTCACTCGAAACCAGTATCCATTTCGGAAATTATTTTACAAGAGAAAGAAGTCGAATATTCACCAGACAAAGTCTCTTCTGTTTCTGTTAAAAGTCAACTTCAACCAGGAGAGCAAGCCCTACTTGTTGAAGAAACACTAACATCCGTAACCACTTCAGAGTTTACAGAAAAAGAAACTGCAAAAGAAATAGCAGATACAACATTCATTCCATACAATGCAGTTCCTTTGTCATCAGACATTCAAACAAGTGACAAAGAAAAGATGTTAGTAGAAGAAATACCGAGAATGGAATCTGCTGATATCCAAATCCAACTAGAAAAACATACAACTGAAACATCTGAAATATCTAGTCACGAGACGTCTGTTGATTTTACTGGTGATAAACCTGACCTTGGTACGAAAGCAACAGTTACAATTGGAGAACCTGTTAAAGTACCATTAGCTTCTGATGTCATGGTAATCGAAAAGGAAGGGTATAAGCCTGATGATGTAGTGAATAAAGAAACTGCTGATACCAGCTTAACGCTTCAGGATTCCGTTATTATTACTGAAATGGAATCTCAGTTCCCTGTCAAAGAGGAAAACTTACAGTTTATCATGAATGCTGAGCAAGGTATTTATGATATTATTCAATCAAAACCAGTATCAATTTCGGAAATTATTTTACAAGAGAAAGAAGATGAATATTCACCAGATAAAGTCACTTCTATATCGGTGAAAACCCAACTTGAACCTGGAGAACAGGCTTTAGTTGTTGAAGAAACTCTAATGTCAGTAACCACAGAAGAATTCAGAGATCAAGAAACAGCAAAAGAAATAGCAGAAACAACATTCATTCCGTACAATGCAGTTCCTGTGGCATCAGATATACAAACGAGCGATAAAGAAAAAACATTATTAGAAGAGAAACCCAAATTGGAGTCTGCTGATCTTCAGATACAACTAGTAAAACATACAACTGAAACATCTGAAATATCTAGTCACGAGACGTCTGTTGATTTTACGGGTGATAAACCTGATCTTGGACAGAAAGCAACAGTTACAATTGGAGAACCTGCTAAAGTACCATTAGCTTCTGATGTAATGGTAAGCGAAAAAGAAGGATATAAGACTGATGATTTTGTGAATAAAGAAACTGCTGATACCAGCCTAACCCTTCAAGATTCTGTTATTATTACTGAAATGGAATCTCAATTTCCTGTCAAAGAAGAAAACTTGGAGTTTGTTATGAATGCTGAACGAGGTATTTATGATATTATTCAATCAAAGCCAGTTTCTATTTCGGAAGTTATTTTACAAGAAAAAGAAGACGAATATGTCCCGGACAAAATTTCTTCTTTGTCGGTAAAATCTCAACTTCAACCAGGAGAGCAAGCCCTACTTATTGAGGAAACACTAACGTCAGTAACCACTTCAGAATTTAAAGAAAAGGAAACTTCAAAAGAAATAGCAGATACAACATTCATTCCATACAGTGCTGTACCTTTGTTATCAGATATACAAACGAGTGATAAAGAAAAGATGTTAATAGAAGAAAAGCCAAAATTGGAGTCTGCTGATATGCATTTTGAATTAGAAAAACATACAACACAGACCTCTGAAGTCTCCAGCCACGAAACATCAATTGAATTTAAGGGAGAGAAACCTGATCTAGGGCAGAAGGCAACTGTAACAATTGGAGAAGCTGCTAAAGTACCTTTAGCATCAGACGTCATGGTAATTGAAAAGGAAGGCTATAAGACAGAGGAGATAGTAAACCAACAAACAGCTGGTACTAGCTTAAATCTTCTTGATTCTGTTATGGTTAGTGAAATGGAATCTCATTATTCTGTTAAAGAAGAGAATATGAAAATACCGCTTGATACTGCTCAAGGAAAACTAGAGGTTATTCCATCAAAAACGGTTTCCATATCTGAAGTCACTTTGCACGACAAAGAGCAACGATACTCTCCTGAAACTGTATTGCCAATGACTGTTGAAAGCGAAATGCAACCCGCGGAACAACCTTTAATCGTACAAGAGACAATGACGTCACTCACTGCGAGTGATTTCGAAGAGAAAACAGCTGACACAGAAACTGCTCAAACAACATTTATTCCCATTAATGCAGTTCCAGTAGCTTCAGATGTTCAGATAAGTGACAAAGAAAAAATATTTACAGAAGAAAAACCAAAGACGGAATTAGCTGACATCGAACTCGAGTTGGAAAAACACACCACTCAAACATCTGAAATTTCAAGTCATGAAACATCTGTTGATTTTAAAGAGGATAAACCTGATCTTGGGCAGAAGGCAACCATAACAATTGGAGAAGCGGCTAAAGCACCAATGTCATCAGATATCATGGTAATTGAAAAGGAAGGCTATAAGACAGAGGAGATAGTGAACAAAGAAATAGCAGATACTATCATAAATCTCCTCGATTCTGTTATGGTTAGTGAAATGGAATCTCATTATTCTGTAACAGAAGAGAATATGAAAATACCACTTGATACTGTTCAAGGAAAGTTACAGGTCATTCCGTCGAAAACAATTTCCGTATCTGAAGTCACTTTACATGACAAAGAGCAACGATACTCTCCAGAAACTGTATTACCAATGACTGTTGAAAGCGAAATGCAACCTGCTGAGCAACCTTTAATCATACAAGAGACAATGACTTCTCTCACTGCGAGTGATTTCAAAGAGAAGATAACCGATACAGAAACTGCTCAAGCAACATTTATTCCTATTAACGCAGTTCCAGTAGCTTCAGATGTTCAAATAAGTGACAAAGAAAAGATATTTGAAGAAGAAAAACCGAAGACGGAGTTAGCTGACATCGAACTCGAGTTGGAAAAACATACAACTCAAACGTCTGAAATTTCAAGTCATGAAACATCAATTGATTTTAAGGAGGATAAGCCTGATCTTGGGCAGAAGGCAACTGTAACAATAGGAGAAGCAGCTAAAGTACCATTATCCTCAGATATCATGGTAATTGAAAAGGAAGGCTATAAAACAGAGGAAAAAATAAACGAACAAAAAGCAGATACTATCATAAATCTTCTTGATTCTTTAGTGGTTAGTGAAATGGAATCTCATTATTCTGTTAAAGAAGAGAATATGAAAATACCACTTGATACTGCTCAAGGAAAGTTACAGGTCATTCCATCGAAAATAGTTTCCATATCTGAAGTTACCCTTCATGACAAAGAAGAAGGCTACACTCCAGAGAGTGTTACGGTCATGAATGTCGAGAGCGAAATGCAACCTGCTGAGCAACCTTTGATTGTACAAGAAACAATGACATCTCTCACTGCGAGTGATTTCGAACAGAAGACAACCGAGACGGAAACTGCTCAAACAACATTTATCCCCATTAATGCAATTCCAGTAGCTTCAGATATTCAAATAAGTGACAAAGAAAAGACATTTATAGAAGAAAAACCGAAGACGGAGTTAGCTGACATCCAATTCCAGCTGGAAAAACATACAACACAAACATGTGAAATTTCAAGTCATGAAACATCTGTCGATTTTAAGGAGGACAAGCCTGATCTTGGACAAAAGGCAACCGTAACAATTGGAGAAGCTGCTAAAGTACCATTAGCGTCAGATATCATGATAATTGAAAAGGAAGGCTATAAGACGGAAGAGATAGTGAACAAAGAAATAGCAGATACTATCATAAATCTCCTTGATTCTCTTATGGTTAGTGAAACGGAATCTCATTATTCTGTAACAGAAGAGAATATGAAAATACCACTTGATACTGCTCAAGGAAAGTTAGAGTTTATTCCATCAAAAACAGTTTCTATATCTGAAGTAACATTACATGACAAAGAGCAACGATACTCTCCTGAAACTGTATTGCCAATGACTGTTGAAAGCGAAATGCAACCTGCTGAGCAACCTTTAATTGTACAAGAAACAATGACGTCCCTCACTGCGAGTGATTTCAAAGAAAAGGCAACCGATACAGAAACCGCTCAAACAACATTTATTCCTATTAACGCAGTTCCAGTAGCTTCAAATGTTCAGATAAGTGACAAAGAAAAAACATTTGTAGAAGAAAAACCGAAAACGGAGTTAGCTGACATCGAACTCGAGTTGGAAAAACATACAACTCAAACGTCTGAAATTTCAAGTCATGAAACATCTGTTGATTTTAAGGAGGATAAGCCTGATCTTGGGCAGAAGGCAACTATAACAATTGGAGAAGCGGCTAAAGCACCAATATCATCAGATATCATGGTAATTGAAAAGGAAGGCTATAAGACAGAGGAGATAGTGAACAAAGAAATAGCAGATACTATCATAAATCTCCTCGATTCTGTTATGGTTAGTGAAATGGAATCTCATTATTCTGTTAAAGAAGAGAATATGAAAATACCACTTGATACTGCTCAAGGAAAATTAGAGGTCATTCCATCAAAAACATTTTCCATATCTGAAGTCACTTTACATGACAAAGAGCAACGATACTCTCCAGAAACTGTATTACCAATGACTGTTGAGAGCGAAATGCAACCTGCTGAGCAACCTTTAATTGTACAAGAAACAATGACGTCCCTCACTGCGAGTGATTTCAAAGAAAAGGCAACCGATACAGAAACCGCTCAAACAACATTTATTCCTATTAACGCAGTTCCAGTAGCTTCAGATATTCAAATAAGTGACAAAGAAAAGATATTTGTGGAAGAAATACCTCAAACTGAGTTAGCTGACATCCAACTCGAGCTAGAAAAACATACGACACAAACGTCTGAAATTTCAAGTCATGAAACATCAGTTGATTTTAAAGATGATAAGCCTGATCTTGGACAAAAGGCAACCGTAACAATTGGAGAAGCTGCTAAAGTACCATTAGCATCGGATGTTATGGTAATTGAAAAGGAAGGCTATAAGACAGAGGAGGTAGTAAACCAACAAACAGCTGGTACTAGCATAAATCTTCTTGATTCCGTAATGGTTAGTGAAATGGAATCTCATTATTCAGTAACAGAAGATAATATGAAAATACCACTTGATACTGCTCAAGGAAAATTAGAGGTCATTCCATCAAAAACAGTTTCCATATATGAAGTCACTTTACATGACAAAGAGCAACGATACTCTCCAGAAACTGTATTACCAATGACTGTTGAAAGTGAAATGCAACCTGCTGAGCAACCTTTAATTGTACAAGAAACAATGACATCTCTCACTACGAGTGATTTCAAAGAGAAACCAACTGATACAGAAATAGCTCAAACAACCTTTATTCCAATTAATGCAGTTGCTGTAGCTTCAGATGTTCAGATAAGTGACAAAGAAAAGATATTTACTGAAGAAAAGCCAAAGACAGGGTTAGCTGACCTTCAACTCGAGCTAGAAAGACATTCAACTCAAACGTCTGAAATTTCAAGTCATGAAACATCTATTGATTTTAAAGATGATAAGCCTGATCTTGGACAAAGGGCAACCGTAACAATTGGAGAACCTGCCAAAGTACCATTAGCATCAGATGTCATGATAATTGAAAAAGAAGGCTACAAGACAGAGGAGATAGTGAACAAAGAAATAGCAGATACTATCATAAATCTCCTCGATTCTGTTATGGTTAGTGAAATGGAATCTCATTATTCTGTGACAGAAGAGAATATGAAAATACCACTTGATACTGCTCAAGGAAAGTTAGAGTTTATTCCATCAAAAACAGTTTCCATATCTGAAGTTACCCTTCATGACAAGGAAGAGGGCTACTCTCCAGAGAGTGTTACGGCCATGACTGTTGAAAGCGAAATGCAACCTGCTGAACAACCTTTAATAGTTCAAGAAACAGTGACGTCACTCATTGCGAGTGATTTCAAAGAGAAACCAATCGATGCAAAAACTGCTGAAGCAACATTTATTCCTATACATGCAGTTCCAATAGCTTCAGGTGTTCAGATAAGTGACAAAGAAAAGACATTTGTAGAAGAAAAGCCAAACACAGAGTTAGCTGACATTCAGCTCGAGCTGGAAAAACATACAACTCAAACATCTGAAATTTCAAGTCATGAAACATCTATTGATTTTAAAGATGATAAGCCTGATCTTGGACAAAGGGCAACCGTAACAATTGGAGAAGCTGCTAAAGTACCATTAGCATCAGATGTCATGATAATTGAAAAAGAAGGCTATAAGACGGAGGAGATAGTGAACAAAGAAATAGCAGATACTATCATAAATCTCCTCGATTCTGTTATGGTTAGTGAAATGGAATCGCATTATTCTGTAACAGAAGAGGATATGAAAATACCACTTGATACTGCTCGAGGAAAGTTAGAGTTTATTCCATCAAAAACAGTTTCTATATCTGAAGTCACATTACATGACAAAGAGCAACGATACTCTCCTGAAACTGTATTGCAAATGACTGTTGAAAGTGAAATGCAACCTGCTGAGCAACCTTTAATCGTTCAAGAAACAATGACGTCACTCACTGCGAGTGATTTCAAAGAGAAACCAACTGATAGAGAAACTGCTCAAACAACATTTATTCCTATAAAGGCAGTTCCAGTAGCTTCAGATATTCAGTTAAGTGACAAAGAAAAGACATTTGTGGAAGAAATACCTCAAACTGAATTAGCTGACATCCAACTCGAGCTGGAAAAACATACGACTCAAACGTCTGAAATGTCAACTCATGAAACATCTATTGATTTTATTGGTGATAAGCCTGATCTTGGACAAAAAGCAACCGTAACAATTGGAGAAGCTGTTAAAGTACCATTATCCTCAGATATCATGGTAATTGAAAAAGAAGGATATAAGCCTGATGATGTTATTAATATTGAAAAAGGAACGTATGAAATTATTCCATCAAAAACAGCATCAATTTGGGAAGTAGCTTTGCATGAAAAAGAGGAGGGATATACGCCAGAAACTGTTTCTACAGTCACTATAGACACTAACCTTGAACCTGGTGCACATGCTCTTGTCATTGAGGAAATTTTTGCATCAGGGAACACACATGACTTCAAAGAGAAAGGTACTATTCATGAATCCGCTGAAACAACATATATTCCTAATGTAGTTCCATTAGCTTCTGAGACTTCGACTCATGATAAAGAGGAATATCATATAATTGAAAAAGTACCAGAAATTTCGATTGTTAGCCAAGCAATTCCAACTGATCAGGCTGTAATAGTAGAAGAGGCAATTATTTCATCTCAAACCACTAATCTTACCCAAGAATCCGAAATGCCAGATAAGCAAGCCGAAGCCAAACCAGTTTTTGTTCCATTTCAGTTGCCAGGGATTTTTAATCCTTCTTTGTATGAGCAAGAAGGAGTAGTAGATGACATAGTAGTTGATACTGCAACACCAGATATTAGTTTTAGACCACATACACATACAGAAGTCTTACAAAGCGAAATTAATGTTCTTCCAGGAATCCTGGAGAAAGACCAACCAACAGTAGTATCAGGTAACATACAGTTTGAACCTGCTTCTCACATATCTAGCTCCGAAGAAGTTCCGATAGAAACAATTTCTGAGACAAGTAGGGAAAAAATTGACACAAAACAAGCGAAAAAGGTGATTGATACCAAAGAAACAGTTTCCATCTCTCAAGTGGAAACCTTAGATCAAATTGAATCCATTGAAGGAGAAGCTCTTCCAAGTTCTGTAAAGGCTGATAAAATTAGACAAACTAAGTTCGGCGTAACTGTAACAGAAGTAAAAGTAGATGAAAGTATTTCAGATGCCAAAGCCATTAAACCTACGTTAGAAAGCGCAAAACCAATTATTTCCAAACAAGAACCACTAAAAGTTGAAGAAATAAAAATTCAGGAAGGAATTACAGATCTAGAGCAAATTCCAGATAAAACCGAGAAAGCGAAGAAAGATGTTATTATTAGCGATTCTGTAGAGATTTCTGAAGTTGAAGTAAGCGAATCAATCACAAAGAGAGAACTAGATAAACCTACGTTAGAAAGCGCAAAACCAATTCTTTCCAAACAAGAACCGTTAAAGGTTGAAGAAATAAAAATTCAGGAGGGAATTACAGATCTAGAGCAAATCCCAGAAAAAACCGAGAAAGCGAAGCAAGATGTTACTATTAGCGATTCTGTAGAGATTTCTGAAGTTGAAGTTAGTGAATCAGTCACAAAGAGAGAACTAGATAAACCTACGTTAGAAAGCGCAAAACCAATTCTTTCCAAACAAGAACCGCTAAAAGTTGAAGAAATAAAAATTCAGGAAGGAATTACAGATCTAGAACAAATTCCAGAAAAAACCGAGAAAGCGAAGAAAGACGTTACTATTAGAGATTCTGTAGAAATTTCTGAAGTTCAAGTTAGCGAATCAGTCACAAAGAGAGAACTAGATAAACCTACGTTAGAAAGCGCAAAACCAATTCTTTCCAAACAAGAACCGCTAAAGGTTGAAGAAATAAAAATTCAGGAGGGAATTACAGATCTAAAGCAAATTCCAGAAAAAACTGAGAAAGCGAAGGAAGATGTTACTATTAGTGCTTCGGTAGAGATTTCCGAAGTTGAAGTAAGCGAATCAATCACAAAGAGAGAACTAGATAAACCTACGTTAGAAAGCGCAAAACCAGTTCTTTCCAAACAAGAACCGCTAAAGGTTGAAGAAATAAAAATTCAGGAAGGAATTACAGATCTAGAGCAAATCCCGGAAAAAACCGAGAAAGCGAAGAAAGATGTTACTATTAGCGATTCTGTAGAAATTTCTGAAGTTCAAGTTAGCGAATCAGTCACAAAGAGAGAACTAGATAAACCTACGTTAGAAAGCGCAAAACCAATTCTTTCCAAACAAGAACCGCTAAAAGTTGAAGAAATAAAAATTCAGGAAGGAATTACAGATCTAGAACAAATTCCAGAAAAAACCGAGAAAGCGAAGAAAGACGTTACTATTAGAGATTCTGTAGAAATTTCTGAAGTTCAAGTTAGCGAATCAGTCACAAAGAGAGAACTAGATAAACCTACGTTAGAAAGCGCAAAACCAATTCTTTCCAAACAAGAACCGCTAAAAGTTGAAGAAATAAAAATTCAGGAAGGAATTACAGATCTAGAGCAAATTCCAGGAAAAACTGAGAAAGCGAAGCAAGATGTTACTATTAGGGATTCTGTAGAGATTTCTGAAGTTCAAGTCAGCGAATCAGTAACAAAAAGAGAACTAGATGAACCTACGTTAGAAAGCGCAAAACCAATTCTTTCCAAACAAGAACCGCTAAAGGTTGAAGAAATAAAAATTCAGGAGGAAATTACAGATCTAAAGCAAATTCTAGAAAAAACCGAGACAGCGAAGAAAGATGTTACTATTAGCGCTTCTGTAGAGATTTCTGAAGTTGAAGTAAGCGAATCAATCACAAAGAGAGAACTAGATAAACCTACGTTAGAAAGCGCAAAACCAATTCTTTCCAAACAAGAACCGCTAAAGGTTGAAGAAATAAAAATTCAGGAAGGAATTACAGATCTAGAGCAAATTCCAGAAAAAACTGAGAAAGCGAAGCAAGATGTTACTATTAGGGATTCTGTAGAGATTTCTGAAGTTCAAGTCAGCGAATCAGTAACAAAGAGAGAACTAGATAAACCTACGTTAGAAAGCGCAAAACCAATTCTTTCCAAACAAGAACCGCTAAAAGTTGAAGAAATAAAAATTCAGGAAGGAATTACAGATCTAGAACAAATTCCAGAAAAAACTGAGAAAGCGAAGAAAGATGTTACTGTTAGCGATTCTGTAGAGATTTCTGAAGTTGAAGTAAGCGAATCAATCACAGAGAGAGAACTAGATAAGCCTACGTTAGAAAGCGCAAAATCAATTCTTTCCAAACAAGAACCGCTAAAGGTTGAAGAAATAAAAATTCAGGAAGGAATTACAGATCTAGAGCAAATTCCAGAAAAAACTGAGAAAGCGAAGCAAGATGTTACTATTAGGGATTCTGTAGAGATTTCTGAAGTTCAAGTCAGCGAATCAGTAACAAAGAGAGAACTAGATAAACCTACGTTAGAAAGCGCAAAACCAATTCTTTCCAAACAAGAACCGCTAAAAGTTGAAGAAATAAAAATTCAGGAAGGAATTACAGATCTAGAACAAATTCCAGAAAAAACCGAGAAAGCGAAGAAAGATGTTACTATTAGCGATTCTGTAGAGATTTCTGAAGTTGAAGTTAGCGAATCAGTCACAAAGAGAGAACTAGATAAACCTACGTTAGAAAGCGCAAAACCAATTCTTTCCAAACAAGAACCGCTAAAGGTTGAAGAAATAAAAATTCAGGAGGGAATTACAGATCTAAAGCAAATTCCAGAAAAAACTGAGAAAGCGAAACAAGATGTTACTATTAGCGCTTCTGTAGAGATTACTGAAGTTGAAGTAAGCGAATCCATTACAAAGAGAGAACTAGATAAACCTACGTTAGAAAGCGCAAAACCAATTCTTTCCAAACAAGAACCGCTAAAGATTGAAGAAATAAAAATTCAGGAAGGAATTATAGATTTAGAGCAAATTCCAGAAAAAACCGAGAAAGCGAAGAAAGATGTTGCTGTTAGCGATTCTGTAGAGATTACTGAAGTTGAAGTAAGCGAATCCATTACAAAGAGAGAACTGGATAAACCTACGTTAGAAAGCGCAAAACCAATTCTTTCCAAACAAGAACCGCTAAAGATAGAAGAAATAAAAATTCAGGAAGGAATTACAGATTTAGAGCAAATTCCAGAAAAAACCGAGAAAGCGAAGAAAGATGTTGCTGTTAGCGATTCTGTAGAGATTTCTGAAGTTGAAGTAAGCGAATCCATTACAAAGAGAGAACTAGATAAACCTACGTTAGAAAGCGCAAAACCAATTCTTTCCAAACAAGAACCGCTAAAGATTGAAGAAATAAAAATTCAGGAAGGAATTACAGATTTAGAGCAAATTCCAGAAAAAACCGAGAAAGCGAAGAAAGATGTTGCTGTTAGCGATTCTGTAGAGATTTCTGAAGTTGAAGTAAGCGAATCAATCACAAAGAGAGAACTAGATAAACCTACGTTAGAAAGCGCAAAACCAGTTCTTTCCAAACAAGAACCGCTAAAGGTTGAAGAAATAAAAATTCAGGAAGGAATTACAGATTTAGAGCAAATTCCAGAAAAAACCGAGAAAGCGAAGAAAGATGTTGCTGTTAGCGATTCTGTAGAGATTTCTGAAGTTGAAGTAAGCGAATCTATTACAAAGAGAGAACTAGATAAACCTACGTTAGAAAGCGCAAAACCAATTCTTTCCAAACAAGAACCGCTAAAGGTTGAAGAAATAAAAATTCAGGAGGGAATTACAGATCTGAAGCAAATTCCAGAAAAAACTGAGAAAGCGAAGCAAGATGTTACTCTGAGCGCTTCTGTAGAGATTTCTGAAGTTGAAGTAAGCGAATCCATCACAAAGAGAGAACTAGATAAACCTACGTTAGAAAGCGCAAAACCAATTCTTCCCAAACAAGAACCGCTAAAGATTGAAGAAATAAAAATTCAGGAAGGAATTACAGATTTAGAGCAAATTCCAGAAAAAACCGAGAAAGCGAAGAAAGATGTTACTGTTAGCGATTCTGTAGAGATTTCTGAAGTTGAAGTAAGCGAATCCATCACAAAGAGAGAACTAGATAAACCTACGTTAGAAAGCGCAAAACCAATTCTTTCCAAACAAGAACCGCTAAAGGTTGAAGAAATAAAAATTCAGGAAGGAATTACAGATCTAAAGCAAATTCCAGAAAAAACTGAGAAAGCGAAGCCAGATGTTACTGTTAGCGCTTCTGTAGAGATTTCTGAAGTTCAAGTTAGCGAATCAGTTACAAAGAGAAAACCAGATGAAGTTACTTGGGAAACTGCTGAACCCATATTGTCAGAACAAGAACCTGTTTCCATTGCAGAAGTTACGATTGAGGACGAAACTCAACTTCTACATACAGTTAAAACTGATGAAAAGAAAGCTAAACCAGTAGTAACAAAATCTGAACTTATCAAAATAACGGAAGTACCAATCACAACAAAACAAGAAGAGGCTACAATTGAGAAATTACCAGAAAAACCCATTAAATCGCTTATAGAGATTCACACTGAAGAAATGACTATTGAGCATCCTATTGAAGAAACCACCGATAAAGAAAAGCCGGCAGTAATATCACCCTTACAAGAAATGCGGACTGAAACGGATAAAGCTGAAGTTTCTGTGATAAAAGGTGAACTTCAACGTGCAGATCAGGAAGATGTTTTAGTTTTGAGAGCACCAGATAAGGAGAAAAAAGTAATAGAAATTATTGATGAAAAGGAAAAAACAGAAGAAACAGTAGAAGAAGTCACCATTAAGAAAAAGATAAAGAAGAAACCGGAAGAGCCAAAACCAGAAGAGCCAGAGACGAAAGTCATAGAAGAAACAACAACTGAAGTTACGCTAAAGAGAAAGCCAAAGAAAAAGAAGCCTATTGAGGAAATTCTTGAAGAAGTTTCTGTTGACTTGAAGATCACAGAAGGGCCTAAGCCAGAGAAACCCGACGTAGAAGAAGTTAAGGCAGAAGAGATAATTGAAGAGCAGGTTACCGAAGAAGAAAAAGTGGTCGAAGAGACAGTAAGTGAAGTTACCTTAAAGAGAAAGCCTAAGAAAATGAAACCCGTTGAAGAGACTCTGGAAGAGGTTTCGGTCGAGTTCAAAATAAGAGAAGAACCTAAACCAGAAAAACCTAAAGTAGAAGAAATTGAAGAAGAAAAAGTAGTTGAAGAAACGACAACTGAAGTTACACTAAAGAGAAAGCCAAAGAAAAAGAAACCTGTTGAGGAAACTCTTGAAGAAGTTTCTGTTGACTTGAAGATCACAGAAGGGCCTAAGCCAGAGAAACCTGACGTAGAAGAAGTTAAGGCAGAAGAGATAATTGAAGAGCAGGTTACCGAAGAAGAAAAAGTTGTCGAGGAGACAAGTGAAGTTACCTTAAAGAGAAAACCCAAGAAAAAGAAACCCGTTGAAGAGACTCTGGAAGAGGTTTCGGTCGAGTTGAAGATAAGAGAAGAACCTAAACCAGAAAAACCTAAAGTAGAAGAAATTGAAGAAGAAAAAGTAGTCGAAGAAACGACAACTGAAGTTACACTAAAGAGAAAGCCAAAGAAAAGGAAACCTGTTGAGGAAACTCTTGAAGAAGTTTCTGTTGACTTGAAAATCACAAAAGAGCCTAAGCCAGAGAAACCTGACGTAGAAGAAGTTAAGGCAGAAGAGATAATTGAAGAGCGGGTTACCGAAGAAGAAAAAGTGGTCGAAGAGACAATAAGTGAAGTTACCTTAAAGCGAAAGCCTAAGAAAAAGAAACCCGTTGAAGAGACTCTAGAAGAGGTTTCGGTCGAGTTCAAGATAAGAGAAGAGCCTAAACCAGAAAAACCTAAAGTAGAAGAAATTGAAGAAGAAAAAGTAGTTGAAGAAACGACAACTGAAGTTACACTAAAGAGAAAGCCAAAGAAAAAGAAACCTGTTGAGGAAACTCTTGAAGAAGTTTCTGTTGACTTGAAGATCACAGAAGGGCCTAAGCCAGAGAAACCTGACGTAGAAGAAGTTAAGGCAGAAGAGATAATTGAAGAGCGGGTTACCGAAGAAGAAAAAGTGGTCGAAGAGACAATAAGTGAAGTTACCTTAAAGCGAAAGCCTAAGAAAAAGAAACCCGTTGAAGAGACTCTAGAAGAGGTTTCGGTCGAGTTCAAGATAAGAGAAGAGCCTAAACCAGAAAAACCTAAAGTAGAAGAAATTGAAGAAGAAAAAGTAGTTGAAGAAACGACAACTGAAGTTACACTAAAGAGAAAGCCAAAGAAAAAGAAACCTGTTGAGGAAACTCTTGAAGAAGTTTCTGTTGACTTGAAGATCACAGAAGGGCCTAAGCCAGAGAAACCTGACGTAGAAGAAGTTAAGGCAGAAGAGATAATTGAAGAGCGGGTTACCGAAGAAGAAAAAGTGATCGAAGAGACAAGTGAAGTTACCTTAAAGAGAAAGCCCAAGAAAAAGAAACCCGTTGATGAGACTCTGGAAGAGGTTTCTGTTGAGTTCAAGATAAGAGAAGAGCCTAAACCAGAAAAACCTAAAGTAGAAGAAGTTGAAGAAGAAAAAGTAGTTGAAGAAACGACAACTGAAGTTACACTAAAGAGAAAGCCAAAGAAAAAGAAACCTGTTGAGGAAACTCTTGAAGAAGTTTCTGTTGACTTGAAAATCACAGAAGGGCCTAAGCCAGAAAAACCTGACGTAGAAGAAGTTAAGGCAGAAGAGATAATTGAAGAGCGGGTTACCGAAGAAGAAAAAGTGGTCGAAGAGACAAGTGAAGTTACCTTAAAGAGAAAACTCAAGAAAAAGAAACCCGTTGAAGAGACTCTGGAAGAGGTTTCGGTCGAGTTCAAGATAAGAGAAGAGCCTAAGCCAGAAAAACCTAAAGTAGAAGAAGTTGAAGAAACGACAACTGAAGTTACACTGAAGAGAAAGCCAAAGAAAAAGAAACTTGTTGAGGAAACTCTTGAAGAAGTTTCTGTTGACTTGAAGATCACAGAAGAGCCTAAACCAGAGAAACCTGACGTAGAAGAAGTTAAGGCAGAAGAGATAATTGAAGAGCGGGTTACCGAAGAAGAAAAAGTGATCGAAGAGACAACAAGTGAAGTTACCTTAAAGAGAAAACCCAAGAAAAAGAAACCCGTAGAGGAGACCACGGAGGAAGAGGTAACTATACCATTAAAGAAACCAGAAAAACCAAAAGAACCTGAAGATACTGAAGTGACGGAATCTGTAACTATAGAAAGGGCCCCATCAGAACCCAAGGAAGTCGAAGAAACAGTAACGACATTTAATATAAGAAGAAAATCTAAAACCGTTAAACCAGTTGTTACTGATGAAGGAGAAGAAGAGGTAGCAATCACTTTATCAAAACTAAAGGAACGCAAACCATCATATGATGAAGTTAGTGAGTCTATTGTTCTTAGGCGTAAACCAAAAGACCAACAGGACACTGAAGAAAATGTAAGTGTGAAACTTCCAGAAACTATAGATTATACATCAGAAGAAACGACACAAGATGTTAAAATTAAGATGAAACGGCCTAAAAAGCAATATCAAATCGGGGAAGAAACTGCTGAATCTAAAGTTGTATTGAAAGGACCTGAGGAAGAACCTGAAGATATAATAATTGAAGAAGACCATGAAATAATAAAACGATACGAAATCGATACAACAAAAGAAGCACCAGAACTCATATCAGAAACATTTAAAATAGGAAGACCTAGAAAGAAAAAATACAAAGTTGAAGAGGAAGAAGATATAGAGGTAGGTTTTAAGTTGAAACAGAAACCTGAAAGGGAACCGAGTGAAGATGTTGAAGAAAGTATAAGGCTAAGACAAAAGAGTCCTTCTGAAAAAGATGAAGATACTCTTACGGAAGGTTCGCCAGTCGATGTAGAAGGTGATTTTACTTTTGACATTCTGAACAAGGAAAATATTGAAAGGAGAATCCGTGAAATGGATTCAACAGCAATTTTCAAGATTCCCAGAGCTCCGTCAAGATCACCTGTCATTACTCAAGGTAGATAAAGTATTGTCTTCTGCTTCTTCTGCGAGTTTTCCTTACGCACAAAATACCTAATGACGCCTCCTTTGTTTTTTTGATTTTGTAGTTTTGTGTTTTATGTTAACTGTTGTTTTCCTAATTTATTTTCCTAATATATAGCTTTTTCATTTAATTTTTTAGACTTCGTTTGAATTCTGAAAATGGTGAAGTTTCAAAATTTTTTATTTATTTATTTTTAATAATTAGCTTTTTTATTTTTCTAATTCAAAGTTTAACTTTAAATTATATTTTAGGTCTTAACAACTGGTAATATTTCAACATTATGTTTATTTAATCTAAGTTAATATACTTTTAAGGTCCATTTTTAACTTCAACAGCTTCTCAACATTTTTATTTATAAGTGTGGAAATAATGGATTTGTTTTTCTCTTAAAGTAATAATAATAATAATAATAATAATAATAATAATAATAATAATTTCTAATTATTTTACAACTTAATGTTTGATTGATAAATATATCTTCTTATTATATAATGTGTTATGGAATATATAACATGTAATTAACAATACCAAACTAATTTCAACACCCGAATAAGGTATCCATTAAAACTCTACTGTATAAGGTATTGGGTGACTTTTTATTGACAATCATTTAATTTCAAATAACAATACAAAATTTAAATCTATTATTAATAGTCTAATAATAATAATAATAATAATAATAATAATAGTAATAATAATAATAATAATAATAATAACATTAGTAATATTAAAATTCGATAATAATAGTTCACATGGATTTAAATTTTACAGAAGGTCCACAAGTACAAGAAGCCCAGTTACAGATAACAGAAGGTAAACACTCATATTTATCTTCCAAATACAACGTGATATTCTTTTAAAATTTCGCTTACATATTGCTCTTGAATACAGGTAGCATAAAAAAATCATTCGACACTCGTACATTTCGAAGATTTTTAAGTTAAGGAAAGGATTAATTACCAACACGGTAAACTATTTGGAAACCAATCTTTTTAAATGGTTGATTCAACCATGCAATGGTTACTCTAACAATTAAGTCTTATCAGAAATAGTATTATTAATCAAGTCATTTTAGTTTGTCTGTGAAGTTTTAAATGTTGTTGGGTTGTTTTTAACTAAGGTTGTTTTTCCGTTTACCCAAGTCACAGTCAAATATTTAGGTATGTTTTTTTTAAACATATATTGCAATGAAAATTAAATATAAAAAAAATGGTGTTCTCCATTAAAATATTGGTTTAATGATTTCTTTATTTTTTCTTTATTTTTAATTTAGTTTACGATTCATTAATCCTGTTTAATAATATATATATATATATATATATATATATATATATATATATATATATATATATTGCAACCACATAATTCCGTCATATTCAACTTTGAAAAAACTAGTTATGTTAGTAATTAAAGAAAATACAGAGTGATTTTTTTATTTGAGAACCATGAAAAATAGGTATATCTCAAGACATACATCAGATAAGAACTTATAAATTTTATTTATTATTTATTTGGTGTATTGTTGTGTGTATATCGGCGTCAGCATATGTCGTACTCATGCTTATAGCATCACCTGATCGCTGCCCCGTTGGTCTAGTAATGGAGTTCAGTGTGGAAGAACCTGCGTTTATCGTTGAGCGATACATTAAGTACGAGTCATTTAAATGGTGTCGGGTTAAGTGCCAGCATTGTTTTGGAAGCTGAAGTAAACCAGTGAAGTCAGTGATATGGAAGTTGGTGAGGCAATTCAGAGAAACGGGCAGTGATTTTATACGCACGCGTACGACATATGCTGACGCCGATATATTTCCACAATTTTTAAGTTTCTATCTGATGTCTTGAGATATACCTATTTTTCATGGTTCTCGAAAAAATCACCCTGTAGTAGCTTCTATTCTTACCTTCTCCTCAACACACTTCCACAAAAATAAAATTTTGTAAAAAAAAAAAATTGTTGTTTTTTTTACAGCTTTGAAGTTGAAAAAGGTTCCAGAGTTGGACTTTCAAAATCAAAACGACCAAATTTGGAGTCATAAAATTTACAATATTTGTTAATTTATGTACTTCCAATTTATAAAGCAGGACTTTTCGTTTTTGTACAGTAATGTTACCTACTGCCGCAGTTAGAGATAAAAAACTATAGTAAAAACAATAAATGTTTTCTCGCACTGAAAATTTACAGTTGCAATTTCTTAATAAAAATCCTCATGAAGAATTTTTTTTCCTTATAAAACAGTAAATTATATGCTATAGATATCCCTCTAAAATAATAGTCCTTTTGCTTTTGAAAGCAGCTTTAAAGACGTGTTCAGTAACGTTTTATTTTGAATTTAGAATACGTGGAAATCGCTCCACCTTTGGACGTCAGACCCGGAGATCTCCTCAGGGCCATTGCGACGTATCTGGTGGAAGATGAACACGAAAATGCGATGCATCTCATAGAAGGAGAGCGAGTCTACGTGCAAGGTAAGACGCACAGAAATTGATTAAACGAGGAGTGAATGAGTGAGAATGATTGGACGTAATCCCTATGGCGTCCAACATCGAGATCATTGACACCGTAGAACGAGGGGTCCTCTTTCTAAAAGTTCTTCTCCGATTTGTTCTTCTAAATGTCACATCAGTACTTAAATGCTATACTAATAAAGCTTTTTGAAACTGAAAGGTTAAAATGAACAATGAAGAGAACTTTCGGTAGCATAATTTTCGTTTTAGCTCTATACAGAGTTGACAGAGGTAAATAGACACCTTCGTTTTTTCCCATAGATTTTGACTTGATACTAAAAGTTAATAAATAAAAATAAATTTATTGAATCAATATATTTAGAATCGTGTTGCTTTCCCCTTTGCCATTTGTTCTTGAGGACGATCATGGCAGTGATCACTGTACTTACTTTTGTCAAGCCTGTATAGTTTTAATTTTAGTTTCCACTTTCATGAAGTGTCACTCGTCTGTTGAGGTTAATACACGGTTGAAATTCATTTATAATCATTTAGTTCAAGTTTTATTTACTACGAAATTTCCTTTGATTTGAAACTTTCTTATTTAACTGACTTCCGCTTCTAATCTCGTAGAATGCACCAATTCGGACTGGTGGTTCGTTGAGAAACACTTAACCAAAGAAAGAGGTTTCGTTCCAGCCAAGCTTTTGGCGGAAGAACAGTCTTACAATTTATATGTACAAAAGAGACTGGAAGAAAAGATTCAGAAGCTTCCAGTGTTTGACAGTAAGTATTATTAGTCGTAAGTCCATATAACATACTGTAAAAGTTCAGTTTAAATCTCAAGAATCGAAATATGAAACGGGAATTGATAAATTCTCTTTAATTGAAATCTAATAACAATCTACTTTCCACACAAGAACCCAAAAAAGGACAAAAGACCTCCGCTCCTAAGATCAGTGAAAAGATTGAGCCGAAAGTGGTTATTGACGGCCAAGAGGTTCACTTCATTTGTAAAGTGGAAGGCACGCCACGACCTACCATCACATGGTTCAGGCAGACAGCGATAATTAAGCCTTCTGAAGAATTCCAGGTATACATATTTCTTAAAAATATTTCAAAGAATATGAAAACATTTTATATTCGTAATAAAATTGTAAACATTTTCCTTCTGCCTGTAAATGCTGTGTGCGACAGTAAATAATGTATGAATGAATGAACAGTCCTAATTCATTTCTTCTAATTAACATCATTCTTCTCAGATCTTCTATTCCGAGGACGGTACAGCTACTCTCATCATCAAAGAGGTCTTCCCAGAAGACGCCGGCATGTTTTCTTGCGTAGCCAAGAACCAAGCCGGCGCCGCTGCCTGCAGCGCAGAGCTGGTCGTCGAAGGACCAATGAGCGACCACGGCACAGACAGCGTAACGCCATCCCGAAGAAGTCTCAGCCGAGAATCTTCAGTCTGCGACCTGCTGGAAGGAATTCCCCCAACGTTTGCTCAGAAGTCGATAACGAAGACCACGGAAGAAGGGGTCACTCTCGAAATGGATGTGAGATTAGTAGCTATTCCCGAACCAGAAATCACCTGGAAGAAAGATGGGCAGGTAACACACGTTCAAAGGAGTCTTCTTTTCATTTTATGTAAATATTCTCATCTCATTATAAAGAAGATCCTATAAATTTTAACATTTCTTAGTTATAAATTTACATGATTATTTTTTACCAGACTGTAAGAGACTCGAATAGAGTACGAATCGTGAAACAGAAAGATGTACACGCATACAGGTCTATCGTTATCATCAAAGGAACGAAAAAGGACGACGAAGGAGTGTACGAGATAATCGCCAGGAACAGGGAAGGAGAGGCCAGGAATACCATCACTCTCAAAGTCACTGTAAGGATAAATGAAGCAGTCTTATAAATCTTCTTCAATAGAAAGTTGAGATAAGAATAAAATAAAATTTTGGGTACTGAAAATGCAGTAGATAAATGGATAGATAACGCGACACATGAAAAAAGAAATGACAAAGTTTCTGAGTTCTGTCGTCTAAAATAGCCTTGCTAAGTCAAACAAAACAATATACTTTTTAAAGAAAAACTAATCAGATGAAAGAGACGATGATTTTAGGATGTAGGATAAATATTGTAATTTATAATTCTAATATCTTAATTTACTAGAAGATATGAATTTTATTGTTTCGTATTACATTTTAACTGTTCGTACGTGACTCGTAATTACATCATGAAAATGTCTGCCAAAACAATGATTTATAATCACCGTATTATTGCTATTACTACTCTTCTTCGGTGTTTCTTCTTATAGGCCCCAGAAGCTCCAGAATTCGTCAAACGGTTAACTGAGACAACCGTGGAAGAAGAAGGAACTATTCGTCTGGTTGCGAAAATCAAAGGACACCCGACACCGGATGTCACCTGGAGCAGGTATGATAGAAACGAATGTCATTTAGTCTCTGATGTCCTATAAAATATCATCAGTTAAAGGAAGAAAATTTAGGAGCTTCGTGCCCAATAGCCTTTTTGCCTTCTTATGGAAATACTATACGCCACCACTTCTTAAAACTATGGTACGTGTGTCACTGATTGTCCAGCACACGAGCTCGTAACGAGTGGTACGCGCATGGTCAGCAAATATATTTTTCAGTATAGACACATTCTTAAGAACTTATGAATGTAATACGTTTGGCAAAAAGGTTTGAGAACTACTGTTATCCCTTTATTGTTCTTGTTTTTTAGGCTACGCGACTCGTAAAAAGGTAGTTTAAGCAATTATTTGTGTAGAGATTATGCAAATTTTCACTGTTTTTGAGTAATAAAACAAAAAATATGCAGTCTCTACTGCATATTTATGTTATAAACATAAACATCTTGAAATTTTCGTCACACTGCCGATGGACATGACCCTTGAAAAACATGAACTTCGAAAGTTTTATTTAACCCCTTTCTTACATTAAAAGAATAATTAACACTGATAATTAATAATAATTAACAATGAAATTACCAATAAAGCGTTTGGCATTAACTCTATTGATGCTTATTTTTTTAAACTTTAATGTACAGTTGTCAACATATTATGAGTGACGTACTAATGAGAAGAACATTAATAAGCGGACAGAGACACGTTGGCATAGGCCTACTCGCCCATAATAATGTAAAAAATTAGGCTAACATTCATAAAATTTGTAATCATTTATGTAATTAAAACCAATTTAAACACCACTAAATTGAATGTTTAAGCGTACGTAGTTCATCGTTTATTCAAAATTACTCGTAAGCATTTTTATGAAAGTTGAACGTAAAAAAAAAAATATCATAATAAAATATTGGAAGTCGATAAATAATTATAATTAAGCGCAATGAAAATGAAAAGAAAAGTTTACTGAAGTTTCGTTGTAATTTCTACGAGATCCTTCCATTTTTGTCCAGAACGAAGATGGTTTAGATATTATATCGAAACGCTGGAATCCTTTTAGTTTCGTTTTCCGAACGTGAGTGCGTAATTTGATAAACACCAATAATACAATCATAAATGTCGACATAAACAACAACAATCGCGAATCCTTTGACACGCATCTTACTTTTTAATTTATGTTGGATGAATATTGTCAATTACGAGAAGTTGACTTATTAAACTATAAAGCCACAATGAGAAATGGATTTATTAGAAACTCAAGATTTTAGTCTATTCTAAGGTTTTCATCACTCGTACCTGATGAAGACATTAGTATTGGAAGAAAGCCATTTCCGTTTGTGGTTTTATTCCTCCTTTTATTTATGTTATTATTACGCATCTAGATAACATAACTATTAAGCCATATTATATCAATTACAAAAATATTTGCAAAGCTTTCTTCATCCTTAATCCGCATGTCCTATATACCAATGATAATTTTTAACAACCATTCTTTTAATTTATTTATAAAACACTCTACCCAATACCCAATGTAAAATACATTGAAACTGGTAACCAAATGGGAAATACATTTATTTATGGAACCATATCATAAATGTTTAAAATGTTCCTCATTCAGTTCAAAGCACGTCAATGTAATTGCGTAAGTAATTAATTAATAATGAAATTAAATAATTAATGTAATTCCCATTTGGTAGAGACTTTTACACCACTCATTTCTTGCGTCCTATAATAAAAAATGAGCTTTACCTCAATAACCCCGTGACCTCCAAATCTAACAGAAATGGCAAAAGACTGAAGCCTGACAAGAATATGACAATGACTTACCAGGATGGCCTAATTGTCCTTGAGATTCGTAATGCAAAACGCCGAGTAGATGAAGGAAAGTATTTGTGCGGAGCTACGAATAAAATTGGAAAGAGCAATACCAGTTGTACCGTCAATGTTGGTAAAGACATTATGTAAGTAGGAGCAAGTTCGGAGAGGATCGAAACGTCGAGCATACTGCATGTTGATCTCTCTCTCTCTCTCTCTCTCTCTCTCTCTCTCTCTCTCTCTCTCTCTCTCGGTTTACATAGAAAATAAGTAAGTCACTGTTTAGAATAGAATGAGAAGCTAGAACATATTCGTTCATGACGGAGATAGCTTCATGTTGCATGACTTCATTTAATTGTTAAATTTCGTTGTATATTTAGTAGGCCAAGAATATAAAGCCGTGCGTGCAATGAATTCAAAATAAATCAACAATTCCCCGACTGCAGTTACGTTTCCTGTATAATCTTCCGTTGTACAGTATATCAAAGAAAACTCCAAACTTTTTACAATAACCCAAAAAAAAAAAAAATAGATATAGCGTCTACGTGAGTACGTACGATAAGCTTTGCAAAGCCCTTTTAAGATCAGATTAAAAAATTAGATCGTACAGATATTAAAAGATGAGATTTTTAAAATGCGACGCTTTTCAGACATTTAATGCGTATTAATTATCTTTCATCTAAACTTTATTAGTAACGTTTTCTTCTAATCAGAGGTTCGCATAATGTATTCACATTTATTTTCTTGCTTACCAAAACTAGAGAAGTTTTTTTACTTTCTTTGTTTATAATTAAGCGCGAAATATAGAGTAGACGCGAACTCGTAGTTAGTTACTAATTAGTTCATTTAAAAGAAATTAATTTTTGCATTAGAATAAATTAGTGTTGTTGTATGTTCGTGGTTACTCTTAAGGGATGATGATGATGATGATGTGCGATTGTGCGTTGATGGCAGTGATTGTTTGTAGACGCTCTTTTTGATCCGTAGAGAAAATTATGTTAGTCATCCGTGTATCAGCGTAGTTCAGTGGGTAACACTGTTTCCTTAAATCGAAGTGAAAACACCGAGGTCGGGGGGTTCGACTTCCAATAGCGCTGGTAATAATAATAATAATAATCCGGGAATCAACGCAATGAGCCGCATTCGTTTGGCCTGAGCGCTGTACCACTTTTTGGTCTTCCTCACTCATCATTATTTGTACGTGTTCGAATGTGTCGTAAAAACGACCTCCCCCAACCTCAGTGGTCGTACATTGAACGCTTTGTAGACGTTTTATAAACGTTTATGAAGATTTAATGTACTGTACGTACCTTTGTTTGCTGGGTATACGTTTCATATTATGAACAACGGGTTTGAAGCACGGTCATATTTATTTTCTTTTAAATATACATAATGTTTAAACTGCTTTTATGAGGATGGATTCATTTCATGACGTGCCAATTCACAGTGTGTGTATATATATATATATATATATATGAGCGATTCATCCTTTCATAACAAAATACGAAGTTGTGTTGTCCGTAATTTTGAGAGTATTGTTAATGGTGCATTTTTCCCTTCTTTTTCAGTACATTTAAGAGAGGTCTCGAATCTTGTGTCGTTAAAGAGGAATCTGAAATCGTTCTCGAGTGCAGAACTTCAAAAGAAGTCGAGGTAAGATTTATAGATTTATAGTCTGTATCCTGTGGGAATTACATTAAATAATTAAGTAGTTACTGAATAGAGAACTCTTTGAACATTTACGATATGTGAAAATAAAAACCCACTCTAATAAAATGCCCTTCCGGTGTCGGGAGAACGGTATCTAACCTAGGTGCGAATTTCTCAATGGTCTCTGGATTGTTTCCTAATCGGCTTTTTTCATTCGTTTTTCGGTTTATAAGTTCTGTATAATAAACAACAATGTAAAAAACCAATGTAATAATAAATTTATAATTTCTGTAATAAATAATTATGCAATATTAAATGTAATAAATTTAATAATAAATGTAATAATTATATAAAAAAATATAATAGAATCTGTATGTTTAGAACAGGAAGATAGTTTTAAATTTGCGCGAATGTACTTAATGAAAATGCCCTTCCGGTGTCGGGAGAATGGGTTCTAACCTAGGTGCGAATTTCTTAACGGTCGGTCCCTGGACTGTTTTTCCCTCTTGCTTTGGTTCATTCGTGTTTCTGTATCCACCCGAGGAGGATGCCAGTGGGCGTCGAAACTGTTGTGGAAATAAACTCTGTCTATTAGAGTGGGTTTTTATTTTCATATTTTGACCTTCACGTAGAAAAAAGTGTTTTTTTGCATTTACGATATGGTTCCAGAACTATGTTTTTCTCATTGGGTTAAAGGTTTTAAGGTATTTCCCATTCGGTAGAGAGACTTCGGACACACTACTGTAAGTCAATTCTCGCAGGAAAATGACGCACGTGGCTAGATCGATATTTTTCTGTAATCTGTCCATCATTTTTAGAGAAAATCATATCTCTGAAAATGATAGAGAGACCAAATCGAAACGTTTGTGTACTTTTGCTTCATTTTTTTGTATAACGTGAAAATTGAAATATATAATTAGGAAATATTTAAATGAATTCGTTCATAAATCTTGTAAACTTAATAATAAATTTGTATTAACAAATTGGAATAATTTTAAGACGACTTTCAGTATTTCGTTTTTCTTTATGGTTTTCACTGCTCGAAATTTCGTTTACTGAAACACCAATCTGTATTTAACATTTCACTGAAGGACATACTGCCCTCATTACTACAAAGAATCGTTGCTTCCACATCTTGAAGGCTACGCCGTGTCCAGGTCGCAACACCGCTTCCCGTTCGATCAGCGAAGTTAAGCGACATTGGGTCTAGGCGTTAGTTGGATGGGTAGCTGTCCTTTGTTTCCAGATGATGTAGTGACCCGTGGTCCGGATCCCACGTAAAGTTGTAGGGCCCCTCTATCACGTGACCTTTGATGTTATAAAGTAGGTGGAACAGTTCCAAAACAACAACAACAACAACAACAACAACAACAACTTCAATATCTTAATTCAGTCAGAAGGACTGAAGTTTAGGTAAACAGATAACATGCGGACCCCCAAATTCTAAACATGTAGGGGGCTGGGCGTGAGCCCCAAGAGTCACCTGAGTTCGAGCAATTAGAGCGTAAGTAACTATCCCAGTCTCCAGCTGCGACGATGGTGGGAGTCGAATCCATTCATTGCCACCAGTTTCTGATCTTGAATTTAATGTGTTTTTCCTTTGCAGTGCGAGTGGTTCAAGGATAAAAAGAAGGTAAAAGAAGAAATAGATAGAGTGACAATCGAGAGGGAAGGTTTGACACACAGACTCATCATATGTCCTGCGCTCATTCCTGACACAGGAAAATATAAATGTGTGTTTGACGACACATCAACGTGGTGTAACCTCACCGTTAAAGGTATGTACCTGACGCATCTTACGCATGCGCAACGGTTGACAGTTTAGCGACGCATCCATTCATTGAAATAAACCTGACCCATCCCAACTTGACCCGACCCATTGGGTGTGTGTAGATAAACTGTCGGTTGATTAGGTTAATGCTCGAAGGTAGGATTCCGCTCTTGTTTCTTTTGACAGTAAAGTGTTACAGTTAACAGTTTATACATTAAACAATCATTTCAGTATCATTTGTGATCAAACATCTACACTAGAAAATGTTCAAACGAATTCATCCTTATTCTAAATTAGCTTCATTTGGAAAAGAGCTTTGGGATACTTCGTTGCCACGTCGCAACACCGCTTCCCGTTAGATCAGCGAGGTTAAGAGACATTGGGTCTGGGTAGTAGTAGTTGGATGTGACCGCCCTTTACGTTCGGATGAGTATCGTCCCGTAAATGGTTTGGATTCCACATAGAGGCGTGTGTCCCCTCCGTCACGTGATCTTTGCCGTTATGAAGGAGGGTAAACAACCCTAAATATTATTATCATAAGTGACTTTTTCCTACTTTCCAATAAATCTTCTTTCACAACTATTTCGTGTCAGTAGAAGCTAGTGGAGGAGGGAGAACCTTCTCTCTTTTCTACTTTACTATTACTACTATTCCTGTGTGAAAACTTTACACGTCGAAAAGTGTAAGATTGGTATAAGTTTTCAGTATTCTTTATTTTCATTTGCTTTTTCTATTTTTCTTTTATTTTCCCTACTTCTTTCTTGGGCTAACCTAGAGTGGGTCTTAGGGTCTTTGTTAACTCGTAACTATGTAACATTGTCCTCATTATATTTATTCGATATCAGGTGTGGAAGAATTTGTGACCCGCCTCGAAGACGAGGAAGTTCCAGAGAAAGAAAAGTCCGAGTTCCAGGTTGAAGTGACCAATGAAACTTCAGAAGTTACTTGGCATAAGGTCAGTCCTTCTCAACTACTGTTGGGCATAAAATTTGCCTCGCTCCATGTCATTCAATAACTTAAATAGAGAGATAGAGAGAGAGAGAGAGAGAGAGAGAGAGAGATTGTGATATCTTTATGTACCATTTAACTAACATGAGCGTTCCGTTGACGTTCAGGATGGTCACGAAATCACACCAGAAGACGACCGTTTCGACATCATTAAGGATGGTCGCATAAGGAAACTCGTTTTGAGGTCGGCCAACCTTTCCGACCAAGGAGAATACACCTGCTGCATGGGAGATCTCGAAACCAGCGCCGAACTCACTGTCAGAGAACTTCCTCCAGAAATCATCAGGAAAATGAAGGACCAACTCGTGTACAGAGGAGCAAAGGCCACCTTCGAGGTATTACATTGCTTGATTTTCCGTTACAAAAGTAGTTTCGGGAAAAAAAGAATAAAATATTAAAAGAAAAACACAATATTACCAATTAGTAATTTTTTGTGTTTTTTAGAAAGTTTGTCTTTAAGCGAACTTTTTTCCGAAACTGTACACAGGGAAAAAATATTTTTTACAACATTCCAAAATCAACGAACACTCAATCTAAATGGTAAAATCGGCCATTTAAGTTTGTTATCAGGAAATTAAACATGGTTGACAGTCACTGGATGGCTAAATTTGGTCAAATTAACAATTTGGATTGGTTGTCAGATGGTGAACCATGAATGTTGATTGATGTAACCAATTTATTCTTTATTAGACCCCAAAAGAATACCCCGTTGTCTGTTTCGCACGCTATTGTCGACGCTTGTCAACACCTTATTAAAGGATCAAGTGTTGGTTTGGAGCAGTGTTTTATATTATTCACTATAGACACTTTATGGCTTATGCCATTATTCACTATAGACACTTTATGGCTTATGCCATAAGGAATACAAACCATAAACTTAACAGTTACATCTCACATCAGGGAAGAGTCGATCAATTTGCCTCCGCCTACTGTTGGCTTGAGTTCTGCCGCGTCATCTGTTGACGCTCGGCGGAGCCGTATTAACAACAGATGGGGCGGGTACCCACTAAACTTTGCTTTTGCATTTCATTTATGGCAGCATATCACCACTGAGTGAACCCAAATTAATGTTTCAAGAAATTTAAACGCTATAAAGCGTTTAAATCTTGGCTTCGATTTACTTTTAAAATGTTCATTAAACAGTTCGACTTAAAAGTCAATTTCAAGATTGATCGATTTTAATTTTTAAGTTTCTAAAAATTGTTTTAAATATTAACTTTTTAAATTTTTATTTTAATCCTCAATTTTAAGATTTTTATAATTATTATTATTATTATTATTATTATTTTTATTATTATTATTATTATTATGTACGACTGTACGATACTGATTCCTTAAATGCTCCAGATCGAGTTGTCGAAAACCGATGCTGTCGTCACTTGGTTCAGAAACGACGAGGAAATTCACTTCAATGAACATTACCAACTGTCTATCGATGGAAAGGTAAAAAAAAAAATATATATATATATATATATATATATACTGTATATATTTGGTCACAAATTTACCGTTTTATTTCCTGTTCGTAAATTTCTTTGTTCTAAATAATAACTTTTTAACTTCAATTTTTAACAGATTCAGAGACTACTGATTTACAACTGTCAAATGGACGACGCAGGATTCTACAGAGCCGTCGTTGCCAAGAGTGAATGTTCAGCCGTTCTAACGGTATTGTAGTTCTTCAGTTTCGCTTCTTTATATAGCTTTTGAATGAAATGCCATTATTTCAGTCTTTATTTTATAGCGTATATGAACATAAATATATATCTATAAATTTGTTTTAATGCGTAGGTGGAATTACAAGAAGAAGGAGACTTCTTGAAGAAACTTCAAAGTCAACTTGACGTCACCTCTGGCACCGATGTTACATTCACTGTCCTGATAACGAAACCAGAATACGATGTTCAGTGGTTCAGGTAGATACAGTTTGTGTGTATAGTTAAAAGTTTTGTACATACGCGCCGCTTATTAATGTTGTAAAAATCGGTGTGCATTAAACTTTTGTTTAATCTACATACATTTTAATTAAATAGTTGCATGGTACAGATATTGTTCTCAAAAGAGAGAGATTGAAAAATCAAAATTAATGATTAAAATGTTGCAAATTAGGAAATATAACGCCTTCACAGTATTTGTCAAGAGACGTATTGGCTCTTGCCCGTAAACATAAACTCATTAATTAATAATGATAATTAAAATACTTCATACGTTTCAAACGACGTGTCTAAAATGTCTTCGACGTCGTTCTAACAGGAATGGAGAACAAATCAGACCGTCAGACAGATTCATTATCGAGAGAGACGAGAAGAAGAGAAGCTTGACGATCAAATCAACAAAGAAGGACGATGCGGCCGACTATACTTGCACGTTGGCCAAGCTGAAGTCCACGTGCAAACTTAACGTCTTGGGTAAGTCGTTTCAACTTCTCAAAAATTTATTACAGACTTTTGTACTCAAATCCACAAAATGAGATTCTTTTCCATGTTGGAGAGGATTATTTATCTGTAAAAGTGGTTCCCAACCTTTTCTGGTTCAAGGTACCTTAATACCCTAATGCCATTTGTTCTTCTTTTACGGCACTCCGGATGATTTTCCTTTCCCACTGTTCATCATCTCTTACCCCCACCCCCAAACACCACGTGACTTCAAGCAGTCTCATTATGGACGTATAAATCGCGATTGTTTTGTTTCATTTGAAATTTGCATATCTTCAGTAACTTCTCAATTTTCGATTACTTTTGGCATTTTCATGAAATTTCGCGGCACCCTGTGGTTGAGAAACGCTGATCTTATATAGGGCTAAGATAATTCTAAAGTTGTCGAAAGATATCCGGCACATTGGATTACGTCGTGGCCAGTGTCGTAACACCGCTTCCCGTTGATCAGCGAAGTTAAGCGACACTCGGTCTGGGGTAGTAGTTGGATGGGAGACCGTCCTCCGCGTTCAAATTATGTAGCGACCCGTGGTTCAGATCCCACGTAAAGCTGTAGGTCCCCTTTGTCATATGACCTTAGATGTTGCGAAGGAGGTTAAAAAAAAGAGAAACATTAAGATTTAGATCCTACGAAGCTCTGAACGTAATTTAATTTGCTCGATCTTGATTTTAATCTTGATCTTTCAGTTCTTGAATCACCGCCAACTATCGACAGATCTCAGATACAAATAGAATACGTTGTTAAGAAGGGAACAGATGTCACAATCACAGTACCATTCAAAGCAACGCCAACTCCAACAGCTAAATGGACTCACAAAGGAAAACCCATGATTACGGAAGGTTCCAGGAAGGTAAGTCTTTAAGTTATTTAATTAGAACGAATCCAATGGTCGCGTTGACTCAGTGATAGAGCATCGGACTCGCAATTTGAAAGTCACAGGAATAAATCCCTCAAAAAACGTGAATTTCTGGACAAAATTCTTGAACCAAGTTCTTTATATTGACCCAGCAGCACATACGGGAACATAGTCGAATCGCTGGATTCATTACCACTGGGTAAGGGAAGTAGAGTTTCACTTAGGCGATTGTCTTAAAAGGCTTGCTTTTGTCAATAACCAGTAAAGGGGACAGCCAATGGATTGGCTCTCGGTGTTGGTTCCAAAATCCTTTACCTCATGGTGAATAGAAAATATACTTTGAAGCATTGTACAAAATGGCCAGCGTCCGTGTCTCAGTGGGTAACATCGTTTCCCTACAAGGGAAGTGAAGATACTGAAGTCGGGAGTTCGATTTCCGATGATGCTAATATTATTAAAAATAATAAAGCATTTAGAGCAGTGAGCCCCTTTAGATGACCTGAGCGCTGGGCCAGTTTCTGGACTTCCTGAATAATTATTATTATTGTACAAATATTTATCCGTACAATTAATGAAGATTGTAATAAATATTCCACTCCTCACAGTACAAGAGTACATTGACTGAGAACTGCGCTTCCGTCACCATAAAGCGAGTGGAAAATATTGACTGCGGAGAGTATCGACTTCAACTTGCAAACAACTGTGGAAGTGTCACTATTGACTTTACTCTCAAAATTTTGGGTAAGTCTGTAAACTGATTTGAAAAAAAAAAGATTTTTCTGGTTTACATTCTACAAAATAACTAAATTATTCTCCCAAATTCTCAAATAATTCTTAAACAACATTTTCTTCTTTAATTTCAATACTATTTTCCCTTTATTTTGTCTAAAAATGCGTTACTGCATTTCCAGATAAGCCTTCTAAGCCTGGTTGGCCGGAAATACTTCAGGTTACAAATGATTCCGTTAATATTCACTGGAAGGCACCGGATGATGATGGCGGAAGAACAATTACGAATTATATTGTGGAATATAGGTAAATCTTGGAGACGTCCCGTCCCGTTTCAGCTCATTTTAAGAGAAGTCAATTTTTCCTAAATTGCAGCTAATGGAAATTAACTTAAAAAATGGAGATGATAAAAACCTTTTATGAGTATTCCTCTCCATGCTGATTCTGAGTGATACATTTTACTACGTGTTCAAACGTTCACAAGCTGACTTTCATTATCATAAATATTTGAGAAGGAGAGTATTTAGTTGAAACTGTACTTAATACGATTCGCAGGTCAAAGAAAACCAAAAGGTGGGTCGTCTTTAACTTGGATTTCACGATAAGTGAAACAACAACAGTCGTTACGAGTCTACAGACGAACGAGGAATACTGCTTCAGAGTTTATGCAGTTAATGAAGTGGGAACTTCGGACGCGTCAGAAGAATCTCAGTTTGTCAAAGTTAGTAACTGAATTATGCTTCATGAAACTCAAAAATACATAAATTAGAATGCCAAATGGGGACTAAAATGTTACTCGTAAATTTTGAAATGATCAGTTCTCCGTCTAAATATTAAATAAAAATAATTTTTAGGTATGTGAGCCCATCAAGCCAGAACCTCCGACAGTTTTGGAACAACTTCAACCAGTGGTCACTGGATTACACCAGACAGTGGTTCTAGATGTGTTATCTCGGGAACACCTCAGCCAACAATCAAATGGATGAAGGATGGTCACGTGATCACTTCGAACACAATGTACGAAAACTTCACAGCCACCTTAACCATCAAAGAAACAAGCGGAAGTTCTGCTGGAATGTACACTTGCAAAGCCACTAATGAAGCAGGATACAATGAATGCAGCGCATCCGTTATTATCCAAGGTTAGAGAGGATTTCGTATCAGTTAAGACGATTGTTTCGCTAATTTAACAAAAGCATTTGCATATAAAAAATACTCTTTTTCACTGTGCATAAATAATTTTCACCTAACAGAGCCTCCAAAGTTCGACTTTGATGAGAGTCTTCAGGCCCAAATATTATATGTAGGAGACAGATGGCACATTCCGGTTAAAGTAACGGGTTACCCACAACCCAAAATTACATGGACTAGAAACGAAGAGTTCATTAAGGTACAGTTTTTATCAATGCATTATCAACATCACCTTCAGTTATAGTTTACTTTCTGTTCAGAAAAAAATGTAATTGTATTGTCACGGAAGTTTCTCTTTTGAACTCAACATTTAAACGCATTACAGAGCTCTCATCGTGTAAGAATCCATACAGAAGAAGAAGAAGGACTCACTGATATTGCAATTCAGAAAATCGAAAGAGACGACTCAGCTGTGTTTACTCTCACAGCAGAAAATAAAGCTGGTAAAGTGTACCTGAGGTTCAACCTACGAGTTGAAGGTAAGAATTACCTCCTTTTTATAATGTTTACGAAATCGTACTTGCCATTTTTTTTCTTGCCAGCGGCCATGGATCAGTAGATAGCACCGTTTCCCTGAGATCGGAAGTTCGAGTCCCGATGGTGCTGGTAATAATAATAATAATAATAATAATAATAATAATAATAATAATAATAATAATAATAATACAGGAGTTAACACAATGCGCCACACTTTCTGTATTAGTTTATGGCCCTTCTCAGTCATTATTATTAGTTTTTCTTTGTAATATTAACTGTCCTAAAGGAAGAGTTATATCAACTGAAATCTACATATTTATCTTTATTACAGAAGAAGAACAGGAAGAAGAACAAGAAATCATTATTGAAGAGGAGGAGGAAGTCAAACTGGGTAAGTAATTTGCACAATTTCAATAAACAAATGTTCTAAAGTATATTATACCATAAAACACTAAACCTGGAACTAAAATTGTTTCCGCAGAACGTCCTGGACCACCAAATGGACCATTAATCATAAGCGAAGTTACTTCAAAATCAGTCCGACTAACGTGGAAAATGAGTTCCTACGACGGAGGTTCCGAAATTACATCTTATCATATAGAACGATTAGTGCAAGGTCAAAAGCACTGGCAAAAGGTGGACGAAGTCGAAAGAGACATTACTTCGTACTCCATACAGAACCTCCTCGAAGGGCACGAATACTTCTTCAGAGTGTTTGCGGAGAACTCCATTGGTGTTTCAGACTCTCTTGAAGGAGATTCCGTCTTCATTAAGAGTGCATTTGGTAACTGTCATTCATTTAATAATTTTTTGTGGAAATTTCGCATCTTTGACGTTCATTTGCGACGATCATTTGGTCACTTACTATCAATCTCCTTAAACCGTTTACAATCCACAGATGTTCCTGGACCTCCTTTGGGACCATTCGATGTCAATATGTTGACAGACTTTTCTTTGATCATTCAATGGGAACAACCCGAATCTGACGGAGGGTCACCGATTACGGGATACCTCGTGGAGCGTCGGGAAGCGTTCAAGAAAGCATGGCAGAAGGTTGGGCCTACCGCTGCCGACGAGACCAAAATAGAGATTACGGGACTAAAGCGTGGCGTCTCCTACTTCTTCAGAGTATTCGCCATTAATGAAATTGGACAAGGACCTCCCTTACAACCAGAAGAACCAATCACAGCAGGCAAGAAGATCAGTGAGTAGAGCTTGAATTTGGGCATTGTCCATGCGGAGCGGCCAAGAATATGATAGTTCCACCTTTTGACAGAAATACCCTAAAAAACTCATAGAATATGATATAACCGACATACTCAGACTTTCCATTTTAAAAAGAAATAACATGCAAATAATTATGACACCTTTTTTCCTCTGATGTAAGTATACGTTCCATTCATTCCACTTCCGCTGAACTACGACTTTGCATGATCAGACGAGGTAATTTGGACTTTGAAGTAGAATTAGAAGGCAGTTACATCATACGGCAATTAGAATTGAGACAACGGCTTAATTTAACATTTAGAATATTTAAACACAAAATCTTTAAACAAAACCGCATGGTACAAGCTCTTTGTTTACTATACAAATGTTATAAATCATGAAATTATTAGTATTAGAAGCGATGCAGTTCGATAGTTATGCTCAAATAATTAGTAAATAGGCAGAGCTTTAACAGGTTTCAGCTTCTTCTCTTGAGTTGTTGCATTCATTTGAGTTCCTTTTTTTGTAGTTGTTGATTTAAGAGTTGTTTTCTTTGAGTAAAAAAGCTTTTAAAGTATATTTCAAAATATTTTATAAAAATTCTAAGTTTTTTTCATTTGTCAATTGAAATCGATTTAGTGACCGTCTTTTCTCTTGTAATTCAAAATTTGACTCTTTGTTCATATTTAATTCATTAATAATACCAGAGAAATGCTATTATGATCCGCGATAATCACCATCTTTTTTGCCCCGGCAGCTGTTCCTTCTATGCCTACTGGATTGAATGTAATCGACGTTACTTCGAGAACTGTAACGCTCGGATGGGCACCTCCAGCAACTACCGGAGGAGCTGATCTCATAGGTGCGGAGGGAAAGAGAAATTATGAAATATGAACTCTATTTTCTTTCTATAAGAAACCAGTAAACCTAAAAGATAAAGGGCCAAACTGAATAAAATAAATATCAATAGTCCAACATGTGTTTCCTGTTAAAATTATCGTAATATATTTTTTTTTATCAATAGAGAGTTTTTATCCTTTTCTTTAATGATGTAAAATTACAATCCCCTCCTATTTTCAGCCTACGTCATTCAGAGTCGGTTGACGTCGGAAGACAAATGGCAGAACGTCAGTACAGTCGATCCATCCGTTACGCTTTTCTGTATCGAAAATCTTATTGAGAAATCCGAATACGAATTTAGAGTTTTTGCCGAAAATGCTGTTGGTTTGTCAGAGAAAGCCGCCAGGACAGAATATGTCCAACTAAAAACACACGCAAGTACGCATCAAACGGGAATAAAAACATTAAAACATGTTCGCAATTGCCATTAGTAGTTATGTTTGAACTTAGAATGTGTTTATAGCTTACTCTTTCATAGTTAATTCGGAACTAACTAAACACGCTTTTCAGCACCTCCTTCACCCCCGACCGCGCCCTTGGAGGCTAGACCAATTGGTCCAACTAGTCTCATGATCGAATGGGGAGCTCCGGAGAGTGATGGAGGAGCACCTTTGTTAGGTTACATTATAGCCATCAGAGACATCAAGAGGGCAATGTGGATTGAAGTTGGCCAGGTCGACGCTAACTTCACTAGGCTCCACATTAAAGAACTTCAGGTTAGTCTACAGTTTTCTAAAACATTTTCTCTATCAAATGCTTATTATTGAATATACAACTTAATATTTCACTTAACGAAAATTCTAAACTGCTTTTTCATAGATTCTATTCACTGTATCTTACCAAATGTAAGCCAGACAAATAGTTATCCTTGTCCTAAGCAAGCGCCCGTAGCTCAGTGGGTAACATCGTTTCTGTATAAGCGAAGTTAAGACACTGAGGTCGGGGGTTCGATTCCTGATGGTGCTAGTTAATAATAATGGTTAATATTAAGTCTCGGGAATACCAATGTTTGGGACCCCTGATTGGTCGAAAGTAAAGCTTAAAGCTTAAGGGCCAAATTAAATAAAGTAAATAGTCCAATTTCACAATTATTTATTTTATGTTAAAATTATTGTAGCGAGTCTAGTTGTAAAATTGTATTTTATAAATAAAGAATTATTCAAGTTGGTAACGTAGGAAATAACTAACTAACCTCGAACGACCACCTAACCCAGATGTAAGAGTCCCCCTGATTGGGCCAAAGTATGAAATGGGTGGGGTGGATCGCTGAAAACTAGTGTCTCCGAAACTTAATATTAGCTATAATAATAATCCAAGAGTGAACGCAATGGATCGTATTAGTTGGCCTGAGCGCTGTGCCAGTTTCTGGCTCTCATCACTCATTATTATCCTTGTCGTACTGTTAAGAGTCGATCCACGTTTGTTAGAAGTTTTATGCTTTCTGGAAAGTTCAAGAAAACGTGTTTGAAAATAATGATAATAATAATAATATTATTTTGGGTTGTTTAACTTCCTTTGTAATGGCCAAAGTCAGGTGACAAAGGGGACCCACAGCTTTACTTGAGATCCGAACCATGCGTCGCTACATCACATGAACATGGAGGACGATCACCTTGCCAACCACCGAACAAATTCAACGTCGCTTAAGGGCTACGTCGTAGCCAATGTCGTAACGCCGCTTCCCGTTGATCAGCAAAGTTAAGCGACAATGGGTCGGATAGTAGTTAGACGGGAGACGATCCTCTGCGTCCAAACTATGTAGTTGTAGTAAAGCTTTAGGTCCCCTCCGTCATATGACCTTAGATTTTGCGAAAGAGGTTAAAAAATCCCATCATCACATTACAACGTCGCTTACCCTGATCTAACGTGAAGCGTTGTTGCAGCGTGGTTAGACGTATCCCTGTTAGAAAATTATATCATTGATGTTTAAATAAGAAATACCTCTCGTTTGGGTTTATTGAAATGGGAATAAATTGAAGGATTTATTTATAGAAACTGGATGTACAATATAGACATTTATATTATATATACAACCTTACAAAGGTTCCGCGCGATGATTCCTCATTTCGCGAAGGTCAAGCTTGTCGCCCCTCATCTCAAGTTGGTTTCTTGTGCTCTCCACCTCACATAGCCAGGTACGCCCGGCTCATCGGGGATTGTTCTGAGCCAGGCGTCTAATCTTCTTTTGAAGATGTTCACTGCAACTCCCTTCGTGTTTCTTAGGTCTTTGGGCAGCTGATTAAACAGTTTTGGTCCTCTCACAACAAAACTATTTTCTTTCGGGGTTAAGGATGTTCCCTGTCTCGCCTTTAATTTGAGAATACGACAAGGTCTACCGGTTCTACTTTCCACCGTTGTTTGGGGAGTTATAGGGTTCAGAGTAAGATTAGGGACCAGTTTCTCCATTATTTTCCCAGTAATTTAGTTCTTTGCACCCGTTGATCTAGGCTGTGAAGCTTCTCTGGATCCCTTCCAGCTGTCTAATGTCTTCTTTTTTATATGGGGCTGTTAGGACCGAGCAGTATTCCAATTTGGGTATGATCAGGGTTTTCAGTAGAGGAATCGGTAAAGATGCAGTTTCACGGCTCCATCTAAATTTTTTCCCGCAGTCGCGGAGGAATACAAAACACTATTGTTTGCGTTGCAGACGAGTGTTTTGTATTCTTCCGCGACTTTGTGTTAAATTTAGCCAAAGTAGCAGATCTGTAAAAGTAGCAGAAAAAAATCAAGAATTATCACCAAATAATGCAGAAAAAAACAATAATTATCACCAATTAAATAACTAAGGTTAATTGAATGCCCAGTTAGGTCAATTGAATGGCCGGTTAGGTCAACTGTACGCCCTTGATGACTGGTTAGATTAAGTCGTGATATTTTTGTTAACTAACGAAAATATCACGCTTAACCTAACCAATCGTCAAGGGCGTACAGTTGAACTAACCGGGCATTCAATTGACCTAACTGGGCAATCAATTAACCTTAGTTATTTAATTGGTGATAATTATTTTTTTCTGCATTATTTGGTGATAATTCTTGATTTTTTTCTGCTACTTTTACAGGTCTGCTACTTTGGCTAAATTTAACACAATACTCTGTAACTAGTTTAAGCTCACTGAAGGAACATTCAGTGCACACATCCACCATCAACAACGTTACACTCCAAACTGACGCATTTCCACCTCATTCACACATTTTATAGACAATCATGCGGCGGAATGGTACAAAGTAGTTCTTATTAAAAATATTAATAAAAAATACTTTACGGGGTTTTACAAAAACTTTACCGATGCCATGGTCTTCAGACAGTCTCCAAATATACATATTTATGGTTTTTATGACTAAAATATCAGTATTCGTGGAGCCGTGAAGCTGCATATTTATTGAGGAATCATTACATTCCTATCCCTTCGTTTAAAGGTTCTCAATATCTGCCCCGTTATTCGCTTTGCTCTGTTTACTGCTATCTTATTTTGCGTTTCAAATTTCACATCATCTGTCATTACAACCCCTAAATCTTTTGCTCTGGAATTTCTCTGAATTTCCTGTCCATTTGGGGTATAATATTCCATGGATTTTAGGTCTTCTCTTTTTCCGTACAGTAGCAGCTGAAATTTCTCAGTGTTAAACTTCATATTGTTGTCTTCCGTCCACTTGTAGATTCTGTTTATGTCGGTTTGTAGAGAACCTATATCTTCTGGGTTTCTTATTTTTCTACTGATCTTTGTGTCATCCGCAAAGGATGTTACTGTGCTGTTTCTGGTAACGTCCTCATCTATGTCAGTTAGCATGATTATAAAGAGTAGTGGAGCTAATACTGTTCCTTGTGGTACTGAGCTGAGGACCTCTGATTCTGATGAAGATACTCCTTGTACTGTAACGACTTGCTGCCGCTCACTAAGGAAATTATATATCCATTTCCCTACTTCTCCTGTTATTCCCATATATTTCAGTTTATGTATTTTGATTCCATGGTCACACTTGTCGAACGCTTTAGCAAAGTCTGTGTATAGTACATCATAGTTTTCATTACTTTCAAGTGCATCAATAATGTTGTTGTAGTGTTCCATTAGTTGTGATAGGCATGATCTGCCTGACCAAACCCATGTTGGTTATCATTTAATTTTTTCTGAGTTTCCAAAAAGTCATAGATTTTCTGTTTAACTATTCTTTCAAATATTTTAGTGAGATGAGATGTAAGCGACACTGGCCTATAGTTTTTGGCCTCGGATCTATCTCCTCCTTTATATATTGGGACTATGTTCGCGCTCTTCAGGATGCCCGGTATTTCTCCCGTGTCTAGCGATCGTCTCCATATCCAGTATAGGGGCTCAGCGACTGCATTCTTGCAGTTTTTGATCAGTGTGGCATTCCATTTATCTGGTCCTGCCGCTGAGTGTGTTTTTAGTTCCCCTATGGCTTGTGTAATATCATCGGTCGTAAAGCCGAAGTCAGTTATACTTTCCCTTGTAGTTCTTCTTCAAAGAACGCGTTTCTATCGCATATCAATTTGTCAGTTTTTGGGGTACTGAAAGATGATTCGTACTGAGCTCTTAATATTTCAGATACTTCTGTTAGATCATCAGATAACGTAATATATTCGCAGAAACATGATATTCTTTTTAATGTTACAAAAACTAAGGTTATGCAATTTCATCCTAAAAGCTGTAATCAGCCAGCTGATATAAGGTTTAAAATGAATGGTGAGGTAATTGAGTGATGACTCGGATATAAGAAAACAATCTCGAAGCCTGTGTGCTAAAGCGAATATGACCATAAGGAACTTTCGATTCTGTACAAGTGAAGCTAAAGACACTCTCTTTCGTACTTTCTGCAGTAATGTATACGGACAGCAACTGTGGGTGAATTATAAAAATGGTTCTGGCAGAACCCTAAATTTGCTGTACAACAGGCCTTTTAGACTCGTACATAAATTACCCCCGAGATGCTCAGCTTCGCAAATGTTTGCTACCCGCAATGTCCCGAGCTTCCCGGAGGTAACAAGACGTGCTCAATACAGTCTAATGCAAAGAATTAAAAAATCAACCAACCCGATCATCCAAGCTAGCCATGAGTCCTGCCATTTATCCTCTAAAGTCTAAGCTATGGACTTCTTGGTACGAAAACGTCTGTCTGTAGCTCCACTTAACTTCGACATTACAGTATTATTTCTAGTCAATTGTATATATTTCTATCCTTAGTATATGAACTGTCATTATATTAATAATATTTGTCATATGGACTATAGTCTGCCAATAAACCTTTTCAATATATATATATATGAAAATTATTTCACGAAAGTAACACGTGAAAAATATTTATGATGAATAAAACCACGAAGGAAAGGAAACAGAATGGTGTTTCTGTCCTTCGTGGTTTTATTCATCATCATATATATATATATAACACTAATGTTGAAAAACCTCTCGCTATCAACAGGAAAATCATGAATATCTTGTCAGAGTATTTGCGAGGAATGAAGTAGGCACGAGCGACCCTCTGGAAACGGAAGATCCCGTCCAAATCATCCGACCCGACGGTAAGTTTGGAATTACAATTTATAATCCGCATGGAAAGGAGTTTACTTATTCGAGTACCCCTATTAGGGAGAAGTAAGCACATCGATGGTGATATTCCAAAACTTCCTAAGTTTCAAACCACAAATTTGCAGAAATGAAAACGTAATTACTAAGACGTAATTCCTAACGTAAGAAACGCTTACGAGCATTTGAAAAAAAAATGTTACTTTGAGAAAGAAACAAAAGTGGATTCTAAGTTTTTTTACAGTTACGCCAAAAGCGAAAAATTCAAACCGTTAAATTTGGGGAAGTGACGCTTAAGAGGTTTGGAATATCTCCGTCGTCGATATCTGAAAAATCCAAAAGCAATTGCATATTCTGAAATATTTACAAAATCTGCTTAGTTGACAGTCTCGGCTCTCAGCTGTTTATTAACCCTTTAACGGCCAAGATCCATGCTTGTAGCGCCATGCCAGAGTTAACTCCATTTCAAGTTTTGCTCTCGAACTGAAATGTTAATTCTAATAACGTGGCAACGAGAGTTGCAGTGAGTAAGTTGGCATTGAAGGGGATAAGTACTGCCATTGCGATAAAGGAATCCAAATAGAGAAAACGTTTGATATTACATTTTCAAAGTAAACTGCAAATTTCATTACAAAAATATAGTTATTAATTTTTTCTAGAAATACCTAACTATACAAAATATGTACATAAATAATTGACAAAGCGTTACGACAGATCATTTAAATTGTTAAATTTAACTTTCATTAAAAATCGTAGAGACTGGATAAGCTCATTTCAAAATCTTAATTAACAGTAACATTCATAAACTATGCAAAATATTTGTAAATATTCACTTTTCTACAATCACTGTTTATGTGTAACAGTGAAATAATTATTACAAATGTTATAAGATGCATCCAAAATATTTCCTTTCTTTTGAGTTATGTTTCATCCATCATTCGAAAATACTGTAGGCGTAGATCTGCCACAACTTTTTTATATTTTGCTACAATACTACTACACATTCCACGTAAAAGACAACATTTTTATATTTTTAAATAATACCAAAGGAAATAAATGATACGCATCATCAGTCACTTTGTATTACGCGTATCTGAAATACATAAACAATTATTGCAACTGTATTTGCATCACTTCTAAACATATATTTAAAGTAAAATAAATCTATATACGCGTGATATTCACATAATATACATAACGCTTCTCGCTTGATGATGTCGAAAAATAATGGTAAAGGATTTCTGCCAAGTGCAGGGTGGATTATTTAAGGCAGTAATAAAATAGGTTAAGTGTGTAATAACGTGTTGTTCCAATGAAAATGGCGATTCCTTTCTCTAATGAAATAATCTTCAGTAACCAAAAATTATCGAATAATACATTGCCCAGTTGCTTCCCTGACTCTCTCTACCCTTCACCAATAATAATCCTTCCACACTTATTTCATATATAATTTACAACCATGCATGCACTTAGTGTACTTATTTATATAAGTATTAAGTTTTAAGTTGTTTGAAGATTAACCCTACAATTAGACACATTTGTACATAATGTATTTAAATTCCTTTATTCCCACATATATAAGAAAATTTTTACCCCAAGTGTCACTCACCTCCTCGTAAAACAGACTGAATGCGTCTTCCCTCGTGTCAAGAGAAAACAAATGGGTAAATACGTAGTTTTGCGGACACTTTTTTTTTTTTTTTTGCAAAGTCAAAAGCTACGCTCATGACCCCTGATTGGCCGAAGGTTGATGGCGTGAAACATTGCTAACCAATCTTGTACTACCATCTATCGACATAGGCCTAACTCGGGCACAAGAGTCACTTTGATTGGTATCACGTATGAAATGGGCATGGCTTTCAACTTGGTCAAAAATCTGGTGGCCGCAAAACTACATTTCTACAGTTTCTTATTTAAAATTAAAACTTGCATTTAGGGGAGAAAAATGTTGACTAAAAACTATTTTCTCACTACAATTATTTGGTAATAATAATAATAATAATAAATACTATTATGTCCGGCGACACAGACTTCACGGAGCTGCCGGAAGACGATGCGGCTCCATCTCTGTCGTATTCCACAACGGAAACGCTTTCATGGATGCGAGAAGCGGGAGTAGATGCAGACATTTATTCGTACGCCAGAGGGCGCCTCCTAAACAGGGATGAGTACTTCTTCAAAGTCTGGCACCAGACGCAGAGACCTTTTAGAGAGGAATAAGATTTATAGAAAATAATTCCTAATTTAAGCATTTTTATTTATTTTATACGTTACAGTACGAGTAGATTTTTCTTTTCTTTTGTATCGTTTGTATATGTTATTATGATGATGATGATGATGATGGGTAAATATATATATTTTTTTTCTACGAGATATCTTCCTTTTTATATGGCGGAAGTGTAAAACGATGTATGTAATTATATGATAATTCCCAATCTAATTTCGATATTTTAATGAAATGAAGACATTAGTTCTTGTTAACTTTCTTCGCTTCATTGGTCCCATGATCAGCTGAGCCTATGTTCACCTGTGTAATTTCAAACCCTTAGGAAAGTCAATGGTTTCAGCTGTGATCAAATCACTGATTCTTTCAGTGAAAATTCCATCTTTATGAGGACCAATTGGTAGTATTATGAAGGTTACTATGTATAAATACACTTTCCATTTTTTCATTATATCAAGCTGAGTATAGATTTTCCTTGAAGTGACTCAGGACAACTTGTACATTTTGTTCATATAACGTCTTATGAATCCTATAGACTTAGAAGTAATCAATTTATAGACCTGCCCATACCCAAGTGTCTGTTGTGGGATTACTGTGATATACAGATAACCTATAAATCAATGTGTGTTGCCAGAAATTGATATGTTGTATAAATAAATTATTTTAAAATTAGGCTATTAGAATAAAGTTAAATGTAACCTCTGATCTGAAACGGGCTCACAGATCAAAGATTAAACTGAAGTTTAGAGCCATTTGTATCACTGCTGCTGCTGAAGATGAACATCCTTAACCTAATGGCTCTTTACTCGATTTAGTGTTTGGTTTTTGAGCCAATGTCAGATCCCTGACGATGCTCATTCAGCCACTCTTTAGGATGATGATGCCCCTTTAAAACGTCCTAAAAGTTCCTGATAAGCATTCCTTTAGAGCAAAATATTTAATTAAAGGCTTGTTGTGTAGATTGGAAATAAATCATATAGACATTATCCAGAGTCTCATTCCTTCTTTCCTCTATTTTAGATGTTTAGATGTCGTCTGAAGCAATTGGGCATTGGGTAGAATTAAATAAATTACAACTTTTTCTTACTGCGTATTTATTTCAGTTTTTGTTCAGCATTTTCCAATGAAAAATGAATTTATTCATAAATTAATTCCTATTTACGTGCTTCAGGTGACTGATTCGTCGCGTCAGTATCGATGCGATAGTTTTCAAACCGCCGAAGAAAAGGTGGTCCACCTTTTCATTCCGATTTCGAAGAACAAATGTAACTTATTCACACTATCGTCCATATTCGTCCGCAATCATCAGTTTGTGACGTCATCGTCCTTTGTTTCCAAATCCATGGAGACGATGAGCAATACCTCGGTTTAAACTCGTACAAAACTTTTTTGTGCATTCTCGTAAATTTCTTGAGCGGGATGTTTGAATTGTTTAAACTCCTGACGATAGTGTGAATGGTAAATTGTAATTGTGGGCAACGACAAATGGACGACAGCGTGAAAGGCTCTGTAAAGCTTTTTAAAACATTATAATGAGGGGTAATTAACCAAGAAACAGAAAAAAAAAAAAATAATAATAATAATAATAATAATAATAATGTAAAATCAAATCAGCTCGGAACTGTATTCTGAAGTTCACAATTTAAACTTTACTTAATTTCGGTTGTAAATCATGCGATGGAATATAATTTCAGTTATATTGGAGCACAAATTCAACATGAACGATGCATGAAAAGGGTTAAAAAAAAAAATTATGAACCTCGTTTAAAAGTTCTAATTTTTGTCCTCACACCACCGACTGTAAATTTGCGTTTACAGTCGTGCAAATCAACTCTTGTAATATTGACGATGGTGAACAAACGTAATGGTCACAAATGAAGATGAATAATTGTATGGCTCCAGCCTTGAAAGAAACAAAAAAATATTATTTAATAAGACTTATAGAAGACTAGAAATGTACAGTACGGTGGGTCGAGGTTGAAGTCGTAAGTGAAGTTGAACAATAGGCCCAAATTGTGTTCGGGCTAAAGAGGAAACATGATATCAATATCAAATACCTAATCTGAAAAGAATTTGGAACTACAGTTACTTTCTTCGAAAAAGAACATTTGTTAAACTTAAACCTTCGAAGTCAGCTTCAACTTCCATGTCAACTTCACCTGACATTATGGTAGTTGAAATGAGACCTTGACATCAACAGCAGACAATACCTAAATAGTGCAAATAATTCACTCATTACACAGCGACTAATTTTGACATCTTTACGAATAACTCGATTTTTATCAACCGCAGTTAATGTGGTAAATTTGGAATTATTTGCGCTTCATAGCCTAGGAAAAGGTTTTTCTTACTCCTTCGCAATTTCAAGGTAGCATCAAAATGAGCAAAATATAAGAAGAAGCAAGAGGGTTCAAAAACTGTTTGTGGGGAACTTTAGCGCCATGAAAGTGGTGAAAGGTTATTGTATGTTTGATATGGAGAAAAGGATTATGGAATGTTTGCTCACCTGTAAGGATGGAAAATAACCGAAAAGTGTAAAACCGGTTTTCACCGTCGCTATATTCTTAAAGCCGGTTTTTACCGGTTTTCACCGATGGGATTCTGTATGCTTTTTAGGGAGGTAAATGATCGAAATATTAAACAGAAATAAGGTTTTAATTGATTCAATCAAGTATGTGTAACATTTGAATTAAAAAGTTTATTATCGAACTTGATTTTTGAAATAACACTTGAGAAAACAAAGAGCATTAAGTGTCTCATCTGACATTCTTGATCGAATCTTTGTGACGAATAAACCAGCAGCTGAAAACACTCTCTCGGACTCTACGCTGGTGGCTTTTATTGTAAGCAACGACTCGTACATTCGATCCAAATTTTCGCTTCTATTCAAAGTAGCTTCAAAATATTTGAATTCATTGTTTACGTCAAAGGTCTCAGAAGAATCTTTCTTGGGTTTCATTTTCAGTTTGTTCATCTCACACATGTACTCGTTCATAAGTTGATCGTCATCATTTACTTCACGACCTGAGTTGCATTGTGAATCTTCGAGTTTCGAAGCAATTGATTGGACTTGGTCGTCTCTTTCTGAAATCTGGCAAGCTTCTGGAAAAAGCCTCTTAAATGTATGATCCGCATACTTCTTAAGTGCTTGCCTTGAAGGAAAGAGGAACGGTGCTGATGATTCATTTTTCAAGACCTCGGGATTGTGGAGAAGACTCAGCAAGACGACAGCTTCTTTTTGTCTTCTCGATGAGTAGCGATCAATGAGACACTGACGTAGCTCAAAAGCTAAAGGATTGTTTTTGCTTTCAAATTTATCCAAAATGAACTTCATGGAAGATTCAGCTTTGAGCAAATTTGCATCTTCGGAACAGAGTCCCTTCAAAACAATTTCCAGTGGACGAAGCGTGTCAAAGAGGCTCTTTAGAGCATTCCATTCTTCATCTGAAATCGTCTCTGTTGAGCGTATCACTCTGATGGCCTTTGGAATGCAATTTTTGAGTTTCAAAAATCTTTCTATTATGGCCAAAAGACTGTTCCACCTCGTTCTACAGTCAAGGATAAGCTTCATTTCCTTTCCATTAAATTCATCTTTGACAAAATCCTGCAGTCTCTCATTTTTCAAAGGAGACTTTCGAAATATGCGGCAGATTTTTCTCACCTTATTTATTACTTTTAAGTAATCTTCTCGAAGTTTTGGAAGAACAATTACGTCATCTATGTCGGACTCAAAAATTGTATCAGTGCATAAAATTTCACACTCATCTTCGCTTAACTCATGTGCAGAGTGTTCATCTTCTTCGATGACTTCATCTTCAGGGGTAGGGTCACTTTCCCCTTCAACTGAATTTTCAGCAGTTTTTGAATACAAGATATCCGAAACCGCGAGATGTATAGCATGTGCAATGCATTGCTGGTGATCAGGTACTATTTCTCTTCCAAATTTGACCATTACTGAGGCACCGTCGGTGGTGCAACCCACGACATGCTTATCTAGGTCCAAGCCAAAGTCTTCCAATCTTTTCCTAACGATTGCAATAGTTTTGGTGCTATCGAGAGAACCATTTATTTTCATGAGACCAAGAGACCAATGTTGATTTTCATCATGAACATTAATATATATCTTTGGTTAATGAATAGCGGATTCCTTGTCTCATCTGATTCTTGAAGTAGTTGACCAATTCATGTTTCTTTTTCTCATTAAAACTAAGCACCATTTTTCTGACACCATTATGGGAAATTGGATAAGGCTTGTCGTATTTTATCTTTCTTAGGCTTTCTTGAATGAATTCACTTTTAGCAATTGATTGGAAACTCAGTCCATCTACACACGCAAGTTTCGAAATTTCCTCTTCTATGGACTTTTTTTTGCACAAACTCTTCCACTGTTCTTTGTTTCTTCAATGGCTGATTAATCTGGTCGATGTTTATGCCATGAATATTTTCCATGTGGGATGATAAACTTGAAATAGAACCTCCACAACACTTTAAAACTTTGTGACATGTCATACACTCTGCTTCTTCTTTATTCTTATGAGTGAAATGATACCAAACATTTGATTTCTTTGACATGATGGAATATTAAGTCTTAGAATCTTAACTGATCAATGTGCAATCATCCACATAACATTCAAGACTGAAGCATCAATTATTTACACTTATAAACAAACAAAAAAACGATACGAAACGATGCAAAACGTAATTACTATGTTTTTAAACATTTGAAAACGTTTGTTTCATAGAAAATGGACCAAAGTGATCGGAGACTTGCGCAAAAATGTGAAAACCGGTTTTTATCGTCGGTTTCGGTGATGATTAAAAATTTTCATCACCGGTTAAAAACTGGGTTCCATCTCTACTCACCTGTTACAAGAATTAGTCAGCTAAAATATTTGAAGTAACCTTTTCTTTCAAATTGTTCGTGTTTCATTCTTGTTCCGAAAATGAGAATCTCAAATCAGATAATTCAAACATACCCACTTTGGTCATAAGCTTATGTTTCGGTCGTTGTAAACGTAAATATACTCAAATTAGTCTTTCACTAACACCCTATTAATCCACATCTCGATTAGATTAGGTTACTTTTTAATTTTTTTTTAAATACGGCCGTGTTAGGTCATCACTGAAGACAGTCAAGTCGTGTTATGTCCAGTTAGGTTAGTGTAGAAGTGAGGACAACCTTAAAGGATAGTCTCAGTTCAAGAGTACAACAGCCGTTTCCGAATCTGGGATTCTCATTTCAATAATTCTCATTTTCGAACGATAAAAAGAACTACGTGTTATTTAGGTCTAAATTTTAATAGTTTCAGCGCTCTATTATTTACTTATAGCCTTCCTTCAACATATACTCGTAGATATACTGTATATATTTCTTTTTTTCTGCAAGGGCGAGCGCCTGTAAAAATTCCCCCCTTACTTCCATAGAAAGAAAAGGAAAGAGCCGAAATCAAGGTCGAAACTTTTTAAGATGCTTGAACACTGCATGTCATGAGGTCTATGACTGGAGGTCATAGACAGGGGTGAAAGATGGATTTAGGAAGGTTGTTCCAGAGTTAACTAGTTGAGTAGATGAAGGATTAAGAATACCGTTTAACCCTTGCGTTAGAGAGTTCGACAGAAAAGGAATGAGAATGTGTCGAAACTTCGAAAGTCTGGTACAGCATGCTCTCCTTAAGGGAGTAAGAATGCAGTTAGAGATTTCAGAAGAGAAGTATCCATTATAATACCAATAGTAAAGTGAGAGTGAAGCAACATTGCGGCGAAGAAAGTAACTGCAGACAGTCAATAAGAAGCGGAGAATTGATGAGACGAAAAGCCTTTGATGCCACCCGGGCACACAAGACCCCTTTATTGAGACAACAACTGAGTGGGGGTGAAGAAACTGCGGAGATGGGTACAGCACACCTAACTTCTTATAAGTTGTTTTAGAAAGTGTATATGTGATCTTCTCAGGAAAGATCATGAGAAAAAGAAACTTAAATGTTGAGAGAAGAGGAAGGATTGAGTTGTGTATTGTTAAAAATAAGGAGATAGTCATGTGGAAGAGTGTGACGAATAGACAGATGGAGGAACTGGGTTTTTGAGGCATTGAAAGCCACAAGGTTTTCTCTGCCTTAGTCAGAGATAATAGAAAGATCAGAGATTAGGTATGCCATGGCAGTCTCACGCGAAGCATGGAGTGACTGTTGAGAGGGACGCTTTGTGAAGCCGGTGAAGTGAAGGGTGGAATCATCGGTATAGGAGTGGATAGGACAGGAAGTGTGACTTAAAAGATCATTGATAAATAAAAGGAAGATAATGGGTGAGAGGACAGAACCCTGAGAACACTATTAATAGCTTCAGAAGAACAGTGACCATCTACAACCACGGCTATGGAATGGCCAGAAAGGAAATCAGAGATGAAGGCACAGACAGAAGGATAGAAACCTAGGCAGGGCAATTTGGGAATTAAAGATTTGTGCCAGACTGTATCAAAAGATTTTGATATGTCTAGTGCAATAGCAAAGGTTTCACCAAAATACCCAAAGGAGGATGACAAAAAGTCAGAGATATGCAAGAAAATCGCCAATAGAGCGTCCCTTGCAGAACCCATACTAACGATCTGAAAGAAAATTGTGAGTAGAGAGGTATTTAAGAATCTTCCTATTAAGGATAGATAAAAAAACTTTAGAAAGGCAAGAAATCAAAGCAATTGGATGATAGTTGGACGGCTGAGAGCGGTCACCCTTCTTTTGGACATGCTGAATGAAAGCGAACTTCCAGCAGGAAGGAAAAGTACCAGATGAAAGACAAAGACGAAAGAGTTTGCTTAGGCAGGGTGTCAGCACAGAAGCACAGTTCTTGAGAACAACAGGAGGGACACCATTAGGACCGTACCTTCCTAAAGTTGAACGTAGATAGGACAGAAAAAACATCTTTGGAAGAGATTCTAATTTCAGACATGATTAAGTCAGAGGGGAAGAGGTGGAGGAATAGCACCGGAATCGTCCAGAGTTGAGTTGAAGGCGAAAATTTGAGCGGAGTTCAGCTTTTTTGAGGAGGAGAGACGGCAACTGAACCATCAGAATGGAAAAGAAGAGGGGAGGGAAAGAAGTAAATTTGTTGGAGAGGTTTTTGGCTAAGTGCAAGAAAGAGCGAGAAGAATTAGAGTTAGATAGTTTTTCACATTTTTGTCTGAGGAAAGAATTTTTGGTGAGCCGAAGAACAGATTTTGCACGATTTCTGGGCAGAAATATAAAGCAGAGTGAGAGTCAGGAGTTGGATGGTGACAGTACCTTCGGAAAGCTTCCCCTCTGCTGCGGATAGCATTAGAATAAGAAACGTTATACCAAGGTTTTTTTTTTGGCATCAGTAATCGGAAAAGAATATGGAATACACGCCTCCGTGATGCACTCAGCGCACACGGAAGCAGTAATCATTCCAATGGAAATGAAGGACTGCTAAGGGCCTCCCAATCGGCAGCGCCAAAGTACCAAAGGCGACTCCTCTTGGAATTACTGATTCAGATTATGGCTCAGTGTTTCATTGGACTGATCTCCCGTTTGACCTATTTAAGGAACTAATCAACATGTCCTGTAGCACTTTCCAAGTCCCGCAATTTCGGAAAAAAATTCGGCTAGAATTGTTTTTGTTTTGATGGTATTATCTAACTTTCCTTCGCCACATCTAAGGTCATAAGACGGAGGAGACCTATAGTTTTAGGTGGGATCTGAACCAAAGATCGCTACATAATCTGGGTGCAGATGACAGTCCCCTATCCAACTACAGCCCAACCCAATGTCGCTTAATTTCGCTGATCAAGAACGGGATAAAATTTAAAAAACAAAATCCAGTCATTACTGATTAGTATTTTTTATGCTTTTTAGAAATTTTGTCTGTAGGCGAACTTTTTTCCGAAACTGCCATCAATTATGAAAGTTGCCGACAGCTGGAAATGAATGAGTGAATGGGTTGCGTGCGATGTGAGAGACTTCCAATCCTAAAAATCTTTTAAAGCTGTACAAAGTTACAAACTAAAGACAAAAACTTAATTCATAAACAAATTAATGCATAACTTACGAAGGAGATAAACAAACATTGTTAGCGCCCCCCACGTCCCCACAATAAGAATGACTTACACGGAGAATAAGCACAAAATGCGACACGAAGGTGAGAGAAAAGTTAACAGTTGTTATGATAATATCTATATAAAATTCATACACATTATGTAAGTAGAGATAAAAAAGTATAAAAAAAAGTTTAAGAAAAAAAAAGAGCAAAGTTCGGTGATGGGCTCTCACGCGTCTCTTCCATGCATTCCGATCCATAAAGAGTTCACGTTTTAATACTGGTATTCGATACCCGATTGAATAGCCGAGCTCCAGGAACGTCCCGAGTCGAATTTTTTAAGGTACGTCGGTTCCAAGTCACGAATTCAATTTGTTAAACAAAGAACGAGTCTATCACCGGTTTACTGGCCTGTTGGGTTTTTCCGCTGCCGTTTGCATCACTCATGGGTGCATCACTATAAGAGGTGTCACTAACTTGACTTCACCCAAACCAAAATTCTTGATTTACATAGTGAAATAAAAATTCAAAGAAACTACAGTTTTTCTAAATGAAATGGAAACTTACTCGAAAAAGTAGGATGGGCACAAAAGGAGAAAGTGTAATACAATTGCAAATGTCGATCAATGTTGCAAGAGGTTATGCAACTTGGGGGAGGAGTTATCCCCCAAATTGCAATGAACTCCCGCTGGGGGAGAAGGTGGGGCGGCCTCACCCCCCAGAGGGGTACACCTAACCTAAGAGAGAAAGGAGGAGAGGAGAGGAAGAGAGGTGTTCGCTTGGCAAGAGCCAAGCGCATATTGTGACTTCAGCCGAGCGACCGCTGTCTGATAAGTTCCTAATCAGCCAGTTGGCTTAACTGGCTGAGTTGCCAGATTGCTCTATTTATTTAATTGAAGCATATATTCTTGACAGTTGGCTTAATCCGCCAGTGGGCTTAACCAGCCAGTTGGCACAGTGTATACAACGTTTGGACAAATGCACGTACATTCCCGCCTATACACCCATAAAATATCACACACACACACAACTATATGCGCGATTATGTGCGCCGGGTTCAAGACCCGGTGACGGTGCATCCTTCCACGGTTGGTAGATAAATGGGAACCCTGGTTACCCTAGTGGTCCGCGTTAAGCTGTAGGTCTAAGATGGAGTGTAAATATCCTTCCAAGGTTGGTAGATAAATGGGTAACCAGGGTATCCTAGTGGGGATCCCGTTAAACTGTATTGCAACACTCGGTCATGTTGTTTATCTGTTTGTTTATTTTCCCCTCTCTCATATTTTTTTGTTTACCGCCGATTCGTACCTAGTGTGGTACATACAGTATCTCAGCGAGGCAGTGGGTGAGTGGTGTTACTGAGTTGGGGATGATAGACCAGTGGGGGGTGGATGTAATATTCTGTTACTGGGTAGTGGGTATGAGGGGCTTGGTCTCAGACCCGTTGAAGCAGGTGGGAATAAGTGAGGAAACGGGAAATCGCTTCCCCCGAAAAATGGGAGCCCTCAGCGAACATGAATTGTAGACGCTCGGGTATGGGAATTTCGGCCAAGTGAGGGAAACATCTAAAACGAAGAGCGGACAAGTTTGGGCATTCGACCAGGAGATGCACGACAGTGATGGGAGTATGGCAGGTAGGGCAGAGCGGGGCTGGCGATTTAGCCATAAGGTGATCATGAGTAATGCGTGTGTCCTATGCGGAGACGGGCTATAATCACTTCTTTATGTCGGGACCGGTGGAAGGAGGAGGCCCAGTATTCTACTTGCGGTTTTATCTTATGAAGTTTGTTTTGTGTGGCCTGGTCCCATTCCCGTTGCCAGATGGAACGGAAGTGGGAGCGGAGAGTCGGGAAGAAGTCAGTGAAAGGGAGGGGCCGGGAGGAGGCCGGCAGTAAGCAGGCCGACTTTGCCGTGCGGTCCGCCTCCTCGTTACCCTGGATGCTGACATGTGCCGGGACCCAGCAGAAGGCGATTGTCTTGTGTCGGAAGGCTGTTAAAAAATGGAAGATTTGCTGGATGGTACAGACGAGCGGATGAGGGGGGTTAAATCTCTCTAGGGAGAGAAGTGCGCTTTGGGAATCTGAATAAATGACGAAAGAGCTGGAAGAGTGAGTGCACACTATGTCGAGGGCCTCTTTAATCGCGAAGAGTTCTGCCGAGAAAACGAAGGTCTCACGGGGCAGGCTGACGCTCGAGAAAGTGGCTGGGCCAGTATATATATATATATATGAAGGGGTTTACGCCCGTCTCTAGATATCTGTAACCAATTCCTCTGAAAAAAAATATATATACATATATATAGTATATATATAAGAGAGAGGGAAATAATCAAACATAAACATGATCGAGTGTTGCAATACAGTTTAACGGGATCCCCTCTAGGATACCCTGGTTTCCCATTTATCTACCACCCGTGGAAGGATGTTTGCACTCCACCTTAGACCTACTTTTTAACGGGGAAATATATTATATATGAGAGGGGGTGGAAATAAACATAAACTTGACCGAGTGTTGCAATAGTTTAACGGGATCCCCACTAGGATACCCTGTTACCCATTTATCTACCAACCCTGGAAGGATGCAGTCACCGGGTCTCGAACCCGGCGCATATAGTTGTTTGTGTGTAATATTTTATGGATGTATAGGCGGGAGTGTAAGTGCATTTGTCCAAACATATACACTGTGCCAACTGGCTGGTTAAGCCAACTGTCAAGAATACATGCTTTAATTAAATAAATAGCGCAATCTGGCAACTCAGCCAGCTAAGCCAATTGGCTGATTACGAACTTATAAGACAGCGGCCGCTCGGCTAAAGTCCTATTATGCACTTGGCTCCTGCAAAGCGAACACCTCTCTTCCTCTCCTTTCTCTCTTAGGTTAGGTATACCCCTTTGGGGGTGAGACTGTCCCACCTTCTCCCCCAGCGGGAGTTCATTGCAACTTGGGGGATAACTCCTCCCCCAAGTTGCATAACCCATTGCAACATTCTCCCTCCCCCTTTGTTGAATAATATATTGCAACATTGATCAACATTTGCAATTGCATTGCACTCTCTCCTTTTTCGCCCACACTACTGAAGACTGTGATAATGGGAAGGATTTGCTTATTCTGGCGTTCACCCGTCGTAAGACTGGTCTATTGGGGCAAACCCAAAACTTTTAGTTTCCGTTTTTCGGAAGATGAAATTTCTGGTGTAGAAAGTTGTTTGTAATTTATTTTAAATACAAATATTATATAACAAACTCGCATAAGTGTATAATGACTAATACCAGAGTATTCAAACGTTGAAATCTTTTCCAGTTTTCCTTGGGCCTAAAATGAATGAATAAGATTAAAAATTTAAACAAAAGCCTGACTCTGTTTATATTCAGTCCACGCTCAAATTACTGCATGCAAATAATATTATGCAAAAGATTTTGAAGAGAATTTTTCAAGTCAGTGAGAGATTAACATTTACGCTCACGAAGCACATATACAGTACATATTGTACATAACATATATACCTTATCTAAAAATTCTTCTATCATCCTTCATGAGGTGGGTACGACGATTGGACTCACGACCAAAGGCGCTTAAATCAATTACGCACATGTGCATAGATCATCACCGGAACAAGGTGGACCTCATCCTCAGGGATCCAGTGTTACCTTTCATGACAAGGTTGGGGGTATACTTCTAGTGAGTACGTCAAATAAGACCAACGTCGTCTCCACTTATATACCTCAAAAGCCGCTTCCATTCCTGTTTCTGGTTAACTTTTGCGCTACATTTACATGAACTGCATGTTTATTCACATATTTACTAATAATTACGTCCTTAATCGGTCTACCTCTGCTTCTTACACTTACGCACTCAAATTATACTTTTTCAGTTTTCTTTATTCATTCTCTTCGCATGACCATGCCAACGTAGCATACTATCCTCCATTCTCATCTCCAGTGACGTTTTCACTCTACACACTTCTCAAACATTTTAATTTCTCATACCGTAAATCCGTTTTATACTAATTCTACTTCTTAAATTATTCATCTCAAATGCTCTCGCCTTTAGATGTGAACTATCGTGCAAATCAAGTGTCTCACAGTCAACATATTTACGTAAACTTCTAGCTGCATCTACACTCAAGCATTTTCTACCTACCAGGGCTTTTAACGCGCAAATGACACGCTTGCCTTGCTTCACTCTACTTTCGATTTCCAGTGTGTTTGCACATCTTTTATCAATCAAACGTTCTTTCACAACCTCTAAGTTTTCTTCATTCACTACAGTATTACAGCCGACTCTCTTTCTCTCTCAGTAACAAGAATCTTACCTTTATTTGCATTCACTTTAAATCATCATCTACATACATCAACAAAACTTGTCACTGCTGTCTTTAATACATTGATTCACCTAGAAGCACCTGATCATCACCATACATCAGTACATCAGCTGCAATAACTGCCACTCATTCTCTTCCAAATTCAGATTTATTTCTCGCTATAGCATTGATTTCATTTCTCACATTACCTCTACCCATATACATTAAATAGCCATGGCGAAATAATACAGCCCTGTCGTATTCCAGCATCAAAATTGAACCAGTCACTCAACTCACCCTTAACAAAAACCCTACCTATATAGTCACACCATTGTCGTACAGAATTTCATACTTTTTTGTGAAATCAAGGAAAAAAAAGTCAGTCAGTCCATAAATTTAGAAAAATACCCCAACCATCAAAATTTTGAGCGTCACATTCAAAGCCAGTGGGTCAAAAAGTTGTGATGCTGTACTCAAACTCTAAGCTGCACGTGACCTTAATTAAATTAAATATTAAGGTATCACTGGCTTAAAATTTTGTTAAAGTCGTTTGCATGAAATTATTTACATGTTTATAATGCGAGCGTGTACCGACTTAACTTTTACACAAGAATTGCTTTAATAACTTACCACTGACATACATTCTAATCAATTACATGCGCACGGATTTTAAATGCACCTTCACAAATTCTGACCCACTGACTTTCAATGTAAAGCTCAAAATGTTGACCTTTTTTAAAATTTATTGACCGAGTGATTAATAAATTTCACAAAATAATTATTAAATTCTGTAGAAGCGTGGAGGGACTGCATTAATCTGTATACTTGTTTGAATCATAGTTGTTATAATATCACCACAAAACAGGAGTGGTTGTTGAACCAGGACGACCAACGGGACCGTTGGTCATTAGTGACATCAAAAACACGAGTTTGAAGTTGTCATGGCAACCACCAGAAGAATTCGGAGGAGGAACTTTGATTCATTACATCATTGAAACGAGGAAATTGGCTGAGATGGAGGTTATCAAGTAAGTTAAAATATATTAATTTTTTACAATATGTAAATACAGAATCAGTGTCTTAATTATTAAGACACTGATTCTGTATTTACATATTTTAAATATGTATGAAAAAAATATAGTCCAAATTAATCTGCAATTTTGTCATTCTGCAAAATTAAAATCATTAATTTATGTGGTGCTGCAATTTCGAATAAAGGTTCATTTATGAATGGAAAGGTTGAAGGAGGAAATGTAGTCGTTTACGATTTTTTTTATCTAATATGTATAATCTATATTATAATAAGAGAGCTGTCCGTCTGTCCGTCTGTCCGTCACACTTTCAGAAATTGTTAGAAAAAATTGTGAGAAAAAAATTCAGAAATTGTAAAAAAAATTCAGAAATTGTATTACGGGCGGCAATGTGAAGCTCAAGATTTTCATGACTGTGTTCTTTTCTGTAGTTTAGCAATGGGGGAAGGGTGGGGGTAATGGGGGAGGGGTGGGGTAATGGGGAGGGGTGGGGGTAATGGGGGAGGGGGTTAGCCCCCAAGTTGTATGAATGGGGGTGAGGAGGTTTTGGGAGATACCAGATTCAGAAATGTTGACACAATGTGAAGCTCAAAATTTTCACGGCTGGGTTCTTTTTTTGTAGTTTAGCCTGTCTAACCGTCAGCGAAGCGGCGGGAACTGTACTAGTCTACATATAATAATAATAAAAGGACGCGTGTGTGTGTGTGTGTGTGTTCCAGTCATAACTCCAAAATGGAGGCAGTTACAAACATGAAACTTCACACACGTACTGATTAGGTCCACAGGTTGTGCACCTGGGTGTTAATAAATTAAATAATTAAAATTACTGGGCCCGAAGGCCCCAGCACCGCGATTAAACTACAGAAAAGAACGCAGCCGTGAAAATTTTGAGGTTCACATTGTCTCAAGATTTCCGAATCTTAAGATTTTCATGACTAATAATTATTTGGTCAATAAAACTGTAGAAAAGAACAGTCATGAAAATCTTGAGCTTCACATATAATTAAAATTAGCGGAGTGACCCGGCGTTGCCGGGGTGGATGTATACAGTATATGCCCGGTTAGGTCAACTGAATAACCGGTTAGGTTAATTGAATGCCCGGTTAGGTCAACTGAATGCCCGATTAGATTAATTGAATGCCCGGTTAGGTCAACTGAATGCCGGTTGTTAATTGAATGCCCAGTTAGGTTAATTGAATGCCCAGTTAGGTCAACTGAATGCGATTAGGTTAATTAAATGCCCGGTTAGGTCAACTGAATGCCCGATTAGATTAATTGAATACCCGGGTAGGTTAATTGAATGCCCGGTTAGGTTAATTGTACGCCCTTGACGATTGGTTAGGTTAAGTCATGATATTTTCGTTAGCTTATAGCGTTCAACATCCACCCCGGCAACGCCGGGTCACTCCGCTAGTATTAGATAAAATGTGCAATCTACAGGGTGTCCCGTAAGTCTGGACCCATAGGGAAAAATAATAAAATTACAAAATAGTCCAAAAAATTATTACATAATCTGTTCAAAGTGTCCGCCGTTGTGTCGCACACATAGTTGAAGACGCAATCTCCACTGCGACAGCACTTTCTGAATCACAGTCGCAGAAATTTCTTGACACGCCTCCACAATGCGTGCTTTAAGGTGGAAAATGTTCTGAAGTTTGACCTCGTACACTTTGGCTTTCAAGTGGCCCCACAAATAAAAATCATAATAAAAAATAATAAAAAAATAATAATAATAAAATAATAATAATAACATAATAAAAAAATATATTATAAATCCCTATGGGTCCAGACTTACGGGACACCCTGTATAATATAATTGAGGCAGAGTGTAAAGTCTGTCAAAAAAATTATTTCAAAAGCTGAAATCGGATACCGAAGATTTTGAAAAGAAATTATGGTGCAGTGAAAGCTTAATATTTACTTTAGGTTCATGAGAAACGTTTGTGAAGCTTAACCCGTTAACTGCGCGAGCGCCCAGTTACGAGTCGAGCCAAAAACACGGGCTACGCAAAGTGATAGTGTATCTCAATTTAGAGTTTAAACCATTGTGTATATACGGGGCTGCGCAGAAATTGTCAGAAGCGAGAGCCCATGATATTACGGGTTGCGCAGCAAACGGGTTAACAGTTGACCCCGTAGGGCCCATTTTTGCTAATATATATATATTACAAGGTTACCTGACCCGGCTTTGCCCGGGTTAAGGTTAGGTACCCCCCGGGTACCTAACCCCTAACGGGCATAACCCCGTCCCCCATGGCTAAACTACAGAAAAGAACGCAGCCGTGAAAATTTTGAGCTTCACATTGTCAAGATTTCTGAATCTAACCCCCTCCCCCATTACCCCACCCATCCCCCATTACTGCCCGGGATAAATTTCACAGACAAACAGACAGGCTAAACTACAGAAAAGAACGCAGCCGTGAAAATTTTGAGCTTCACATTGTCAAGATTTCTGAATCTGATCATTTCTGAATTTTTTCTCACAATTTCTGAAAGTGTGACGGACAGACGGACAGCTCTCTTATTATAGTATAGATTAGATGAAAAAAAACCGCTGGATCAATGAAAGAAAGCCACCCCCAGCCTTCTTTAGTTAGCTTTACATGGCTAACTAACGAAAATATCACGACCTAACCTAACCATTCGTTAGGTCAACTGTACGCCCTTGACGATTGGTTAGGTTAGGTCGTTATATTTTCGTGTTAGCCTTATAAAGCTAACTAAAGAAGGCTGGGGGTGGCTTTCTTTCATTGATTCAAAACCCTAAATGACTCCACTTCCTTTCAATCTTTCCATTCATAAATGAACCTTTATTTCTAATTACAACACCACATAAATTATTATCATCATCATCATCATCATACCATAATTCACCGCATGTCCATCTCGTCTCCTTTTGAAGTCCAAATGGCTCGACCGATTTTCATGATACTTGGTGACAACACCCTCTGGGATCCCATGTGTTTTTAGCAACATTTTTTTCAGATCGGGTGTCTCCCTAAAAATTTATCCCAATTTATCTCCACAAAATGCTAAAACACGAAGCACTTAAATTTCAAGATTTTGGCCCATTACTCTTGGGATGTGAAACTCAAAAGTTTGATGGTTGTTGTTGTTGTTGGTTACCCGATCAGCCCACCCTGATCGAGCAAGCCGGCGGCACGCAGGTAACCGATCGCCCTCTCCGGAGCGGACCAGAGGTTCAGCGCTCTATTAATGTTGTGTTGTGTTCTACGTTGTGGTAGAGCGGTACAGTCTGTCATAATGTGTTCAATTGTTTGTGGTGTGTCTTGGCATAGGTGGCAGGTGTCGTCTGTGGAGTTGTCTAGTCTGTGTTTATATGTCTGTACAGTAAGTTGGGGTGATGTCCACATCGGAATCGTGCTAAGTTAACTCGATCCGATCTGCTTAGGCTGGTCTCTGACCTGTCAATGGGTGGCGGCTTCGCACCTAGGACCGCATTCGGACCGAGTCGTGTCAGTGCTTTGTGGGTTAGGTGTGTCTGTATGTATTTTCTGTACTGTGTGATGTCCGTGGGGCGCGGTATGGAATGGGGTATTTGGTTATAATGTCTCTCTGGTGTTACCTTAATGGTGCGAGGTATTGGTGCATGATTGTACAAGTAGTGGCAAGGGTGTTGTGGGTGTTGTGTGTAATGTCGCCGGAGAGTAAGAGTAGTCCAGGGAAGCACATCCGGCACGCAATTGCTCCCCGTAAACAAAAAAATAGCACGCTGGTATAGGTCCGGCCCCGGGAGCCGATCGGCACTCTGACCGTGCCACCCAACAGGCCGTCGACTGCCAGTCTGGCCAACCGTAGACTGCCCGCTGCACGGAGATTTGAGGAGGTTTGGCCACCAGCGCGTTGATGGTTGCTTTCTTTCGTGAATTTGCTGATCTATTTTTCTGGCTATTAGAAAAATAAAAACTTTATAGAAGCGTGGAATGGTGGCTTTCCCTGTCATTAATTAACCCTTTCATGCTCGAATTATGTTTAAGATTAAAACAATTTTTTACTTTGTTATTCGCCATAAGGACTAAAATCTTGTAAAATTATATGGTAAAATTTACAAACGTGGGCATGAAAGGGTTAAAGTCTACGAGTAAACACGTCCCAAGTCCCAACACGCTTCTACTGAGTTTCATAGTTTCGTGGAATGAAGGAAATGAAGTTGGTGAATAAATTTAGAAAAGAATGTAACCATCGACACTTTTAGCTGCGCATCGGAAGCCATGATAGGTAAAAAAAAAAAAAATGTGACAAGTTGTACTTGAAATTTAAGCGCTTCGTGAGGTTCAAGTAAAATCTGTGAAGGTGCATTTAAAATTTAAGTAATTCGTGAGCTAATTGTAAATGTTAAACTCGAACTCGCTTAAATTTTTTAAAAATAATTTTCATTACATTTTATTGTTTGAGTATTGTGTCAAAAAAAATTTGGAGTTCTGAAACTTAATCCAGACGAAGATAGGCAAGAAAAAGGAAGCCATCACTTGGAAGAACTACAGTAAATATATATTGCCGAAGGGTAATAACCTTTCGAACTAGCAATAATATCCCGCCCGCACGGCGGGTTTTTTTTTTGCTAGTGATTATAATTTTACAAAATTATAAAAATATAGATTAATTTGGGCTTTATCTTCCCATACATATTTAAAATAATCAGTTAAATTTAAAATTGCACTGAAACTAGATATTCCGAAACGTTCGCAGTAGTTAATGTTACGGACAAAGCCCGTCAGTTGAACAATGCGCGATCTGTCTGGACAGAACTGTATTAGGTTAGGTTACAAATATAATTAGGTTTTATATATATATAGGCTGACCATACGTACCGTTTTGAACGGGACAGTACCGTTTGTTTTATATTTCCTGGCCGTCCCGTCGTTTTAATAAAAATGTCAATTTTGTCCCGGTTTATGTACTTACTTTTTCATGAATACAGAATATTACATAACCCCGTCCCTTTTTTGCCATCCCAATGTCCCGTTTTTGTCTCAAGGAAATATGGTCAGCCTATATATATATATATATATATATACACACACAGTGGTGTAGTGCTAAATAAAGAAGTGAGGGAACGCATTTTGAAAGTGTTACTTAGATGCGGGGGGGACAATGGCGAGCGCGGCGAGCCCATACAGCTGGGGGTCCGGGGGCACTGTAAGCCCCCGGGAAATCTTTTGAAATCTGACCAATTTCAGGGATATTTTGAGGTCATACGCACTGGATATTAGGATATATTCCAAGGTTGAAGATGCAGTATTTCCAGTGTCATTAGATATACGACATCCAGTACGATCAATAAAAATAGCTAACAACTGGAATGATTAACTAAAAAAAAGTTAACAACTGGTACGCCGTGGTGACTGTTTCACCAGATCTTTATAGGCTAGCATTGCCTCAGTCGAAGCTAAAAGAAATGAAGCAGTTAATGATTCTCTCTCATATTTCTTCTAGGGGTGGGAATTAAAATTTCATGACGTTAGAGATTTGTAAGTTCGGATTTATTTGAAATAGTGAGGGAACGCCGTTCCGTCTACCAAAAAAAGTAAGGGAACGCCGTTCCCACGCGTTCCCACAGCACTACACCACTGTATATATATACAGGCCCTCTCAGAGGTCCAGAGAGGCCCACTTCCAGCTTTTGAGGCCCATAGCTAAACCCAATTATTACTTTCACTGCAAAACATTATATTCAAACTTGAAAGTTTTTAAATTTGAGGCCCCCCTTAAGCTTGAGGCCCAGGCCAAATGGCCCTCCTAGCCCCCACCTCTGATAGACCCTGTATATATATATACATGATGCAAACCCACATAGAAAAAGAATCTTACAATTTTAATTGTGAAATTTATCCCATATATATATATATATATATATATATATATACACACACACACACCTGGTAACAGTTCCGTGCGTTGGTCTCTCACACGAAGGTCAAACTGGTGGCCCTACCTCTAGGCCTGCCCTGATGAAGAAGCGAGTTGCTTCTTGCGATCTCCATCGCACATAACCAGGCACACCCGACTCATCTCATACTGTAACTGAAAAGATGTTATCCGGTAACTTGTCAGAATTTTTTTTTAACTATACACATGTGCATATAATGCGTATGCCTAGTTACGCCACTGAAATGTATTTTGCACTCTGGACTACTGCGAGACTTCTCTTACTAAACCATTAAACGATCTTAATCTGAACTATAATTTGCTTTGACACTATAATTTCCAATACAAATCAAAACGAAAATAATGTTATGATATCAAAAAACTGACTACTTTTTTCGTGGCACAATCTTACATACTCACGAATTGTCGTGCATTTGCAAACCTAAATAGTCCGAAATTTTAATGTTTTAGCGTCCTTTTCCTCCAAGAACTGATCGTTTCAATATTTACGGACAGGAAAGGCGTAACTTCCTTTCTTACTCGGAAATTAACTATACTATATACTTTATATATTTATAAAAAAATATCGAATTCCTATTAGATAAATTTGGCACACAAAACTGAATAAAATAACTGCATTACGAAACTATAAATGTATCAAATTTAGTAACCAAACGTGAAAAAACCCTCAAACCTCATAGCAACACATGTATTACCTTTTAAATTGTCAGTAATCAGTTTCTTTTGATGTGTTTGTCTCGCGCTTTCCCAGTTTCTAAAATACACGATTTTGAATAGATTTGGGATACTTTTTGCCTCAATTCTCGCTGTTCTCATTATGTTTTTAGTACGTGTTTTGGAGCCAGACGTAAGATGGTAAGATTTGTGCCAATGACAGTTTCGTTAAGTTGAAAATTAACTGTCAAACACTTTCGGCACATTCGTTGATTTTTTTCCCCATAGTTTGGTTATAGTGATTTTTCCTGGGGGTACTAAATTAGCAGGGTTCCCTGAGCCAGTGCGTTAATCCGTCACTACTAATGAGGGGTTTCACCCAGTTCAAGGTCGAGTGAAAAATTTTACTGTCGACGATTTTCCATGTACGTCAAAATGTAGAGTTTGTGAACCAATCTTTGTCCGTTTTCATGAAACGTCATAGAAACGTCAGAATCGTGAACCCAGATCAGTCTTCGTACATGGTGCAGGATCTGGATCATGATGCTATTTACGTGTTCCGGGTATACGGCGAAAACGAGGCAGGATTGAGTCAAGGATTGCTATTGAGGAAGGCGGTCAGGATCAGGGACGATATTGGTGAGTACACATCATGGTTTTCTTAAGAGAGTTGTGAAAAAACTATATAGGGCTATGGGTTGATTGCCTGATACCCTCATCCGTTGGAAATTTCCAGCAGATTTCAGTGGAGAGTTAAACGACAAAAGCCCTATGTTTCTTCGTTAGTTTGTTATGTCAATGTAGATCTTTAAAGGACCTCTCTATATTTAATTGTGGTAATTTTAGCGTCGGGATTTTAGATGACTATATGTGAACGAAAAGAAATTGTCCCACCTTATTTTTGCTGGGCCTTAGTTTGCTTCGATGTAGGGCGTTACGATCTTTTTCGGTGTAGGGCCGCCACGATGGAGTTACGCGATGAGTTAACTTGATGTAATTAATATAGGCAGTCACAATATAAACACTTGAAGGTATAGGCCTATCCTTTTTTTTTTAGTTATTAAGTTTATTATAAGGAATTCACTCAGAACTTTAGGGAAAACAAAAGCACATCTTCCCTGTTTAAAGCGTTCGCTGTATATCAAACAGCTCCGAGAGCCGTTCCTAGTTCCTATTCGCGTTGTATTTTCATTATTTGCTGATCTAGCAAAGTTTTGTTTGGTCTACTTCTCTCTTGAAGACTAAACAATAAATTGGGTTTTCTTGTTGCTATGCGAGGCTCGATGTCTACATATCGGTTCTTTGTACGTATGGCAATTATTTCATTCCCAATAGGCTATGTCGCCAATCCCGAGGCAATTTTGTATAGATATTTAATTCAATTAATTAATAAATAATTTATATTTAATTATGAAATAAAGGTACCACATATGATACCATGTTGTGAGCGCGTATAGTTTTTCCATATACTAGGGGGTGCCGGAGAAAAATTTATATGTTATAGATCAAATTTTTTGACAAACTGTAAAACATGTAAAAATGGATTAGAAGAATGAAGTAGGAATTTAGGAAGAGAAAGGTTACTCAAGACCTATTTAAATATAAAAGTTCAAGAGGCCAACTTCTCAAGTTTAGTTAAAGTTATGTCAATCAGTTTGACTCCCTTTAGGTATAGGAAATTTATGGAATTAAAGTAAAGTTATTAAGCATTTTAACTTTGCTCAATTTGTGTAAGGTTTATAAGTCACCAGTCTTAATTTTTTCTTGTAAAAGTTTTCTGGCTTTCAAAGCAGTCTTTCTTTGAGGCCTGTCTGGTTTAGTCTGAGTTACATCAGGTACATTGAGAGATTCCTCCCCAATAGTATCCCGATCCATCCTTTGGGGTAATGGTTCTAATTTAACCCCACACTCCAAAGGATATAGTAATGTGATATCTCTGGTGGTTTCACCAGTTGCTGTTTTCAGTTTTACAACCCTGGTAATTTCGTCTTCACCAGTTTTGAGTTCCAAGACTTTTCCCATTGACCAATGTTGTCTTGGTGTCTTGTCATGTATCAACACAATGTCCCCAATTTTGACTGAATCATTCCAATTTTGTTTTGTTAATTGTTTATGTCTTTCTCTAAGACTTGTTAAGTATTCTTCTCTCCATTTTGTTATAAATGTAAATGGATCGAGTTAATGGTCTGTTGTTGACAACGTTTTCAATTTCTGACAGAATAGTCATGAGTTCAAAAAGTTGTAGATGTTTGGTCCCAATAGTCTTTTTAAGGCAGTTCTTTACAGTCTGTATGTTTCTTTCCCAAATGGAACCATACCATGGTGTATTAACAGGAATGTACTTCCAGGTTATATTGTGTTTGATTGAATAAGTTTGTACTGTTTCACTGTCACAAATCTGATGAATAATTCTTTCACCAGATTTGAAGTATGTGGCATTGTCTGACCATATAGTTTTGGGTACAGAATTGTGTGCACAAAATCGTCAATACCCGTGGTTTCAAATGGCCGAGTAAATGTTACTCGTTCCACAGGTGGGTCTGGAGGGCTTGGGGTCTTAAAGGGTCGTGAATGGATACGTTTACAAGGAATGCATGTGTTTAAAATTTTCTTTGTTTCAGTTCTACCCTTTGGTAGCCAGTAAGTTTTTCTCAGCTCCGTCAGGGTTTGTGGGACCCCCATGTGGTGTATTTTGTTGTGGGTATCCCTGATGATGAGATTTGTGAAGTGATTCCTCCTCGGAAGAAGAATTGGGTGCTTAGAGTTGTAAGTCAAAGTTGACTTGTTAAGCCTTCCTTTACACCTTATCAGACCGTCTGTATCCAGGTACAGATTTAGATCCATGACAAGTGAAGGAATTCCTTTGTTTAATGTGTTACTGGACCTAAGATACTTCAACTCCTTGTCAAATTCTGAAGCTTGTATCTGTTTGAGCCAGTGTTTTGTTGCAGTTTCTGTTAAGTTAGAAAAGGCCTTCTGAGGACAGTGTTTGAGAAGGTAGCTATTGACAAACTTGCAGCAATAGACTGTAATTCTCAAGAGTTTGTTGAGATCTGAATAATGTTTATAGTCAAATATAGGTTTGTCCTCAGTGATCTTTTCAGTTGTTGTAGAGTTGAGTGTGAGGTTAACTACTTTGGCTGGCCAAAGACCCTCACGTGTTAGCCATTCAGGCCCTTCATACCAGATTTTATTTGTTTTCAACAGTTTGTAAGAGAGCCCTCTTGTCAAAAAGTCTGCAGGATTCTGTTTTGTTTGTATGTACCTAAATTTGATACCAAGGGATGTGTTTGCAGTTTTGATTTCTGTTAGTCTGTTTTTCACAAATATGTTTTTGCAAGAAGTTGTATCTGTGTTGGTCACCCATATTAGACAAATTTGACTGTCTGTCCATAAGTAAATGTCTGTTATGTCAACTTCTTTATACACTTGTGAGAAAAGTCTGCTGTTTTAATTCCCAATGAGAGAGCTAATAATTCAAGTTGTGGTACAGTTTTCTTTTGGTTTAAGGGTGCCACTTTTGCCTTTGAATAAACCAAGTTACTTTCATTTTCATTTGTTAAATAGGCACAACACCCGTAAGCTTGTGTGCTGGCATCTGTAAAAATGTGTAGTGTTTGAGATTTCAATCTGTAGCCAGCACATCTTGGTACGTAGATGTCTTGAACTTTGTTTAAGTCTGCGGCTAATTTTTTCCAATGAAGTTGGTCTTCCACTGAAAGTGGTTCATCCCAATCAATTTTCTTTTTCCATAAGTCTTGCAAAAGGATTTTGGATCTTATGGTTGCTGGCAAATATAATCCAATGGGGTCAAAAATTTTGGATGATTCTGAAAGCACTTGTCTTTTTGTATTGGCATTTGGATTTAAGTTATAATTCTTTGTGCAAAGAGTGTCATCATGTTCGGAATTCTGTTTTAAAAACCAAAGCATTCCAAGTGTTTTTGTGTAATTGTTTGGTTCAATGTTCCCATTGTTGTCTTTTGTTATTTGTTTATTTAATTTAGGAGAATTAGAAACCCACTCTTTTAGTCCAAAATTTCCTTGCTTCATTATGGGTTGTGACATTTAGTAAATTTCAAGCAATTCCTCTTCAGTTACAGTGGAACCAATGAGGTTATCCACATAAAAATTTTGTTTTAAAAACTGAACTGTTAAGTCCTCTTGAAATAAGTTTAGGTGGTTTTTAATTAAAGCAAGAATACTTGGAGAGCAATTTGCTCCAAAAATAATTACTTTAAATCTGTAAGTCTTGAAACCTTTGTTAAAGTCATGTGGATCATTAAACCACAAAAACCTGAGATGATTTTTATCATACTCAAGCTTCAAATTTATACAGAGGAATGCTTTTTCTATGTCACTTTGTACTGCATAATTGTCTAAACGGAAGCAAAGGAGAATTTTTACAAGATCTGAGACAAGGTTTGGGTCTTCCATGAGACAGTCATTTAAACTAACAGGATTTGTGTCTTTTAAACTACAGTTGTATACTACTCTTAGTTTAGTTGTGGATGAGTCTTCTCTGTAAACTCCCCTGTGTGTTAAATAATGACAACCTCGTTTTTTAGTTTTTTAAAGGGTTCATCAGTAACTTCTTCAATGAAGCCCCTTTCTATTTGTTCTTTGAATATGTTGTTGTATTGTTCTAAAAGATTGTCATTTTTAAGTTTTCTATAATTTTTATACAGATGTGCCTTAGCTACTTTCAAATTGTCCATTATTTCTGGACAAGGTGTTTTCCAAGGCAGCTCCACATAGTATTGATTGTCTCTGTGTTGTTTGGTTAAAAGAGTTTGTACTGTATTCAAACCTCCTACCACTTCAGACTAGTTAATATCCGTAGTTTTAGTGGAGTAAATGTTACTCCTTCACAGGTAGATCTGGAGGGCTTGGGGCTTTGAATCCTGTACTGTTTTTGTGTTGTTTGGCCTATGGCCAAGGGAGGCCACAAGACCCTTGTTGCTTGGTCTCTGGCCAAGGGAGGCCACAAGACCCTTGTTTTTGGTCTCTGGCCAAGAGAGGCCACAAGACCCTTGCTGTTTGGTCTCTGGCCAAGAGAGGCCACAAGACCCTTGCTGTTTGGTCTCTGGCCAAGGGAGGCCACAAGACCCTTGTTGAATAGGTTGGGCTATGGCCAAGTGAGGCCATCAGCCCTTTTGATGAATTTGTTGGGCTATGGCCAAGGGTAGGCCATCAGCCATTTGATGAGTTTGTTGGGCTATGGCCAAGGTAGGCCAAGTCCCTTTGATGATCTGTTGGGCTATGGCCAAGGGTAGGCCATCAGCCGTTTGATGAATTTGTTGGGCTATGGCCAAGGTAGGCCATCAGCCCTTTTGATGAATTTGTTGGGCTATGGCCAAGGTAGGCCAAGACCCTTTGATGATTTGTTGGGCTATGGCCAAGGGTAGGCCATCAGCCGTTTGATGAATTTGTTGGGCTATGGCCAAGGTAGGCCATCAGCCCTTTTGATGAATTTGTTGGGCTATGGCCAAGGTAGGCCAAGGCCATTTGATGATTTTTTGGACTATGGCCAAGGGTAGGCCATCAGCCGTTTGATGAATTTGTTGGGCTATGGCCAAGGTAGGCCATCAGCCCTTTTGATGAATTTGTTGGGCTATGGCCAAGGGTAGGCCATCAGCCATTTGATGAGTTTGTTGGGCTATGGCCAAGGTAGGCCAAGTCCCTTTGATGATCTGTTGGGCTATGGCCAAGGGTAGGCCATCAGCCGTTTGATGAATTTGTTGGGCTATGGCCAAGGTAGACCATCAGCCCTTTTGATGAATTTGTTGGGCTATGGCTTTAGGTCTTTGTGATGTTACAGTTCTGAGTCGAATTTTGTGATGTTAATGAGTCTTATGAGTAAGTTAAATTGCTGAAATAGTAGTTTGGGCTATGGCCAAAGTAGCCATAAAACCCTTTAGAGTAGAGTAGTTTGGGCTATGGCCAAAGTAGCTATAAAACCCTTTAGAGTAGAGTAGTTTGTTTGTATGTGTCACTGTCTAACCATATAATTGTGTGTGTGTGTGTTTTGCATTCCTCCGAATCCAGTTGGTCTTCAAAACTTGGATTCATCACTCCAATGAAGTCAATACCCGTAGTTATGAATGAGTAAATGTTGTGTATCCTACAGGTAGGTCTGGAAGGTTTGGGGTTTTGAAGGAATCCAATCTGTTTGCAAGGAATGTATGTGTCTGTTGATGAAATCTGTTGTGTGATTCTTCCCTTAAAAGAAGAAATGGATGTTTGGAGTCGTATGTATATATTTATATACTGTACCGTACGTATGTGTGTAAATGTGTATTTTGTTATAGGGTTTTATTTTTGGGTTTTGGGTTAGGTTAACCAATTTGGCTGAGTAAAGGTCCTCAAATGTTGCATTTGAGACCCTTATATCAAGCCTTGTCTGTTTTATGCCTATATGTCAAATAGGACTTGGAATGGGGTTACGAATAGGTGTTAGGTGGGTGTAGGTTTGAATTCGTGCAATTGCTTTAGGTCTTTGTGATGTTACAGTTCTGAGTCGAATTTTGTGATGTTAATGAGTCTTATGAGTAAGTTAAATTGCTGAAATAAATTTTATAACCTACATCACAGGTTGAATTATAAATTTAGTGTTTTTAGTTAGGATAGGCCTTGAGTGTAAAGAGTAGGGCCTACTTTGTGAGGTAGGTCTTTTTTATATTGAAATTGCAAATTGTAGTGTTTGAAGTAGGCCTTTATTGATTCGAGTATGTTAGGCCTATTAGTTAAGGTAAAATGATTTGGGCCTACTAAATAGGCTTATGTGTTGGGTCTACTAAATAGGCTTAGGTTGAAATTTGCCTATTTTTTTGTAGGACTTAAAATGAGTTAAGCCTGTTAAATCAACAAGGCTTTGTTTTGAGTTAGAGTAGGACCTATTAAATAGGCCTAATGTTGTGGGCCTATTTTTATAGGACCTAAAATGAGTTATGCCTGTTAAATGAACAAGCCTTTGTTTTCGGTTAGTGTAAAGGTAAAGGGATCGGTTCCCCAGTTACATAGACCACCATATGAAAAAACTATAGTGGGTTTATGGTTGAAATTGGGGTTAGGCCTAATGAGCTAAGCCTAGCCACTGTGTGTGTCAGTGTAAATTTTAGAGGGGTCAGTTCCCCATACACGGGCCACCATTTGAAAAAAACTATATAGGGTTATGGGTTGATTGCCTGATACCCTCATCCGTTGGAAATTTCCAGCAGATTTCAGTGGAGAGTTAAACGACAAAAGTCCTATGTTTCTTCGTTAGTTTGTTATGTCAATGTAGGTCTTTAAAGGACCTCTCTATATTTAATTGTTTGTGGTAATTTTAGCGTCGGGATTTTAGATGCCTATATGTGAACGAAAAGAAATTGTCCCACCTTATTTTTGCTGGGCCTTAGTTTGCTTCGATGTAGGGCGTTACAATCTTTTTCGGTGTAGGGCCGCCACGATGGAGTTACGCGATGAGTTAACTTGATGTAATTAATATAGGCAGTCACAATATAAACACTTGAAGGTATAGGCCTATCCTTTTTTTTTAGTTATTAAGTTTAATATAAGGAATTCACTCAGAACTTTAGGGAAGACAAAAGCACATCTTCCCTGTTTAAAGCGTACGCTGTACATCAAACAGCTCCGAGAGCCGTTCCTAGTTCCTATTCGCGTTGTATTTTCATTATTTGCTGATCTAGCAAAGTTTTGTTTGGTCCAATTCTCTCTTGAAGACTAAACAATATATTGGGTTTTCTTGTTGCTATGCGAGGCTCGATGTCTACATATCGGTTCTTTGTACGTATGGCAATTATTTCATTCCCAATAGGCTATGTCGCCAATCCCGAGGCAATTTTGTATAGATATTTAATTCAATTAATTAATAATTTATATTTTATTATGAAATAAAGGTACCACATATGATACCATGTTGTGAGCGCGTATAGTTTTTCCATAAGAGTTGTCGAAGATGGCACGGCAACCTTTCATTCATTTTTTTACTTATTTCTTTATTTATTCCTTACCAAGAAATATAAAAACTCTGAAATTTGTAGGTTAATATTATAAGTGACTAGGATATATACCTTGGTTACCTTGGTTTTTGCTTCCCTCCGAATTGTTGTTCATTCTGACGAAGGTCAAGCTTGTCATTCCACCTTAGACTTACAGTTTAATGTCGAATCCGAACCACACCCCACCATGGCCGGTCAGAAATTACAAAGTCTTCACCCGAACTCGATCTCACGACCTCCTCATCAGAAGCAGCCCATCGTCTTAACCACTAGGCTACCTAGAGTAACCATTTATCTACCAACCAATTTTTATTGTGTGGAAGGATGAACAACTGGGTTTGCCACCTGCTGCCTGCCGTTACCGGGTTTCGAACCCGTAGCCGGTGGATTCGTAGTCAGCAATGCTAACCACTACACCGAGGCATATATATATATATATATATATAAAAGGTTTATTGGCAGACTATAGTCCATATGACAAATATTATTAATACAATGACAGTTCACATACTAAGGATAGAAATATCTATATACAGTTGATTAGAAATAATACAGTAATGGAGTTAAGTGGAGCTACAGACAGACGTTTTTGTGCCAAGAATTCCATAGCTTAGACTCTTAGAGGATAAACGGCAGGACTCGTGGATAGCTTGGATAATCGGATTAGTTGAGTTTTTAATTCTTTGCATTAGACTGTATTGAGCACTTGTTACCTCCGGGAAGCTCGGGACATTGCGGGTAGCAAACATTTGGGAAGTGAGCATCTCGGGGCGGGGGGTAATTTATGTAAGAGTCTAAAAGACCTGTTGTACAGCAAATTTAGGGTTCTGCCAAAACAACCTTTTTTATAATTCACCCAGCGTTGCTGTCCGTATATATTACTGCAGAAAGTACGAAAGAGTGTCTTTAGCTTCGCTTGTACAGAACCGAAAGTTCCTTATAGTCATATTCGCTTTAGCACAAAGACTTCGAGATTGTTTTCTTATATCTAAGTCATCACTCAAGGAGCTGGTGATAGTTTGACCCAAATATTAAACTCTTGTACTTCCTCAATTACTTCACCTCTCATTTTAAATCTAATATCAGCAGGCTGATTACAGCTTTTAGGATGAAATTGCATAACCTTAGTTTTTGTAACATTAAAAAGAATATCATGTTTCTGCGAGTACACTTCGCAGACTTTTAGTAGCCGAGTCAGACCTTTAACAGATAGGCTTATTAACTAAGTTATTTATCCTTGTGTTATCTATTCAACATCCCACTGTTGCCTCATTAAGTGAATCAATTAATCCATCAATATACACATTAAACAGCATAGGAGAGAGCAAGGAGCCTTGTCTCACCCCGCAAGAGGAGCCAAAACATTCGGAGAGTACATTGCCCCACCTAACGGTAAAAGATTGGTGGGAATAAAAAAATTTCAATGAATTTAATATGCACATGGGAACTTTCCTGACTTTTAAATAAAATATTGTGGTTCACTCTATCATATGCCTTACTCATATCTAGGAAACAGCTATAAATAGTTGAATTACTGTCATTGTATTTAGATATTATTTATTTAAGTACATAGATACACAGGTCAGTTGAGTGGAACCTTTTAAAATCAAACTGATTAGGAAATGTCCATAGGTAATCATTGAATCGGAGTAACAAGAGTTTTTCTAGTAGTTTCGAGAAGCAGGAAGCGACAGCAATAGGCCTGTAATTATTGCTAGACATATTGTTTCCATACTTATTTTTGACCAGGGGCAAGATATATACCCTCATGAACTCTGCAGGGATATAGCTATGAGCAAAGATGGCTGATAAGAGCAATGATATATGCAGACATACATCATTGGCATATTTTAAGTGCTCATTCGATAGGTCATCTACCTCTGACGCAGAACCAGTCTTTAAATCTTTAATTAACTTCTTTACTTCAGGAATTGATATCAAAGTATTTTCCCTTTTCTCTCCCACGTATATATATATATTTTTTTTTTAATTTATTACTTCTTGTTAGCAAATCTTTTTTGTGTTATTTTAACTTTATATTTAAAAGTCGTTTATAAGACTAAAAAGCTTCTCAAGTGACTTGTTCAATTTATAGAAACAAAGAATTTGTTGAATGGTTTAAAATTTTAATTTAAATGCAGCAAAATTTATTTTTTATTATTTCAGGAAATTTATAATTCATTTTACCAACCATTCTTCGCCTTTCCTACACGAAAATTAAATCGTGTGTGTGTGTGTGTGTGTGTGTGTGTGTGTGTGTGTGTGTGTGGAGAGAGTTACAAGGAATTACAAGGCCAAGAGGAAGCCTCAAAGACCTTCTGGTCCACTCTGGGAGGTTCCTGTTATTAAACAAGTTTATTTTTCTTTCAACTATCCTAGCAGTAGTAGAAAACTAGATAGAAGAGTATAAGGCTCTCTCCCCACCCTCTATGCCAGAGGCAGGTACGGAAAAAGGTTGAAGAAAATACCTTGACCCTGGAAAAGTAGCCAAGGAAATTATACAGGAAAGTGGAGAATATATAAAAAGCTCTATAATTAGCATGTTCACAGGGACACCGTGCAAGCGAACTCCTCCAGAGTTCTTAAAACATGAAAGTATTGAGTACTTTGTCTAGCCTATTTTTAAACACATTTACACTTTGGCTGAAAACATCCTGCAAGGGAAGTTGGCTCCAGATATTAACTATTTTTTAGGAAAAGAAATTCCCGCAGACAGAGGTCCTAAGCGTCTCTAGTTCCACTTTAAACCCATTATTTCTTGTCGGATTGGCATTAAGTGAGAATAAGTTTCTGTAATCTACCCTGTCCATTCTATTGAGCATCTTGAAGACTTGAATAAGCTGACCGCGCAACCTCCTCGTCTCTAAGGTAAACAGATTTAGGCGCTCCAAGCTCCGTTGGTAGTTTTGCACTTTCATTGAAGGGATCAATTTTGTAGCCCTTGCTTGTACCCTTTCTAACCTTTCTATATCCCTCCTGAGGGATGGAGACCAAAACTGCGCACAGTATTCCAGTTGAGGTCTGACTAGTGAATTATAAAGAGACATTACAGTCTCCTTGTTCCGAAACTGGAACTGTCTTTTAATATAACCTAATATTTTTAAGGCCCTGTTTTCGACTTCTGCACAGTGCTTCGACGGTTTCAGATCATTGCTGATATAGACTTCTAAGTCTTTCTCTAGATCGGTCTCAGTCAAGTTCCTTCCCATGAGAGAATAATCGGCCTTCGGGTTTTTATAACCTATGTGCATTACGGTACCTTACATTTGTTCAAGTTGAATGGCATCTGCCAAGAAGCAGACCATTCGCCCAACCTATCAAGATCATTCTGAAGAGAGAGGGAGAGAGAAAGAACCTAAAGGAACTGGCAACCAATTTCTCTAGAATCTCACGACTCGGGACCAGAGGGCTGTCACAGTGTCACACCCCAAGTATAAAGTTCACAGCACTCAGAAGAAATGTACATAACATTTATACCCCCTGCGGAGGAGAGAGAGAGAGTTACAAGGAGTTATAAGGAAAAGCAGTACCTCAAAAGGCCTTGCGGCCCATACCGAGGAAGGTACCAATGGCAATGGGTGCCAGGGAAAAATTCCTACACCCTCAAATAGTGTGCAAGATTCGGTCTAACCTTTTCTTGAATTGATCCACAGAGGAACTGTTCACAACTTCTGAAGGTAGCCTGTTCCACGTGTCACAGATCTTACAGGTAAAGTAATTCCCACACACAAACTCGTACTAAACCGTTTCAAATCCAACTTCCAACCATTTTGCGAGTTGGGTTACTTAAACTAAATATGCTTCTAAAATCGACATCGTTGAACCCGTGTGAGAGCTTGAAAACCTCGATGAGTTGACTGTGCAGCCTCCGAGTTTCCAGCGAAAACAAATTCAGGGCGCTTAAGCGTCGATTGTAGCCCATATGCCTAACGGAAGGGATTAACTTTGTGGCCTTCGCCTGGACTCACTCCAGCCTGTCAATATCTTTCCTGAGGGTGGGTGACCAGAACTGCACAGCATACTCCAAGTGCGGCCGAACCACGGAATTGTACAGAGAGCACAATCTCCTTGTTCCGAAGTCGAAATTGCCTCCTGATATAACCCAACAGCTTCTGGGCTTTCTTTTCCACCTCTACCCACTGTTTGGTTCCAAATCAGTGAGTGGCCTCGATATTACTCCCCAACATGTAGTAGTCCGACTTGGGATTGGCGTAGCCAATGTGCATGACCTTGCATTTACCCATGTTAAACGGCATTTGCCATTTTTAGGACAACTCTCCTATCCTACGTAGGTCCGCACGCAGTTGCTCGATCGCTTCAGGCGTCCCAACATTGGCCCCAAGCTTGGTGTCATCAGCGAATTTGGCGATCCTACTGACGATGCCAGCACGATATCATTTATGTAAATGATAAGCAACAGTGGCCCCAAAACGGAGCCCTGAGGAACCCCGCTAGTGACCGAGACCCAACCCGAGCTAGCCCCTTTAATTACAACCCTCTGCCGCCTATTCTTCAGCCAGTTTTCAATCCAGCTACCTACTTCCCCACCGATACCCAGCGCGCGGACTTTGGCCATTAGCCGGCGGTGAGGTACCTTATCACAGGCTTTCTAAAAGTTGAGATAAAGTATATCAATCGCCCTACTCTTATCATACTCACTCCACATGACGTGAAAAAACTCGAGCAGGTTGGTGAGACACGACCTATGCCGTCTAAACCCATGTTGGGAGTCCCCAAGCAGCTTATAGGAATCCAAATGGTCAACGATCTTATCCACTATTATCCCCTCTAATAATTTACCTACAACCGAAGTGAGACTAATGGGATGTCACGTTGGCTTCCCTCCAGTCACCAGGCACCTGGCCCGTCTCTAACGATTTGTTGAAGACTCTGTAGCCAGAGAGAGAGAGAGATTCTGCATTCATTATGTTGAATGTAGAGTGCCTATTTCAATTCACTCTCCCCATCTAACTATTAGGGAATGTTTCAATACTATTATTATATAGGCCTAATGATCGCAAAACTGCAACTAACTGCGTCAAATTTCAAATTTATCGCTAACCCATTTATCAAAATACAGAATCAGCATTTTGAGCTCAGCGATTTCAAAATGTGGGAAGCTGTATAAAGTTTAAGGGATTTGTGAGCTTGGGTTTGGAAATGCTTTGGTTGATGATTTTAGCCAAACTTACCGATAGTTTATCTTTAACCGAGTTTTAAGACAGGTTCACGAATGTTATAAATGTTATTTTTTGTATTTTTAAATTTACCAGTAATATTCCGGAGCTCAGCAGAGGTAAGACGAATGAAAGAAAATGAATTTAGTGATGTGGGTGGCAATAAGCATGTAGTATAACAGTGAATGATCATTATTAAGTAATTATGAGCGGAGTTTATCAGCTATTGAAGTAAAGTGGTTATTTAAAGAGTTTGCTATTGAAATGTCAGTAATTTCGTTATTACCAGCATTTAGTTTCTCTGATCAATTTTTCTTGATTCGATTCCCGATAAGACTGTTTATGGCTGTCTATGTTTTTCGTGTCTTCTTTGTGTTTGGAAAATTGATCGTTATATTTTGCAGTTTTGATTAATTTAGTTTATTTGTTTCTATATTGAGTATATTGTAGTTTAAGAATTTAATTTTGTAATTGCCATTTGAATAATACCCCTTAAACTCTGGTTTAAATTTTTTTTCAAAAAGCTTTTGTATGAGGATTTTTACGTGTTTAATGTCAGCGGAGAGGTAGGCTTTGGTGGAGTGAGTAGATACGGGTAGGCTTTGTTTATACACCAGAAGGCCGCATGCCCATTTAAAAATTTTACTAATTTGGAAAGGATTAAATGAATGTTTTGTGGAGGTGAAGGACGCGGAAGTTCCCTGAACACCGAGTGGTGGTTGTCGAACGATACGAGAGCGTGGCAAAGCCAAATGGTCAATATGTGGATCTCCGAGTTAGAGGGCCTATGTTCGAATATATACTGTATATCAAGAAAATTGTGGCAGCTCTTTGAAAAGTTAGACCAAAATTCAGAGTTGGGATAATATAGTTTTTTTTGCAAGCCACCCGAGGCTCTCTGGCGACCCACCATTGGGTGGGGGATCACAGTTAGAGAACTACCGCGTCAGAAGGAAGTTAATGTCAACAATGAGAGGCGACGAAGAAATTACTGAAGGAAGAGATAAAAAAAACTGTAGTCTGTTGGTATGAATGATGGCGTAAGGCGTGTCATGAATGAGATAGAAAAAGTTTTGTACCGCGTTAATGTAAGTTGGTAAGAGAAGACGATCCGAAAGCATGATTCTGATGAATCGTATATAAGTTCATTACAAAGCATGAAGAATATCCTTTGAAGCTTAAATGAGACAGCAGCGGAATGCAGTTAACCCGTTCAGCGTCACTTTTTTCATTCTCATACGCACCGATAGACGATATAACTCGTCGATAACGTTTAAGAGGTTAAAGGCAAAATGGCAACCAAACTTCACACACTTAATGAAAAGAAGAACGTTGAAATGTGGAAACGAAATAAGGGAATGTAAAACGACACGAAAAAAATGGGAAATTGATCTCAATGACTGACGAAATGTGTATGTTTTTACTACTCTTGAAAACGGGGATACGTCGTGGCCACGTCGCAGTACCACTTTTCATTAGATCAGCGAGGTTAAACGACGTTGGGTCTGTTCAGTAGTTGGATGGTGACCGCCCTCTACGTTCTAGTGATGTACCGCCCCTTGATTCGAATCCCTCGCAAAACTGTAGTACTGTAGGTTCCTTCCGTCACGTGAGCTTTGTCGTTACGAAGGTTAAATAACACCCCGAACAAACAACTTTTATAAGAACTGAAATGAGTGAAATCAGAATGAGACTAAAGCATTATCAGAAAGAGGGATGAAAAAGAGATAACAGAGAGGTAATGATAAAGGAAATCGTATTCAATTGGTCAAAAGTGAAGTTGTTTATTTAGCCTTATTTTGAAGATGGAAGTAAAGTTTATTTTCCTTCATCTTGTAACATACACACACACGCGCGCGCGCGCGCGCACGTTCACGTTCACTTGTAAATAGAAGACTGTAAACATTTTAGTGTTGCTTAGGTCCCCCGCAAGGCGGTAACAAAATAGAATAGAATAGAATAGAATAACCTTTATTAATAATACTAAAATAAATAATTTTTTTCAATTTACAATGACAAGAATAATTGTGAAGCTCGACTATTTATTTTATTTAATTTGGCCCTTAAGCTTTAGGCTTTACTGGGCTCTTATTAAAAATAAGCAGCTAGTTATAAATTAATAATAAATAAATAAATAAGTAAATAAGTATTATTAATAGTTAAAACGTATTAAAATATTAAACAATATTAATGGACAATATTAAACAATATTAATGGACAATATTAAACAATATTAATGGACAATATTAAACAATATTAGTGGACATTAATCCTAGATTTTTGTTAGTATGCCATTATTAATCGGGATTTCAACTTGGTTTTAAGCAAATTTACATTCACAATATTTTTTATATCGGCATGCAAGTCATTCTATAGTTTCAATCCAATGAAAATGGGTAGTTTTTGAGATGAAGACAATCTAAATTGAGGTATAACAAGCTTTGATCTATTTCTGGTCTGATACGAGTGGATTTCTTGATGAGTTACAAAATATCTATTTGCCCATTGCAAATTAATGATTTTGTTCTTACACTCGTAAATAAAAATAAAATGTGCCAGTTTGGTTATATCGTTGAGCTTTAGTAGGTTTAGCTCTATAAATAATGCACTAGTGATCAAGGAAATCAGCATCAGATAATAACCTTATTGCTCGTTTTTGGATGACAAAGATACCATTTAATGCGTTGTTAGCGGAGTTTCCCCAAACAAGGGTGCAGTATGTTTTATAAGGAAGAACAAGAGTATGATAAAGAGTCAATAAAACTTGTTTAGGGACTACATTTCTAAGTTTAAACATTATAGCAACGCTCCTTGAAATCTTTTTCGCGATATAATTTACATGATCACTCCATTGCAAATCCTTATCTAGCATTACACCAAGAAATTTTGTTACAGTACACTCCTTTATGGCAAGGGTTAATCGGTATTCTCAGTCTTTCATCTATTCAACCGGTTAACTCTGGAGCAATCTTTCTCAATCCATCTTTCCTCCTGTCTATGACCTTCCGTCTTTCAAGCGCAGTGTCCAAAACTTTGGATCTTGATTTTGGCTCTCTTCTTCTCCTCTCATTGGGGGGGTTGGGGTCATTTTTGCGTGCGTTCGCCCTTGGCCACTTCTTATATAAAAAAAAGCAGTGTGACAAGAGTGAGTGAGCGCACTTACCCAAGTTGTGCAATTAAATTTCACTGAACGTTACTGCAACGTTTTTAATTAATCATCACGAGAGTTAATTATATGAGTTGGCAGATATGACCGAATTCATTTAGTGTTCTCGAGGTTTTACTCATTACATTTCGTGCTGTAAATGAATCACGAAATAAAAATATTCACAGTCCGATTTCGATTCGAAAACTTTCTCTGTGTATAGTTTAGGAATCTCTCTCTCTCTCTCTCTCTCTCTCTCTCTCTCTCTCTCTCTCTCTCTCTCTCTCTCAGGGTAATTTTTCTATGAGAAAAACGTTGAGAAAAAAGAAGTGGTCGTTCCTTCGGAATGAATATTACCTTTTACATACAGAAATAATTAAAAATGTAGACTGGTTTTCCCTCACTGTTGTCCCCTCGGAACTTGTTTTGTGCCAAAGTAAATAAAATTTACAAAGGAATTAAAGTTGTCCTTTCTGGATTAATTGAGAAGTGACATCGCATTCGGGATTAACAAAAGTTTTGCTTGCAAAAATAAAAATTCCACATGGGTAGGGACACATTATCTTTCGGGATGGGATTTAAACTTCGTGAAATTATTTGTCTTCCGAGTGCAGCTAGAATCGATTGCGAAGCTGTATGAAAAATGAGTCCCTTTAGTTCTTTATATATATATATATATATGATGAATAAAACCACGAAGGAAAGGAAACACAAAAAGGTGCTCAAGCGCTTTCGTCTAATGACATCCTCAGGAACACGTGTTACTTTCGTGAAATAATTTTCATATATATATATATATATATATATATATATATATATATATATATATATATATATATATACACCTTTCAACCTTTCAGATGTTCCGTGCGATGATTCCTCATTTCACGGAGGTCAGGCTCGTTGCCATTCCTCATATATATGTGTGTGTGTGTGTGTGTGTGTGTGTGTGTGTAGGTGTAGGGAAAATACAGCTAAACGTTCCTCCTGAAAAGTAGGTTTTGCGAAACAGTGATTTTTAAAAGAGTTTATGACTTATGGGATATCATTGGTGAACATATCTCGTTTTGTGTTCGGAAACCAGATACCAAATATTATTATTATTATCAGAGGTGACGAAGGGACGATATAAACGTTGGCAGGAGATTTACAGGTAAAAGGGATATTGACGAGTGTGTGGCCAGGGTACTCAAGGTGGCTCACGGGTTCAGTGCCAAATTTCTCATACCCTTTTCTAAACAAAAAATAAAGTGGCACTGCTGCGTGGGACCTTAATTTTCAGGGTCTTCTGTCAGTTAGTGTCTTCTGATCTGTGGAGAAGTCTGCACTGTGGAATGTGATAAAAGGTTTTCGATGCTCGCAATTTCTTTGTGTTCGTGTGACAAAGAGGAAAAAGACAAGTAAAAGTGGTGATTTGGGTCCATGCTTTGCCGTGAAATCGGTCCGTAATGGGCAATAAACAGGGAACTGAGTTAACCCCAGAAGAAAGGGAGAAGCTGAATGAGGAGAAGGAGAGAGACAAAGTTATATCAAAGCATGATAGTGAGGGGAAGAAGCAGAAAAAGGACCTGAAGAGAAGGAAGAAACACAAAAATGAAAAAGGTTACAGCGATGACGAAGATGACGTTAGCGAAGGAGGAAGTTCTGGATGGTCGGAAAAGAGCCAAATATCCGAAAGGAGTGCCGACGAGAGGAGCATTGGATCTGCTCCGGAGTCATGGTACCACTCAGCATCAGAACCCTCCTCCAGGCGATCGTCAGTTTACTTGCCCGCGTCCTCGGGGCCTGAGTATTATCAGCACCGTTGCTGGTACCCAGGGTATGAAGACAGTAGTTCGGAGAGATCCAAGTCTCGATCTAGCACCCCGAGTTTCAAGGAGCACCTCCATGGAAAGGGATCTCTGGAGAGGTACCCATTAGGAGTGCCCACTCAGAAGACCATCGAACCCATTCACAGGGGAAAGGCTCTCGCAGCAGCTTTGATTAAAGAGAGAGAGAGACAAGAACGAGACGAACAAATGACGCCCGACAAAGACCACTTAATCGAAGACTCCCGTCACGATGATACACTTCGGGCATCGCCTGAGCAAATCATAAAAGAGAGGTCTCCTTTTCCGGAAACTGAAACCGAACTTCCCCGGGATACCGTCGTGTCCTCCACTTACGATGGAGCCAATGGGGCGATTCCCCGGGGTGAGAAACGGAAATCCTCGAGCGGAGCGGAAGACATCAAAGGGGAACCCGAAGACATTCAACAGACAAAGAAACACTTTTTGGGTAGAAATATACCCTTGATGGTCAATCAGAGAGCAAGAACGCCTGAACATCCTTATTCCACGTATCCGGTTTCTGGAAGCGACTCGGAAGACAAAAAGAGTTCCATCGACCGGTCGTCAGTGGGCGGGTCAATTTACTACTCGGCTGACGAAGGCCGGTCACTGGCAGGATCGGTCTATTGCAGTTTGACCTCGGGGTCAGAGGTTGAAGACTATGGCGACGAGAGAGAAATCATGAAAGGAGGTAAAGTAAAGAACGAAATGCGCGAAAAGCGCACTATATTTCCTTTTCCCCAAAATGAGATAGCGACCATTATTCACATGCGAATGAGAGCCAGAATGGCATTGTCTTCATGCAGGCATTCTCCTCCATGGCAGTCTTTATGTAGGCACCATCCTCCTTAATCATTGATGATAACGATAAACGATAAGCATCCGAATAACGAGTACCAAGATGAAAGGCATACTTTAATAATCTGGACTGCATACAATTCAGTATGTACCAAAAGCACACTCAATGCCCCAAAACTGTATTCATTATGACTTTAAATATAAAGCCCAGCTTAATTAAAAAAAACTAAAAAGATGTGTGTATATAATATATATATTATATATATATATATTATATATATATATATATTATATATATATATATATATATATATATATAATATATTATATATATATAGAGACACACACATACAACTCCGGACCAAAAACAGAATACTGTCTCAATGCGCTCATGACCTTGATAATACCTTTATGTTATCCTTTATGAGGAATATCGAATATCTGAAACGTCATCATGATAAAAAGACGTCTTTGTGTCAGTTTTGAAAAAAAAATTAAAATATCTCAAACACCTTTTAGTAAATAGTGAAAAGTTAATGCATAGTAACACCAATATATTTGAATATCTTGTTAGGTGTTACAAAATAAATAGAATAAATTTAATATTTGTATTAGTGTGCTAGCGTGGGGTTGCATGAATGCAAATGGTGTGGGGTCACTCGCATTTATAAATAGAACTGTCAATAGTAATGTTTATGAAGAAATCTTAGAATACGTCATGCTGGAGTCTGCAGAACAGCTGTAAAGAGACGAACCACTTACTTTTCAACATGATCTGGCTCCAGTTTATGCGGCTCGCGCAACATCTGCGTTGTTTGATGTTCATGAAATTGAAGTACTACTATGGCCAGCTAATTCTCCCGATTTCAATCCAATAGAAAATCTTCGGAATATTGTTAAGCAGAGGGTCCAAAAATGTAAACCGGAAACACTTAGTGAACTGAAGAAGTGTTTGATGACAACCTGGCAATCGATAACTACAGAAGAAGAGTGCGAGAGGCTCATCGACTCGATGCCACGTCGATTGGAGTTAAGGGTGGACCAACTAAATACTAAGACGCAGAGTTAAAAAGTCTTTGATAAAGGTTTACTATATTGGCAGTAATCATTAAACATAATTAATTTATTCTATTATTTTGTAACACCTCACAACATATTCTAATATTTTGGTATGTCGGTATTCATTAACTTTCCACCATTGAATAACGTTTTGGCTATATTTTAATTTTTTTCAAAACTGGCAAACAGAGGCGTTTTTTTTATTATAATGACGTCACAGATACTCTATATTCTTCATAAGCGTGTATAACTTAAAGGCATTATCAAGATCATGAGCACATTTGAGACCGTATTCTATTTTTTGGTCTTGAGTTTTATATATACCTTACCTTACAACCTTACACAGGTTTCGCGTGATGATTTCGCGAAGGTCAAGCTTGTCGCCCCTCCTCTCGAATTGGCCTGGTGAAGTAGTGAGTTTGATTCTTGCGTTTTCCACCTCACATAACCAGGTACGCCCGGCTCATCGGGGATTGTTCTGATCCAGGCGTCTAGTCTTCTTTTGAAGATTTCCACTGCAACTCCCTTTGTGTTTCTTAGGTCTTTGGGCAACTGATTAAACAGTTTTGGTCCTCTCACTACAAAACTATTTTCTTTCATGGTTAAGGATGTGCCCTGTCTCGCCTTCAATTTGGGAATACGGCACAGTCTGCCGTTTCTACTGTCCACCGTTGTTTGGGGAGTTATAGGGTTCAGAGTAAGATTAGGGACTAGTTTCTCCACTATTTTCCAAGTGTAAATAATGGTGTATCTCTCTTCTCCTTTCCAGTGAGTATAGGTCTAGTTCGCGTAACCTTTCCCAGTAATTTAGTTCTTTGCACCCATTGATCTTGGCTGTGAAGCTTCTCTGGATCCCTTCCAGCTGTCTAATGTCTTCTTTTTTATATGGGGATGTTAGGACCGAGCAGTATTCCAATTTGGGTATTATCAGGGTTTTCAGTAGAGGAATCATTGCATTCCTATCCCTTCGTTTAAAGGTTCTTAATATCTGTCCTGTTATTCTCTTTGTTCTGTTTGCTGCTATCTTATTTTGAGTCTCAAATTTCGCATCATCTGTCATTACAGCCTCTAAATCTTTTGCTCTGGGATTTCTCTGAATTTCCTGTCCATTTGGGGTATAATATTCCATGGATTTTAGGTCTTCTCTTTTTCCGTACCGTAATAGCTGAAATTTCTCGGTGTTAAACTTCATATTGTTTTCTTCCGTCCCCTTGTAGATTCTGTTTATGTCGGTTTGTAGGGATCTTATGTCTTCTGGGTTTCTTATTTTTCTACTGATCTTTGTGTCATTTGCAAAGGATGTTACTGTGCTGTCTCTGGTAACTTCCTCATCTATGTCAGTTAGCATGATTATGAAGAGTAGTGGAGCTAATACTGTTCTTTGTGGTGCTGAGCTGAGGACCTCTGATTCTGATGAAGATACTCCTTGTACTGTAACGACTTGCCGCCGCTCACTAAGGAAATTATATATCCATTTCCCTACTTCTCCTGTTATTCCCATATATTTCAGTTTATGTATTATGATTCCGTGGTCACACTTGTCAAACGCTTTAGCAAAGTCTGTGTATAGTACATCATAGTTTTCATTACTTTCCAGTGAATCAATAATGTTGTAGTGTTCCATTAGTTGTGATAGGCATGATCTGCCTGACCGAAACCCGTATTGGTTATCATTGAATTTTTTCTGCGTTTCTAAAAAGTCATAGATTTTCTGTCTAACTATTCTTTCAAATATTTTAGTGAGATGGGATGTAAGCGATACTGGCCTATAGTTTTTGGCATTGGATCGATCTCCTCCTTTATATATTGGAACTATGTTCGCGCTCTTCAGGATGCCCGGTATTTCTCCCGTGTCTAGTGATCGTCTCCATATCCAGTATAGGTGCTCAGCAATTGCATTCTTGCAGTTTTTGATCAGTGTGACATTCCATTTATCCGGTCCTGCCGCTGAGTGTGTTTTTAGTTTCCCTATGGCTCGCGTAATATCGTCCGTCGTAAAGTCGAAATCCTTTATACTTTCCCCTTGTGGTTCTTCTTTAAAGAACGCGTTTCTATCGCATATCAATTTGTCAGTTTTTGGGATACTGAAAGATAATTCGTACTGAGCTCTTAATATTTCAGATACTTCTGTTAGATCATCCGTTAAAGCACTGTTCTCATTTTTTAAAGGTCCGATAGTAGCATGGGTTTTCGACTTTCTTTTTGCAAAATTATAGAAGTACTTTGAGTTAGCCTTTATCGCTTCTATAGTGTCGTCGTCTTCTTTTTCTGTATGCTTCTCGATTAGTTCCTGTATGACGACATCGATACTTTGCAGTTTATCATTTAATATTTTTCTAATGTTGTTATCCTTACAATTACTTAGTTTTGCAGTCACTCTTTTTCTCTTTCGAAACAGTGCTCTCTTTTGTCTTTCGAACCTGCTTCTCTTTCCTCTTTGTTGTATCTTTGGGACATGTTTTTCCACAATTTCTAACGTCTTCTCCTCTAACGTCATTAGCATCTCCTCCGTTGTCTTGGCCTCGAAAATGGTTTTCCAATCTATTATTTCTATGCTGGCTGTCACGTCTTCCCAGTTTATAGTTTTGGAGTGAAGTATATATATATATATAATATATATATATATATATATATATATATATATAATATAATATATATATATATATATATATATATATATATATATATATCGGGTGGACGAAAAAAACGTGGACACTTTTGTTTTTCCTACAAATTTTAAACTAATTAAGCTAATACACCCAAATTAGTAAAAGATATAGCCAATAGTATAGTTATCATGTGCTAAAAATTTCAATGGAACTCGTATAAAACTTACCCTATTGAAATCGATGTTGTATTGCCCTCCCCCCCCATTTTCTTGAATTACGACCAGTACTCTCCTTTTCCACTGATCTATGGATGACTTGATTTCGTCTTGGGACACCATAGGCCAAACAAACTCAATTCTTTGTCTAAGTGCTTCCAGGTTTGAAAATGGTACCCTGCGACCATGGTACACCAATGACTTCAGCTCATTCCACACGAGTAATCCAAAGGATTTAAGTCAGGAGAATTTGGTGGTCAGCGTAGTCAGCTTCACAAAATCTCGCTGTTTGTTTCGTCAAGTTAAATTTTTTATAATTAAGAAACGGCCAAAGATAATTAACTGAGATTTTCAGCATATGATAACCATACTATTGGCTACATCGTGTACTAATTTTGGTATATTAGCTTGACTAGTTTGAAATTTGTAGGAAAAACAAAAGTGTCGAAGTTTTTTTCGTCCACCCGATATATATCTATCTATACTTATAAGAAAAGGACGTGTGTGTGTGTGTGTGTGTGTGTGTGTGTGTGTGTGTGTGTGTGTGTGTGTTCCAGCCATAACTCTAAAATGGAAGCAGTTACAAACATGAAACTTCACACATATTGATTAGGTCCCCAGGTTGTGCACCTGGGAATTAATAAATTAAATAATTAAAATTAGAAGAGAATAGATGAATAGAATAACCTTTATTAGTAATAATAAAATAAATACATTTTTTCAATTTACAATGACATGAGTAATTGTGAAGCTCGACTATTTATTTTATTTAATTTGGCCCTTAAGCTTTAGGCTTTACTGGGCTCATATTAAAAATAAGCAGCTAGTTGTTATTAATTAATAATAATAAATAAATAAATAAATAAGCAAATAAGTATTATTAATAGTTAAAACATGTATTACAATATTAAACAATATTAATGGACAATATTAAACAATATTAGTGGACATTAATCCTAGATTTTTGTTAGTATGCCATTATTAATCGGGATTTCAACTTGGTTTTAAACAAATTTACATTCACAATATTTTTTAAATCGGCACGCAAGTCATTCAGTAGTTTCAATCCAATGAAAATGGGTAGTTTTTGAGATGAAGACAGTCAAAATTGAGGTATAACAAGCTTTGATTTATTTCTGGTCTGACACGAGTGGGTTTCTTGATGAGTTACAAAATATCTATTTACCCATTGCAAATTAATGATTTTGTTCTTACACAAGTAAATAAAAATAAAATGTGCCAGTTTGGTTATATCGTTGAGCTTTAGTAGGTTTAGGTCTTTAAATAATGCACTAGAGTGATCAAGGAAATCACAGATACCATTTAATGCGTTGTTAGCGGATTTTTCCCAAACAAGGGTGCAGTATGTTAAATAAGGAAGAACAAAAGTATGATAAAGAGTCAATAAAACTTGTTTAGGGACTACATTTCTAAGTTTAAACATTATAGCAACGCTCTTTGAAATCTTTTTCGCGATATAATTTACATGATCACTCCATTGCAAATTCTTATCTAGCATTACACCAAGAAATTTTGTTACAGTACACTCCTTTATGGACGATTTCATTAACATTAAGTTCATCAAGATATACATTTCTTTTATTAGTAAAAATCATGAAATTTGTTTTACTGGTACTTAAGAAGAGTTTATTGGTGGTCAACCATTTCATTACACTGATGAATTCTGAATGAAATATATTCTTAGCTGTATTAACATCTTTGCAAGAAAAGAGACAGATCTGCAAACATTATGAAGTTCAGTATATCAGATGAACGTAGCAGGTCATTTATATATAATAAAAATAACAGTGGACCCAGAATTGAGCCCTGTGGCACACCATGTTTGACAAGCGCTTTAGTTGAGCAAACCTTATTTACTGATACAAAAGACATAGACACAAAGACATAGACACAATAGCACCATGAGACACATACAGAAGTATATTAACATATTACAGTACAACGTAGATGGTCTCACAAACAAAATCATGCAGCTTAGGGAATTCGTACACAAACAAAATATTCACATAGCACTTATACAAGAAACAAAACTAAAACGCACACACAAAACACCCACCATCCCTGACTTCACGGCGATCCGTCAAGATCGTACTTGGGGTAACGGGGGTGGACTCATCACTTACATACGTAAAAGCATTAGCTACACTGATGCTACCCAAAACATTACAAACACAATCCAAGCATATAACACGATAGAAATACAGGCAGTTGACATTAAAACACGCGCAAAACACAACACCACACTAATCAACATTTACATCCCACCAGATAGTTCACCTCAGGTGCCAGCCAATTACAATCCACAGTTACACAATCTGGCCTCTCTCACTAATGTCATCTTAGGAGGAGACTTCAACGCCAAAGACACTAGTTGGTACCTGCACAACCTAAACAACACCAGAGGCGCCAACATAGCCACACAACTAAACAGCCTCTTCATTCTTAACAATACAGAAGAACATACACACATACCACATCAAGCAGGATACTCAAACTCCTCCCCAGACATAACGTTCTGTTCCCTCTCACTAGCAATACATACACACTGGAGAACAGAAAAACAACTGTCATCAGACCACCTGCCCATCATCATTACAACACATTCTACACTCTGCCCCAACAGCCTTACGCACACTTACAGAAATTACAAGAAAGCTGATTGGGAACAGTTCAAAATACAGACTGAGGAACAATTCACCACATTAAACAGCACACCCATCATAAACATCAATACAACACTCAAGACATTTAATTAGATCATCAATAATGCAAACAAATACATACCCAAGGGCAACATTAGGAAATACAACCCAAATTACACTAGAGAAATAACCCACCTCATAAGGCAACGTAACAACCTCAAATATAACACACAAACACCACACACAGAAGCCATAAAACAGCAGATACAACAGCTCAACACAGAAATAAACAACAAACTCAAAGAAAAACAAACAGAAACATTCAGGGAATTCATAACAACACTAAACCACTCCACAGATACATCCAGGCTATACAAGACTATAAACAGCATCACCCACTCTAACAGCGGCATTCACACCTCACACGCGGCTATCTGTCGTAGCCAAAATAATATCCCAACATACACACAACAAGCTAACATTCTAGTTAATCACTACGCAAAGATAAGTCACTTAAACAGACACAACAACCAGAAACACGCAGACAGACAAACAGCCAGACACAAGAAAACCTACAGACTCGACACGACCATTACACCCTTCAATACAGACAAGACCACCAAGATCATCAAAAACATTAAGAATTCGAAGGCTACTGGACCAGACAACATATCTAACATACACCTTAAACACTTGGGCCCACAAGGAATACTAGCTCTCACAAATATCAGCACATATTCATACCAACACTGTATTATTCCTGACATATGGAAACAAGGTAAAATTATTACACTACTCAAACCAAACAAAAATCCAACAGAACCAGCTTCCTATAGACCCATTAGTTTACTATGCACACCTTCCAAAGTAACAGAACGACTAATCTTACAAATCACCAACCCACACATTCCACTATCGCCTACTCTACATGGATTCATACCTCACCACAACCACAACATTACTCACTAACCTCACGCAGCACATCATGGATGGCATCAACTCCAGACGACCAGCTCAACGTACACTATTAGCAACAATAGACATTAGTAAAGCGTTTGATGCTATCCCACGCTTCCCTCTCATAAACAAAATACTCAACACAAACATGCACAATAACACTAAAAGATGGCTGAGCAACTATCTTTCAGGAAGATACTCACATGTCACATTTAATGGCAAGTCATCCAAAAACAAGCTTTTTCCGAACGGGGTCCCTCAAGACTCTGTTCTCTCACCAACACTCTTCAACTTATACATGCATGACATTCCAACACCCATAGATAACAAGCTTACCTTATCATCGTATGCAGATGACATCACTCTAACATCCACCCACAACAACATCGACACCGCTACAAATAACCTACAAACATACATAAACAGTATACAAGACTGGCTCACACACAATAGACTCAAAGTAGCGCCCACAAAATCAACCATCACCTTGCTTACAAGCAACACAAAAGAACACCAGGTAATTCCACAGCTTACACTAAACAACATCAACATTCCACACACTCACAGGACCAAAATACTTTGGGTCACATACAACACATCATTATCTTTTGCAAACCACATTCAGGACATTAAAAACAAATGTACGTCAAGACTTAACACGCTTAGGGTACTAACAGGCACAAACTTTGGACACCAGCAGGAAACAACATCACTCATATACAAACAATATATTCGCTCAGTTATGGACTATGCTAGCCAATGCTGGGCACCCATTATCTCAACACACACATAAACACCTTACAGACAATACAAAACAACGCACTTCGTATCATTACAGGATGCACTCAAACAACACCAATAGAACACCTGCACACAGAAACAAAAATACTGAAAGTTAGGGAACATTTAGACATGAGGGGAACACAACTCATGGCAACAGCGACAACTTACCCACAACACCCTTGCCACTACATGTACAATCATGCACCAACACCTCGCACCATTAAGGTAACAGCAGAGAGACATTATAACCAAATACTCCATTCCATACCACACCCCACAGACATCACACAGTACAGGAAACACATACACACACACACCTAACCCACAAAGCACTGACACGACTCGGTCCGAATGCGGTCCTAGGTGCGAAGCCGCCACCCATTAACAGGTCAGAGATCAGCCTGAGCAGATCGGATCGAGTTAACTTAGCACGATTCCGATGTGGACATCACCCCAACTTACGGACATATAAACACAGACTAGACAACTCCACAGACGACACCTGCCACCTGTGCCAGGACACACCACAAACAATTGAACACATTATGACAGAATGTACCGCTCTAGCACAACAATGAACACAAAACAACATCACTAGTGCGCTGAACCTCTGGTCCACTCCGGAGAGGGCGATCGGTTACCTGCGTGCCGCCGGCTTGCTCGATCAGGGTGGGCTGATCGGCTAAACAACAACAACAACAACTGATACAAAATTACTGGGCCCGAAGGCCCCAGCACCGCGATTAAACTACAGAAAAGAACGCAGCAGTGAAAATTTTGAGCTTCACATTGTGTCAAGAGTTCTGAATCTTAAGATTTCCATGACTAATTATTTGATCAATAAAACTATAGAAAAGAACAGTCATGAAAATCTTGAGCTTCACATATAATTAAAATTACTGGGTCCAAAGGCCCCAGCACCGCGATAAAACTACAGAAAAGAACGCAGCCGTGAAAATCTTGAGCTTCATATTGTGTCAAGATTTCTGAATCTTAAGATTTTCATGACTAATTATTTTGTCAATAAAACTATAGAAAAGAACACAGTCATGAAAATCTTGAGCTTCATATAATTAAAAATAGCGGAGCGATCCGGATGTTGAACGCTATCTATCTATCTATCTATTGTATATTTTCGCCTTTCTGTCTGTCTGTCCTTTATGCAAGTGCAAACCGTTTGACCTAGAGCTACCAAATTTGGCACGGGAACCTCTTATGGGATGAAGAATGACAACACAGAGTCGGTCAGCCTGTCTGTTTGTATTACGGGCGGCACTGTGAAGCTCAAGATTTTCATGACTGTTCTTTTCTATAGTTTTATTGACGAGATATCTGATCAGATTCAGAAATCTTGACACAATGTGAAGCTCAAAATTTTCACGGCTGCGTTCTTTTCTGTAGTTTAGGCTGTCTGTTTGTTTGTGAAATTTATCCCGGGCAGTAATGGGAGAGGGGTGGGGTAATGGGGGAGGGGGTTAGCCCCCAAGTTGCATAAAGGGGGGTGAGGAGTTTTTTGGGGCATTCAGTTGACTTAACCGGGCATTCAATTAACCCGGGCAACGCCGGGTACCTCACCTAGTGTATATATATATATATATGCCCGGTTAGGTGAACTGAATGCCTGTGACGGCAGGCGGCGCGCAGCAGAACCCAGCTGTTCATCCTTCCGCATCATAAAGAAATTGGTTGGTAGATAAATGGGTACCCTGGGTAGCCTAGTGGTTAAGACGCCGGGCTGTCGGTGGGGCGTGGTTCGGATTCCACGTTAAACTGTAGGTCTAAGGTGGAGTAACAAGCTTGACCTTCGTCAGAATGAACAATTCGGGCGGAAGCAAAACCAAGGTTAATCAAGGTTAAAGAGTTATCTTTGAAAGTTGGATCGTTCCATCCTGAGACTTAATCACTCGATTAGATTCTACGTAAGTGAGAAACCGTTGGCGGATGACGGACAAGATAAGACCAAGATAAGACTTCTTCCATTTTCGAACTTCTTTCTTCACAATGAGTAATATATATCGTGCACTTTTCACGTATATTGCCGGAAAAAAGTTCGCCTAAATACCTAAAATTTCTGAAGAGCATAAAAAATTACTAATTGGTGATCTATTTTTCTTTTTCTTTTCGTTGACAGTAATAAAGTTTCAACAACAAAAGCCAATCATTATTCATTAGTAATTTGTTTTGATGTTTAGAAATTTCAGGTTTGTGGGTGAACTTTTTCCGTAAATATACCGATTTATACAGAATCTAGTTTTTGGTTTAGATATCATCAGAATTAATCACGATTAAAATCCCATTAATGCTATAGTAACGCCCGGTTAGGTTATACTGTCGCTATTCTGTTAAATTACAACCATTACGCCTGGCTAGATACAATTATTAGCGCCGGGTGAGACTAGTGTAAAGTCCGGTACCCGGTTAGGGTACTAGTAATTGTCGGCTATAAGTTAGGTTATGATAGCCTAGATTAGGCCAAATACTTTAATAAACTTACTATATTAAATGTAAATTAAATTTATATTAACTATTTATCCTATTTTGGAAGTTTATGACGGAAGGAACCTACACCTTTATGTGAGATTCGAACTACTATTCCACGTAGGAAGTCCAGCGAAGTATTCCCGGGAACACTCCCACTTTTAGAAAATAGTATTCCAGCAAATAATAATTTTCGACGGATCAATGATCATCGTTAACGTAACCCAACATAATATAATATGACGTATCCGCTGGGCGTGTCGGTAATAATAATAATAATAATATGTCTGATCGTGAGTTTGAATAACGTCAACAAACGTTTTCTCTGTTCCACCACGAGCGCCACTTTCGCTTTTGAACCGACACTATATCGGTCGTGGGAGCTGTCGTTCAATTCATTACACCTTCACCAGCGAATAGATTAACGGACTACCGTCTCTTATATTGTCACTACGAGTTAAGGAACAATACTAGATATTATAATCGAAGAAAATGAATGAAAATTTTAGCGAATAATTATGAAAAACAATTTTAAAAACATTATTTAATACATTTATTTAATTTTCCTCAAATTTTTACATAAAATAATTTATCTTTTTCACCTTTTTGACATCTTTCACAAAATACAGTTCTTTCTGAAAAAAATTCTAAATCAAAGGCTAGAAATGTGTTAATACCTTACACGGTCTCTGATTTGATGTAAAATAGGTTGAAGGCTGTTCCATTTGACACCGAATATGAGAATGAATTAATGTAAAAAAAAATAAAAATTAGTCTCACTATGAGGCGAGATTTATCTTTAGTCATAAAATTAAGACCCATAATCCGTTACCTTTAAAAAATCCAACGGTATATATATATATATATATATATATACAGGGCCGGATCTAGAAGTTGCGAGGCCCTAGGCAGATCTAGAAATTGCGAGGCCCTAGGCAGATCTAGAAATTGTGAGGCCCTAGGCCTATATATATGAAAATATGGACTTAATTATCGGTGCTATACCAGCAATATTGGAATCCCGCATAGACAGAACTATGCCAGCACTTAAAAATTAAACCAAACCAAAATAATCACGCATGGAAATTGTATAAGAAATATAAATAAACCATACAAATAAGTATAAATTATAATATGAATCAAGATTTGTATCGAAAATATAAGACAATAATTTCTAAGATTTATATAATATTATAGGTAATGACTTTCCATAGTATACAAACGTTTTTCATATGTGATGTATAAGAGATGTTGACATTTCATTTTTTATAATAGTGAGCGATCGACTTATCAGGCTAAATATTAATGCTTTAATATTTGGTTCAGATGCTCCTTGAATATTACAGCAATGCTTTTCTACTTTTCTTCGAGCTAAACTCTTCAATTAATTGAGAATAATCTCATAATTTGTTATATCGTTTTCTATTGATAACATAGCTAATGATTGCAATCTCGCTTCAGACATGGTGGAACGCAAATATGTTTTAATAAGTTTGAGACGCGAGAAACTTCTTTCAGCCGAAGCAACAGTAACTGGGATGGTTAATACTATTCGCAGTGCAACATAAACATTAGGATAAATCTCACTTAGTTGTTTTTGCACTATATAAACAAGGGCATTTCCGAGATCTGTTTCCTCAGGTATAAACCTGCAAAGTACTTTAAGTTCTTCATAGAGTTCTAAATCATTAATATCACTTGAACAGAACGCGCAAAACGGCTTGAGCGGGGCCCCCTTTGGCGCGAGGCCCTAGGGGCCTAGGCGATCGCCTAGTTCGCCTATAGCTAAATCCGGGCCTGTATATATATATATATATATATATACACACCTTGGTTAACCATGGCTTTTTCTTTCTCCTGAACTGTTTAGTCAAGCTTGTTGCTTCACCTTAGACCTACAGCTTAACGTGGAATCCGAACCACGACCCAACACGGGTGGTCAGAAATTACAAAGTCCTCGCCCGATCTCACGATTAACAGCATAGCGTCTTAACCACTAGGCTACCCAGGGTACCCATTTATCTAACAACCAATTTTTATTGCGTGGAAGGATGAACAGTTGGGTGAGCTGAGCGCCGCCTATCTTTGCCGGGAATCGAACCCGGGGCCGGTGGATTCGTAGTCAGGGATGCTAACCAACCACTACACCACTAGAGAGAGAATGATAGGAACTGAGTTTGCCTTCAAACGTATTATGGGTGAAATATATGTAATTTTCATTTGATACTTAAACATCTCTGATCCAAACGGGTTTTGTAGAAACGTTAAAAATTAAATGAAACACAAATTGTCTTTAAACGAATTTCCAGAAAGGCTTCGTTATTCATTTTTTATTTCTTTGTGCTTTAATCCTTTATTGCCCAGCGGCACTTTTTGGTTTTGGTTAATGCGAGACGATTTCATTCAGTGTCAGTCTTTTCCTAATCTCGATCATTTCCGTGCCAGTCTTGGTCCAAGAATGAGAAATCAAATTGGGAATCTCAAAGGAGGAAATTCTCAAATTGATTTATCCCCATTCCCACTTTAAGTTAGCTTTTTTATAGAAAATGCCATTCGGGCACGCAGTTGCGCTACATCTTTCGTTTTACCATTTCTAATTCAAGAAATTTTTTTCCCAAATCTGGAATTCCCACTTTAAACATTCCCATTTGCGGACCGCGAATGGAAATGGGAATGAAACTGAGTGGGAAGTATTCCATTGTGTTGACTTTATCAGGACGCGGACTTAGTTATTTCGTTATATATTTTACTCGATACGAAATTCCGACTCGAAGTGAAAAGCGAAACCTTTCGAATTGAAAACAGCACTTTACATACATGTTACTATTATGCTGTTAATCATGGACACCCTCAAACGACGGTAAATTTTGCACAGTAAAAGGTAGATCGATAGATAGATAGATAGATAGATAAAGTTAGTGAGATTTATGAATGGGAGAACTTCTCTCTTCGAAGGTGATGTGAAGGTACCTTTCCATCATCTGAAGGCCATGCGGACTATTTGTCATCAAACTGTGTCGAACAATACTGTTTCCGGATAATGAAATATTGGTTTCATCTTCCGTAGATTTACAGTCATTTCTAACGTAACCGAAATATTTTCTCTCTTTCTCACACCACATATACTATACATTGGCGTTCAAAATTATGGAAACACTTTTTAAAATGCTGATTATGTAATAATAATAGAATTCTTTTAATTCTTTTTATACGTTACACGAAGTAAAATGATATGTCTGTCCAATTAAGGAGCTTTCAAATGTGGTGTTTTGTTACATGAAGACTTACGAGCAATTAATCAATATTGAAAGAAATTGTATTTAATGGTGACATCACGTTTTGATTAAAGTAATTGTTTATGTTCACAGAAATATTGATATTATTGGTTAGAATGTTTTTCTCTTATTTGTATTTATATATTTTATCCCATTTTCCTTCAAAAATGTAATTTGACTCGTGAAACCTGCACCTGAACATTGTTTGGTAACATTGTGCCCTTCTCTTACGGATATCTCTGTATAATGGCTCTTGCAAAGGAAATATACGAAAATAGACTCAAGATTAATTAATACTTTCTTGATGAAGAACTACAGAGACAAATAGCCAATAAAGTGGGAGTTTCATTCTCTACGGTGAGCAAAACCGTCTCTCGTCATTCGCAAAATGGGAGTGTAATGAACAAAGCAAGCTGACGGCGTAAAAGGAAGATCTCGGAAAAATAAGACAAATACATGATTTTATTGAACAAATGCAATAAGTCGAAAAACCATGCGACTATCGGACCTCTGAAATACGAGAACAGTGCTTTATCTGATGATCTAACAGAAGTATCTGAAATATTAAGAGCTCAGTACGAGTCATTTTCAGTATCCCAAAAACTGACAAACTGATATGCGATAGAAACGCGTTCTTTGAAGAAGAACTACAAGGGGAAAGTATAACGGACTTCGACTTTACGACAGATGATATTACACAAGGTATAGGGAAACTAAAAACACACTCAGCGGCAGGACCGGATAAATGGAATGCCACACTGATCAAAAACTGCAAGAATGCAATCGCTAAGCCCCTATATTGGATATGGAGACGATCACTAGACACGGGAGAAATACCGGGCATCCTGAAGAGCGCGAACATAGTCCCATTATATAAAGGAGGAGATAGATCCAATGCCAAAAACTGTAGGCCAGTGTCGCTTACATCTCATCTCACTAAAATACTGTTTAATCAGCTACCCAAAGGCTTAAAGAACACGAATGGTGTTGCAGTGGACAGCTTCAAAAGAAGATTATATGCCTGGCTCAGAACAATCCCCGATGAGCCGGGCGTACCTGGCTATGTGAGGCGGAGAGTACAAGAAACCAACTCACTACTTCACCAGGCCAACTCGAGAGGAGGGGCAACAAGCTTCACCTTCGTGAAATGAGGAATCATCGCACGGAACCTTTGAAAGGTTGAAAAGTATATATATATATATATATGTGTGTGTGTGTGTATATATATAAAACCTTTGGTTAGCTTCCGCCCGAATTGTTCATTCTGACGAAGGTCAAGCTTTTCACTCCACCTTAGACCTACAGTTTAACGTGGAATCCGAACCACGCCCCACCAGTAGCCCAGCGTCTTAACCACTAGATCACCCAGGGTACCCATTTATCTACCAACCACTTTCTTTATTGTGTGGAAGGATGAACAGCTGGGTTTTGCTGCGCGCCGGCTGCTGTCACTGGGTCTCGAACCCGGGGCCGATGGATTCGTAGTCAGCAACGCTAACCACTACACCACCGAGGCGCATATATATATATATATATATATAGTATCCGTCTCGGAAACGTCTATATAAAAATTTAAGAGGTTTTCCCGCCTCCAAATTACGGTGTAGTTATTTCTTTGACATCATACAAAAATATTACGCTTCTAATGGAGGAAATTAAATTTTATTTTTAAGCCAAACGTAAACTGACTTTGATGCGTAAATTTCAATTTCCCTTAAAAATAAAATTTAATTTTTACACTGTTAGAACCGTAATATTTTCGCATGATATGAGAGAAATTTGGTGGTAGATGAGATACCACCTACATTCCTACAGTATATACATAATAAGAAAATTTTCCTTTATTTTTACAGCGTATAAACATCCTCTTTATGTTTAACTAATGACCCTTAATTGTTTCGAAGGAATGAACGCGAGTTCCCGTGTAACCTCTGATAAACGATTTATTAGAAGTGAAAGCGCGGAATTCCATCCGAAAGACGTTTATGCATTCATTTCACAACGTTAATGTGAACGTAACTTACGTAACTTTAGTAATTTTCGCTGCTTTCGCCTTATTATAAACCATCTCGGTGTCATATTTTAGCAAACAAAACAACAACAACATCGGATTATGTAACAGAATAAGCTCTGTAGCGTATAAACCTAAAATCGACCTTCTTTCGTAGGGTTTGAATAAAGCAATATGTATTCATTTGTCTCACGTGTATTAAATTACCTCTTAAGCATCATAGCATCATTTTAGATAATAGTAATAATAATAATAATAATAATCTATGTACTTAAAGAAACAATATCTAAATACATTGACAGTAATTCAACCATTTATAGCTGTTTCCTTGATATAAGTAAGGCATATGATAGGGTGAACCACAATATTTTATTTGAAAAACTAGAAGACAGAAGGTTCCCATGTACATATTAAATTTATTGAAATTTTGGTATTCCCACCAATCTTTCACTGTTAGGTGGGGCAATGTACTATCCGAGTGTTTTGGCTCCTCTTGCGGGGTGAGACAAGGCTCCTTGCTCTCCCCTATGCTGTTTAATGTGTATATTGACGGATTAATTGCTTCACTTAATGAGGCAACAGTAGGATGTTGTATAGATAACACAAGGATAAATAACTTAGTTTATGCTGATGATATGGTGTTAATAAGTCCCTCTGTTAAAGGTCTGGATCGGCTACTAAATGTCTGCGAAGTGTATTCGCAGAAACATGATATTCTTTTTAATGTTACAAAAACTAAGGTTATGCAATTTCATCCTAAAAGCTGTAATCAGCCAGCTGATATAAGGTTTAAAATGAATGGTGAAGTAATTGAGGAAGTACAAGAGTTTAAGTATTTGGGTCAAACTATTACCAGCTCCTTGAGTGATGATTCGGATATAAGAAAACAATCTCGAAGCCTGTGTGCTAAAGCGAATATGACCATAAGGAACTTTCGTTTCTGTACAAGTGAAGCTAAAGACACACTCTTTCGTACTTTCTGCAGTAATATATACGGTCAGCAACTCTGGGTGAATTCTAAAAAAGGTTCTGGCAGAACCCTAAATTTGCTGTACAACAGGTCTTTTAGACTCTTACATAAATTACCCCCGAGATGCTCAGCTTCGCAAATATTTGCTACCCGCAATGTTCCGAGCTTCCCGGAGGTAACAAGACGTGCTCAACACAGTCTAATGCAAAGAATTAAAAAATCAACCAACCCGATCATCCAAGCTATCCATGAGTCCTGCCATTTATCCTCTGAGGCCTAAGCTATGGACTTCTTGGTACGAAAACGTCTGTCTGTAGCTCCACTTAACTTCGACAGTGCAGTATTATTTCTAATCAATTGTATATATTTTTATCCTTAGTGTATGAACTGTCATTGTATTAATAATATTTGTCATATGGACTATAGTCTACCAATAAACCTTTTCACTTTCATTTTCATTAATCTATACTATAATAAGAGAGCTGTCCGTCCATCCGTCCGTCCGTCCGTCCGTCACACTTTCAGAAATTGTGAGAAAATATTGCGAGAAAAAAATTCAGAAATTGTATTACGGGCGGCTATGTGAAGCTCAAGATTTTCATGACTGTGTTCTTTTCTGTAGTTTAGCCTGTCTCTTTGTCTGTTTGTGAAATTTATCCCGGGCAGTAATGGAGGAAGGGTGGGGGTAATGGGGGATGGGTGGGGTAATGGGGAGGGGTGGGGGTAATGGGGGAGGGGTTAGCCCCCAAGTTGCATGAATGGGGGTGAGGAGGTTTTGGGAGATACCAGATTCAGAAATGTTGACACAATGTGAAGCTCAAAATTTTCACGGCTGCGTTCTTTTCTGTAGTTTAGCCTGTCTAACCGTCAGCGAAGCGACGGGAACTGTACTAGTAATAATAATAATAATAATAACGTTAATTAACTTCATATTCTTTCTTTGGCTCACTCTTTTCTCTTATTATTTTTGTGGGTGAATTAGGATGGAAGTATTTCTATTTTAGCTAATGACGAAGGGACTGATTATATAGTGTGTATACGACCTTAAATGGCTAAAACATTATGGAAATTTTGTAGTCTTTCTAGTCACTACTCGAATACAGTAGATGTTCCCTGAACCTATTTCATCCTCAATCTTTAGATAATTTCGGAGGTTTTTAACTTAATCCTATAATGGTATTCTTATTCATATTAATTCGACTTCATCTCTATATAGTTGTTTTAACCCAAATTGCTTTTAGTGTCAAATAAACTACAACGCATAAAGTAATTAAGATTATTTGATCACGAGGCTAATTTTGAAAATAAAGAACAACTTTCCTTGCTTTCAAAATTACCTTAAAAGTAGTATAGTAATTTGAACTACTAAATTAAATAATTTGAATTACTTGTTGCGTCCGAGTTTATTTCACAGCACGCATTTGGGCTAAAATAACCCAGTAGTGTTTACAGTTTTTATTGTGTCAGTAGACTACCAACCTACTAACTTTAATTTTACAAATATGTTTGGCACACACACACATACACACCTATCTTAATTATCTCTTAAATGCTCTGAACTTGTCCAAGAATATCACGAAAAAGTATCACAGTGCTCATTATTGAATGCTGTTTCTACACTCTGTCCATTCAGTTCCAGTAACTGAAACTGCTCCTGAATACTCCGAAAGCAACGTTTATGCTCCTTCATATACGCACTTATTTCGTTTATTAACTGCGTGTTTTTAACTCTTTAAAGAAAGGAAAATAAATGTTGTTCATTTAACATTGAATGAACACTGAAAATTGAGACCGTACGAATAACTGATCCGTAAAATTATAGCAATTCTGTTATGTTCAAGTGAAAAGTTATTTCTGAAAGTAAATCTTTTAACTTCTGAAATACGATGAAGTAGCTTTATATTCTCAGATGTGGAACAGTGGTAGAACAGTGCCAAAAGGAGAACTTTTTCGAAAGCTCTTAAACCGTGAAATATCCTCAATGATTCAAACTTTAAGACACCCGCGAGATAAAATAGTCAAAGATAAACGTAAATAGCCTTTATAGAATATGATTTATTGAAATCTCTGATAACCTATACCATGTTATCAAATCTTAATCTAACTTAACCTAATTTAAGTTGACCCATATGTCAAGTGTTGATAATGGGCTTTGTCGGTTTCTCGTGTAAATGCCCAAATTGTGTTCTTATTTAGGCTTTAATTATATTTAAATATATTTCAAACTGCTTTAAGAGTGTATATACCCCTTGGAGTACCCTTATACTCTTAACTAAACTCTTTTCACATCCGTTTCGTCATTTCTATTTGCAGAGACACTCCTCAAGTCAAGATATTAATCTTAGTCTTCATTTTACCCGCATAAATGCAACCCTTTTTGCGTTTCATTTAAGTGCCCATAAAAATTGTGCCCATTACGCGATTGGCCGCGTGCCATGGGTATGGCGTTTGAGCCTCTTTTGCAAATAGAGTTTTTGTTTGTAGAAATTTATTCGGTATTACTTTCGTTCGTTCTTTCAACTGTAATTGCAGTCATGGAATATTTTGAATAAATAAATTGTTTTCTTTTTTGATTAACAAAACTCTCAAAGATATTTTCAATAATTCAACTATTTTAATTTGAGTAGTTTTAAATAGATTTCAACGGTGACGTTTTAAGTGCCTATTTCCATACAACTACTTTTTATTTACAACTCCTTCCTGACAGTTCGTGGCGTGGCAAAGCAAAAAAGATGTCACTGATGTCAGGTGCTCGATACGAGTCACAAGACCCTAACATTTGCACCTGAAGACGGCCACAGCTGTAACTGAAGCTCCGCTTCAAAATATATCTTGCTTCACTTTTCTTTTGGTCTTTCATACCATTAAAATATTATTTTGAGGTTGAAAAATATCCGTTATGAAGGAAATTTGGGTCTTAACCAATAGACTGAAATCAGATTTATACTGTACTGTAGTTACGGAGTTACAGCATAACAAGGACCCAAAGGTCTACTCTAGGCCAGCCCAAGAAAGTAGGGAGAAAAATAGAAAAAACAAATAAAAATAAATAATACTGAAAACTCACCATGGTTACACTTACAGACGCGTAAAGCTTTCACACAGGAGTAGTAGTAGTAGTAGTAGTAGTAGCAAAGTATAGAATAGAGAAGGCACTCCCTCCTCCACCAGCCACTGCTGACAAAAAATAGTTGTGAAACAAGATTTATAGTGAAGTACGAAAAAGTATAATGAAAAGAATAGCTTCAGAGTTCATTCACACCATGCGTACACTTATCTCTCGTACTTAATCTATATTATAATAAGAAAGCTGTCCGTCTGTCCGTCTGTCCGTCCGTCTGTCCGTCACACTTTCAGAAATTGTGAGAAAAAAATTCAGAAATTGTAAAAAAAATTCAGAAATTGTATTACGGGCGGCAATGTGAAGCTCAAGATTTTCATGACTGTGTTCTTTTCTGTAGTTTAGCAATGGGGGAAGGGTGGGGGTGGGGGTAATGGGGGATGGGTGGGGTAATGGGGAGGGGTGGGGGTAATGGGGGAGGGGGTTAGCCCCCAAGTTGTATGAATGGGGGTGAGGAGGAGGTTTTGGGAGATACCAGATTCAGAAATGTTGACACAATGTGAAGCTCAAAATTTTCACGGCTGGGTTCTTTTTTTGTAGTTTAGCCTGTCTAACCGTCAGCGAAGTGACGGGAACTGTACTAGTTACATATTAGAGGACAGTGGAAAAATAAAAGTTATCATAAAACACTAAAATGCTTAATGTAATCTATGCCATACACTTTTTTAAAGGATTTTATTTATTTACTTATGTACAGAGGTCGTCATTTATAGCAGGGAAAATATTGTGTTGATTATAGGTCCTTTTTTGGATGAATTTTTTCTATGAATCCCCATAATAACACTCCGTTGAACCTACTCATAAATCCGTTGAGGAGAGGTCCTTTTTTTTATATAAATAAGTCATTTAACCCTTTATCGCCGAACTTTTTGCGTAGGGTTGAGTCTAAATGCGTGTATCTGAAACGTTACGTATTCGACGCACAGTGCGGTAAAGGGTTAAGAGCAGGCAATGCAATTTCGCATATCTTTATTATAAACATTTTGCATCGTGGCTGCTTCTTTTATTACCGTTCATTAAGTCAATGAGTACGTAATCTCCTCCCCTTTAGGTAGGTTGGACAGTTAGAAATTTTGAAATAGTTTAGAAATACAACAATGCAGTAACAAAAATATATTAGGTTGAAGCAGCTTCAACAAAAAGATAAGTTGAAGTAGCTTCAACAAAAATATATTAAGTTGAAGTAGCTTCAACAAAAAGATATTAGGTTAAAGTAGCTTCAACTAAAAGATATTAAGTTGAAGTAGCTTCAACTTTGCCCAATATCATTTTCCATCACTTTCAACCAAATTTTCATTTCTTCGAAATTTCCTTAATTGAAATGGAAGTATGAGAAGCAATATTTAGACATTTAATTCTACTGAATTCTCACTTCACAAATCCATTGGCGAAATTTAACGTAAAAATTACGATTCGAAGGAAAATAAATTAAAAATGGCTTCAACATTTCTCAGTTTGTTGAAAATACAAAGTTTAACAAAATCTGCTTTCATTGTACGAACTCGGTCGATGGCAAGAAAAGTTACGTTGTTGGTACCCGAGTGTTAAATCAGCTACCACTGTCATCTTCAGAAAGGCAATGACACTACTCATACTTCCAGATCCATTCCTATATTGATACCCGTGAACCAAAGAATCTGATTGATTACTTCCCACTTGGCTTCATTCCCATTCTCATTCGCGGTCCGAAAGAAAGTGGGAATGTTCGAAGTGGGAATACTAGATTGGTGAAAAAAAGTTCCTCATTTGGGTAGGGGTAAAATGAGGGATGCAAGGCATTTGCGGGCCCGAGGGGTATTTTCTCTGAAAAATCTAACTTAATGGGAATGGGAATCGCTGAATTTGAAAATTGCCTCTATTAAGATTCCCACTTCCATATATCTCATGGGCTACGTCGTAGCCAATGTTGTAACACCGCTTCCCGTTGATCAGCGAAGTTAAGCGACATTGGGTCGGATAGTAGTTGGATGGGAGACCGTCCGCTGCGTCCAGACTATGTAACGACCCGTGATTCGGATTCCACGTAAAGCTGTAGGTCCCCTCCGTCATATGACCTTAGATGTTGCGAAGGAGGTTAAACAAAACCAATAATAATAATGCTATATCTCATTCTTGGATTAAGACTGGAATGGGAATGACCGCGATTAAGAAGAGAGAAAGAGAGTTACAAGGATTTACAGGGAAAAGAAGTACCTCAAAAGGCCGTGCGGCCCATACCGAGGAGGTACCAATGGCAACGGGTGTCAGGGAAAATTTTCTACACCCACAAATAGTGTGCAAGATTCGGTCTAACCTTTTCTTGAAATGATCCACAGAGGAACTGTTCACAACTTCTGAAGGTAAACAGTTCCACGTGTCACAGATCTTATAGGTAAAGTAATTCCCACACACACTAGTGCTAAACCGTTTCAAATCCAACTTCCAACCATTGTTGCGAGTTGGGTTATCATTTAAACTAAACATGCTTCTAAAATCGACATCGTTGAACCCGCGTAAGAGCTTGAAAACCTCGATGAGTTGACCGCGCAGCCTCCGAGTTTCCAGCGAAAAAAAACTCAGGGCGCGTAAGCGTCGATTATAGCCCATATGCCTAACGGAAGGGATTAACTTTGTGGCCCTCGCCTGGACTCGCTCCAGCCTGTCGATATCTTTCCTGAGGGTGGGTGACCAGAACTGCACAGCATACTCCAGGTACGGGCAAACCAGGGAATTGTACAGAGAGAACACAATCTCCTTGTTCCGAAATCGAAATTGCCTCCTGATATAACCCAACAGCTTCTGGGCTTTCTTTTCCACCTCTACGCACTGTTTGGTAAACTTAAGGTCGCTGCTAATTAGCACATCCCAGTCCTTTTCCAAATCAGTCGCCTCGATATTACTCCCCAACATGTAGTAGTCCGACTTGGGATTGGCGTAGCCAATGTGCATGATATACCTAGACACTCTGCGTTTGAAAAATAGGATGTCATAGACAGGAGGGAAGATGGATTGAGGAAGATTGTTCCAGAGTTCACCGGTTGAGTCGATGAAAGAGTGAAAATACCGATTAACCTTCACATTAGATAGTTGGACAGAAAAAGAATGCGAAAGTGTAGAAAGTCTGGTACTGCGTGCTCTCCTTAAAGGAGGACGCATGCAGTTAGAGAGTTCAGAAGAGCAATGTCCGTTATGATAGCGATGTAAAGAGAGAGTGAGGCAACATTGTGGCGAAGAGAGAGAGATTGAAGAGAATTAGTAAGAGACGGGGAATTGCAAAAAAATTCACTTTTTTCTACGTGAAGGTCAAAATATGATAATAAAAACCCACTCTAATAGACAGTTTATTTCCATAACAGTTTCGATGCCCACTGGCATCCTCTTCGGGTGGATACAGAAAAACGAATGAACCAAAAACAAGAGGGAAAACAGTCCAGGGACCATTAAGAAATTCGCACCTAGGTTAGATCCCGTTCTCCCCACACTGGAAGGAGTTTTTATTATTATCATAGACGGGGAATTAATGAAACGAAAAGTCTTTGACTCCATTCGGTCAAGTACGGCTATGTGGGTTGAACCACAGGGGCGAACAAGACCTCTATACAGAGACAGCAACTGAGTGGGAGTGACGAAACTGCGGAGTCGGTACAGCACACCTTAAGGTTAGGTTAAACTAAACTAAGTTAGAAATTATTAGCCATTCCCATTTGGCGCCTTCACCGCGAATGGAATGGAATGACGACATTGTTTCTCAAATCAAGAACCTCTTTTTCCCAAATGCGCATTTTTCAATTTGTACATTTTTTGCGAACCGAGACTGAGAATAGGAATGACACTAAGTGACGAGTAATCAACACGATCCAGCGAGTACGAGTGTTTATGCGAGGATGCGCGTCTAAGATAAGTATATATGCGCGTAAAATAACGGTCTCTTCCCACTCAGTGTCATTCCCATTTCCCATTTGGTCCAAGAGTGAGAAATTGTAAAGTGAGAATCTGAAAGGAGGTAATTCTCAAGTCGATCCATTCCCATACATTATTCATAAAAATACAGTTTGGGCGTTTACCCGTGTCAGAACCGTATTCATAGATACCCTTTCCCACATTTGGAATTTTCACTTCAAACATTTCCCGTTTCGGATCGTTGATGGGAGTAGGAATAGCGCCGAGTGGCGAGTAATCGTATAAATCCGGATCCGATCCAGAGTTGGAAATGGGTCACCAACTTTGAACCGTGACCCGTGTGACCCGTCCAGCACCTGACCCGTGACCCACTGACACGGCAAACGTTAATATCGCTAAATTATGGGCTGAAATATTGCTAAATTGACTAAAATATTGCTAAATCGGCAAATACTTCTAAGTTTTATAATAAGCGGAAGTTTTACTGAGGGCATCGCACTCTGACTACCTATGTACTTATTTACTTATTCATCTGTCTGGTTTTACTGCTTTTATGGCGTAATCTTTACTGCGTAACTGCATCTTAGCTTTAAGTGTAAAGCTAAATGGGTAAGGTATGACAAACTGATATGTAATTATAACTACGAGCTGTCGACTCGCAAAAACATACAAATTTTTAAAATTCGACTGGAAATTTGTGCCCCACCTAATCGCAGCATTAACCCGCCTTGACCCGCTCCCGGGAGGATCATCGTATAAGCTCGATCGAGGCTAAATAATGCGCAACTTTGTCAAGTATTTTTCCTTTTTCATTATTTTTATGTGTGCATTGACAATATGCAAATTTTTTTCTTATTAATCATTAGAGAAACTTTTATTATGACACAGTTTGTGTATTTTGTCACAACTTAAAATACTTTTTATCGAATAACTAAAACTTGGCACATCACCATTCCAACTGACAATCTCCAACTTTTCTCACATTCCACCAATAATTAAATGTTTTAAAAAGTGAATAATTTGTTTTGTAACTAACTTTAGAGTGACGGTAAATGGAACGACATTTCATATTAAACGGTATTATAAAACTATGAGATGGAGTCAGCTAAGAAGTCACTCACACCTACCTTACGGCCCCGTACATCGGGTCTCTCGCGATCGACTGTACATTTAATATAAAAGGCGTTGCCGATATAGAGAATACCTACAATCTTATATATATAATTTCGTGTAGAGGAAACTTCATCAATACTCTAATACCATCATTAACCTGACCTAACCTAACTTATCCTCACATAAGTAGTTTAACTTAAACGTACCGCCGACCCCCCATCAATAGCTTGTTGATAGAACGAGAGCGAGAGGTCGTTTGCCCGATATAAAGGAGGTGAGGCATACAATGAAGTTGGCGAATACAATGAAGTTGGCGGTTCGAACCCCGATGATGCTGGTAATAATAATACGGTATTTAGAGAAATGGGCCTCATTAGTTGGCCTTAGCGAAATGGTTGGTTTCATAAAGACTGATATGTGTGTATATATATATATATATGTGTGTGTGTGTGTGTGTTCCCTGAGCTACTGGGAACTTGTAGATCGAATAATCATTATGCCCTCGGGATTTTGTTGGTTCGAATTGGTGGAGAGTTCGTGTTTCTTAGAAGTATTTTGAACCATACTAACTTATTCCTTTATTATTTACTCTTTATAAATGATGAACGTGATTAAACGAGTTTAGGGGTTTCATGAAATCTCTAGTTACACAGATTCCCTACAATATATATATATATATATATACTTGTAAATTTTGACTTGGTCCGCAATCGATATGGACCGTGACTTGATGGATACCGTAATGAAATTGACTGGATTCTTTGGATCTGATATATTTGCATGTCCGTTATAAATAGATATAGAGTGTAACATATTTGTGGATAGTAGTCTATTATGACTTGATCCTCTGGATCAGAGATTCTATCTTTAGTTTTAAATCGATAATTAATTAGTTTTAAATTGATAATTATTTAGTTTCGTAAAAATTGGTCGTTGCCAATTTACCGGCAGTTTTTACATAAATTTCTTATGTTCTTATGGTTCGGAACCCACGTAAAATTGTAGGTCCCCTCCGCCACCACGGAGGACATACACAATACACGATTACGAACACAGTTAGGTAGACCAGCCATGAGTGGATCCTAGGGTCTTTGTTGGTCTGAAACATTATAACATTACATTGTAACATTATATATATATATATTATATATATATATATATATTGAAATGAGAATTACCCAAATGAAACTCAATTCAACTTAGGCTTTAATCTACTAAAACTTCTACTGACATCTACTGAATAACTGCAAAATAACAAACATAAAAATTACTTAGTACCATTATAATAAACAGAGTCAACTATATGAATTGCTTTAAGATTAAGTTTAACGATAGTTAACTTAGAAAGTTAACTTAGTAATTTAAGGCAAAGATAAGTTACTAATTTATATACACCTCTTTAAATTACAATACGTACCGAGAAGACAACTATTATTAAAGGTTGCTTTTATCCAAGACCATTATCCATGATTGACTCTGATATATTATTTATGTTTTCTTTATTATCTTTTATCAATCTTTACATTATATAGTATTTTATGGAATACCTATACCTGGAGAAAATATAATACTATAGTAACATATAAGGTACACAAAATAATAATGCTATATACAAAAATTATAACATATATATATATATATATATATATATATATATCGTGAAAAAATCGTGCGTGTTCATGCATGACATACTGTATCATTTATGGGACCCGGCGTTGCACCAGATAGTCTGAATGAAAAGCTGGTCATTTCTTCGAGTGCGGGAGGGTTAACACGTAAAATACCTCTGGACACGAAAGCGTTATGCGTTTCCTTGGTTGTTTAAATACATGGCACTCATGGCAGTTGTGTTAACTTCTATCCCGTCATAGTGTAGTGGCTAGCGCCCTCACCTAAGCAAGAGGTGTTGGGTTCGAATCCTGGTGGAGGCAATTTTTTCATCGTGAAAGAAAAAATCGTGTGTGTTCATACATGTTATTCCATATATCTATATACACAATATATATATATATATATATATATATATATATGTATACAGGGTGAGTCAAAAGTCTCCATACATAGGCAAAATGGTCACTTTATTATGCAATCACTTGTAAGTCACAAAATATGCTCTATGTGGGCACCATTACACTGAATGCACATGCAGATGCGTTCCCCCCAGTCATGGCAAACGCGCGTTAACACGTCTGGTGTTATGCGTGCACACACATCACGAATGCGTTCCTTTAGGTGGTCCGTGTTTTGTATTTTCACCTGGTACACCATGGCCTTCAAGTGCCCCCACAAGTAAAAATCAAGGGGGGGTGAGGTCTGGGGACCTCGGAGGCCACTCCACGGGACCACGGCGGCCAATCCAGTAACCCGGAAACTGCTGATCCAGCCACTGGCGCACGCAGATACCGTAATGGGGTGGCTCCCCGTCTTGCTGAAAGTACGCTGGAAATCCCCTGTCCTCGTTCAGTAGGGACGGCATGACTGTGTCTTGCAGCATGTTTAGATACATTTCGGCATTCAGGTTGGTGTCAATGAAAAAAGGGCCAACAATTGTGTTGCCCCATATCCCGCACCACACCATCACTTTTCCAGCGCCTTGCGTCTTTGAGGGACTCATCCAGTGCGGGTTGTCATCACTCCAATAACGTACGTTTTGACGATTAACCTCTCCATGAACATAAAAGTTGGCTTCATCTGAAAACAGGATGCCAGCCGAGAACTCCGTGTCTTCGTCCACTTTTGTTCTTGCCCATTCACAGAATTCCAGACACCTGTCCGGGTCGTCTTCGCTAAGATACTGCAACATTTGCATTTTGTATGGATGCCATCTGTGCTCTTTCATAATGCGGACGATACTCCTTTGGCTGACACCGCATTCTGCAGACATCCGTCGAGTGCTTTTTTGGGGACTCTTTGCGAACGCTGCCAGCACCATGGTCGCTGTGCCTCCATCGGTGGCTGTTCGTGGACGGCCACTTCTCGGTTGGTCTGCAACACTTCCAGTCTTCCTGAACTTCTCAATGAGTTTGGCAACGGTGTCGTGTGTGATGTGCGTGCCGGGGGCGTGTCTCCTGTTAAAATCCTCGGCAACCTTGCGACAGCTTCCTGATCCTGCCAGAAGAATGATCTCTATACGCTCTTCTTGGGACAAAGGCATCTCAGCACTAGGGTTTCTTTCCCGGGATCTCGGCTGTTTTTATTGGATTTGAAAATCCCGGGAATTGGACAAATATCCCTGGAAATCATGGGATTTTAAAATGACTAAATTTATTTTTTATTGATTTATTTATTTTTTCTTTTGTTATTAGAAGGCTCTTGGGTAGAATTAAAGGAAACTGCATAATATTTACCACATTTTATTCTACTTTTCTGCTTTCTTAAATGAACACCTACTAGCATTAGCAACTTAGAGCAATCTAAAAGTGGGCCATATGCCAAAAACTGGCCGAGGAAATGTCGCTAGCGCTGCGTATAATACAAGGAACCGAGTCTCAGTATATTAAAAAAAGGGTTCAAAAAATTGTGGAGAAAGATATAATTTTCAGTATTCTTTCTACATGAAAAATAAAAAGGCATACTAATGTCACTCACTAAATCATCAGAATACATGAAACCATTCTTATTTCCTGAGTACGCATGATAAATATTATGTTTAATAAATAATAAATAGCTACCACTGATTGGTAAACTCAGTTCAAGTATTACAATGCAAAAGTGGTCATCTAAGCATAAGTAATTGGTTATCCCAATTCTAAAAGGGTATTTTATCACTGAACAATAAAAAAATTACCGTTCTCTTAAATATACAACCATTTCCTGGATTTCACGGGATCCCGGGAATTGGCTTCATTTTTCCGGGAATTCCCGGGATTTCCCGGGATGAAGAAATCTGCATATAAGGAGAAACCATACTCAGCACATCACCTGCAAAAAAAAAATAAAAAAAAAATCATTTATTTATCATGACCATTTTGCCTATGTATGGAGACTTTGACTCACCCTATATATATATATATATATATATATATATATATATATATATATATATATATATATATTAATGGTGGACCGGATGTCAGTTTTTCAACATCTGCGGATGCGGATTTTTAATTTCAATATCCGCAGATGCGGATATTTAGTTAATCTATCAATATAATATAGAATTATGAATATATGACATAATTTTCCAAATTTCGTGATATTACTATATGGCAGGCAATGCATAAGAATTAAAATTAATATTAATGTTTTCATTATGATCAAAATAATAACTTTCTCAAGAGTTTCAGCCACAGAAAATTCAATGAAACAAGTTTCATTCAGTTTTCTGTGTTACCAGGTATTTATATTTTGAGGTTTATATATTTGTTTGTTCATTAATAATTAATACTTTATTTATAAGCTACTTTATAAGCTAATTTAATTGTAAATTGCATAATTTATTAGAGGTAATATCCGCATAACATCCGCAGTCAGAAGTGCGGATGCGGATGTTAAAAATGATGCGGATATCCGGTCCACCACTAATATATATATATATATATATATATATATATATATATATATATATATATATATATATATATACACATATATATAATATATATATATATATATATATATATATAATATATACATATATATATATATATATATATATACACTGTACGACATAAGGAAAAATCAAAAAAATCCAAGTTACTGAAATGGTGTGAAACTAAATATGAAATACGATAGTTTGTGGCCTTTACATACATTCACTCCATTTTGTCTCGAGCCAAAATTTTATTCGGTCTGATAATAACAAATTTATATCTGACTGACGCGTGAAAGCTCACGTTATTTCTTGTAGGTTTAAAGTTTATATCATTCCCATGAATTTTATGAGTCTGTTTTTAGTGTTTCATCTCGCGGGAGAATATAAAAGCTCGTCACCCTAATGAGGGACGTGGGGTCCTGAGTAAAATTTACGTACTGATAAACACTTAACAGTAATGTAGCATTTCAAAAGTAAAAAATAGATAAAAGTTTGTAAGGAAGAGAATAAAATGTTTTGGGGAGTTTTTTACGTGGGGTTCGAACCATATAAATTTAACCATATAACCGTATTTATATTATAAATTAAACGGAAGATTATTTTACCTAAATTAAATTCACGAGAAACCGATGAAAACTCGTTGTAGGGAAATAATAATTATTATTTCCCTAATTATAATTAGACGTTTGCGAGAGAAACCATAAAGGGAAAATAATGACACTAAAAAGGAGTGCCAATCAACTAAAGGAGTGCCAATCAACTAAAGGAGTGCCAATCAACTAAAGGAGTGCCAATCAACTATCACTTCTCTGGGTTTTGGTAAAAAAGTTTCTTTAATGAAACACTTATTATTTCTCACTCTTCCTTTGCCCTCTATATACCCACTCTGGGCATACGTGATCCATCACCTCAACCATGTATACGCGGTATGCACTATACCACTCGTTAAGGTTAAGCGACGTTCGTTCCGCTTAGTAGTTGGATGGGTGACAGTCTTCTGGGTTCGGATGTACCAACCAGTGGTTCGGATCCCACATAAAGGTTCCCTCCGTCACATGACCTTTGGCGTTTCAAAGAAGTCTAAAAACCCCAAATTATTATTATTATTTTTATTATTATTATTATTTTTTATTATTATTATTATTATTATTATTATTATTATTATTATTATTATGAGGGTTTTGATTTAAATGAAATGCCTTTTTTTAGAATCTGATTTAAATGAGTGATAGTGTGTATGAGTAAAAATAAAAAAACGCGAAAACTATGATACTAATTAATCACTACAGTATAGATAATACATAAAGAATGGTAAGGAACTTTGCTGTTTATTTTTCAATAAAACGAGGTTATAGGATTTACTTATAAGCTCTATTGATTACAGTGACAAATTAAGATATCCGCGTTAACCTTTTTTAAACATTAATTAAAATCCTAATAGCCACTGGCATAAAGTGAATAAGCGTTCGTAGGACATATTTATTATTTCTTTAAAGCATCAATAATTTTCAATTTTTATTCCACTCATTTGATATGAAACAAATATTTAATTTTTAGAAAACATTTAAGGTCATCTGACTATGATAGTTTAATTTGCTGACCCAAAGCGAAGAATTATGGAGTTAAAACTTAAATAAAAAATATATATATTTCTAAATTACGAATGAAAAGTAGTATAGCTCTTCAACCCTAATGCTGATTAAAAGTTTTGAAAAGGAATACTAATTTTGCAGCTTTTTCAGTTCCAAGGCGGTTCCTTAGCTTGGACTGCACTTAGCTGTTTAAATAGCTAATACAATAGTTTGCTTCAATTACTTCATGTTATTAGTGCTACAGGACCTTATAGGAATGAAAAGGATCTTTTTTGACTTCTTGTTGTTTCAGTGTATCTTGAACATGGAGAAAAAATAAAAAAACATTGATTTAAATTAAATAAATCTGATTTTTAAATTTTTTTTTGAAAAAGTAAAAAAACATCACCAACCCTGATTATTATTATTATTATTATTATTATTATTATTATTATTATTATTATAAGGCGCAACTCTTGGTTTCAATAGTTGTCTCTTTACAATATTTCAACCCTAAAGAAATATTAATATAAAAATGGGCTGTTGGAAGTACAGTTCGGTTCTTCGGGTCTTGGCAATGTTATCCCATTCAGTCTTTTCCTGCTGTAGTTGTCCCCAAACAAAATAATTGATTTGCATTACATGAAAGGCGTATTAGGTGTTCACCGTTATACGTTTAGAATTTTTTTTTATTCCTATTAAAAACGGTAAAACTATCGACGACAATGTGAAAATCGAAGGAACGAAAAATATACGTGAAAAAACTCTGACAAGAAGTTTTTCAAAAAACTTTTGTTTAATCAAAATTTCCACGAAAATTGTCGGTGTAATTTAAAAAAATTAATACATCATTTTAAAGTTTCAAAAAACGTGTGTGTTTATTGCATTTTATCGCATATACATATCTTTATTCAGTCATGAATAATTTGCTTACAAAAAAGTGTCCGAGGTTTATTGGCACACCCTGTATACGATATATATATATATATATATATATATATATATATATATATATATATATATATCCTTCTCAATGATAAACGTTTTACTTCAGTTTCCGTATAAAATCGGTTTATGATTATTGCCTATATATATATATATATATATATATATATATATATATATATATAATATATAATATATCGTGGCCAAATTATTAGAATGAAGAGTGAAACGTTAGTTTTTATTTACTGATTTGGGCAATTAATTCATTATTAATTAAGAAATAAATGAATCAAAGTAAAAGGAGTTAACTTTTAAGAACGTTTCACCTAAAAAAAATAATTACAGTCCAGTTCCAATACAATATTAATTAAAGAAATATGTTAAGGAAGTGATATGATGCTGAGAATAATATCCTCTTGCTTCAATGATGATAATTCCTCACATATAATAAACACATACAAAAGTTATAAGAAATAATAATAATAATAATAATAATAATGAGAAGATAAAAACAAATAAAATGGAACTGATTTGGAGCGGATAACTGAAAAAAGTCGATCGGCACAATATCGACAGGCATGTTGAGGTCGATCTGCGCAATGTCGACACGCATAACGTGGATACTAAAGAGTTAGTTTAAATTAATTCAGGTTAGGTTACATTATACCCGGTTAGGTTAGGTGGTGCTATCCTGTTATCTCCCCACCAAATTTGCTATAGCGCCAGCATGCTATAACGCGTGTAATAGGATATAATTATTAGGTAAAAGTTGCTTAAAATTAATCGAAACCTACGGGAAAATTATTGAATACCCGGTTAGGTCAACTGTACGCCCTTGACGATTGGTTAGATTGTCATGATATTTTCGTTAGTTTTAACGAAAATATCACGACTTAACCTAACCAATCGTTAGGTCAATTTTACGCTCTTGACGATTGGTTACGTTAAGTCGTGATATTTTCGTTAGTTAGCCTTATAAGGCTAACTAAAGAAGGCTGGGGTCCCTGATCTTCAGGTGATCCTAACAAAGTACTGAAACTGAAGTATAATTATAGTATAGTTATTAAAAGATAAATTCGTTTAGTTTTATAGATTCATTTTTGAAAATGAATCAAAAATTTCCCTAAAATTAAATAATTATTTTTGACCGGTGAGTCAAATAATATATATATATATATATATATATATATATATATATTTGGAAATAGTTTATAGGAATGTTTAATATCAGCTGAGAACTATTTACATAACTTCAATAAACGGGTTTGGCATCACGAATTTCTCTTTCAGATACATTTAAAATAAAACGAATTTCTTATAAATATTAAAAATGGATCCCTTTCAAACAATTTTTTTTTTCAGAAAAAGAACTTATAAACGTATTTGTGATTTCAATAAATTGCATTCGTCAGACGTTGTTCATCGTTTTATGATAATTTAAGTAAATATTATTGGGATAGAATCCAAAATAAAAGTAAAAGAAATATATATTATATGAAACTTATTTCACAAAAGTAACACGTTGAAAAATATTTATGATGAATAAAACCACAAGGAAAGGAAACACAGAGTGGTGCTCAAGCGCTTTCGTCTAATGACATCCTCAGGAGCACTGTTCTTGAGGATGTCATTAGACGAAAGCGCTTGACCACCACTCTGTGTTTCCTTTTCTTCGTGGTTTTATTCATATATACAGGGCTATTCAAACTGATTCATCCGATTTCAACTGAGAATACTTCCGTACCTATCAACCGTGCATCAACTGGGCATACACCACATGAAAGAGGAAATCTCCGAGTTTTACAAGATCACCGCGAGAGGGCTCCAAAGTCACGCCGTGGCCTAGCCTAGCAACAAACAGTCAGTGTGAAAATGGCGTCCGCACAGCAGAAGGCGTTTTGGTCGCAGTGGGCCCCATGACTTGGTGCTCCACAGCTGGCCCCCTAGGTCGCCGGATCTTACACCATGCGACTTCTTCCTTTGGGGGTACGTTAAGGATACTGTGTACGTGCCACCGTTGCCCACATCTTTGGATGAGCTCCGAACTCGCGTTGTTACTGTCGTAGAGTCAGTGACAACGGACATGCTGGAGCGAGTATGGGAGGAATTCGACTATCGTGTCGACGTTGCTCGTGTAACTAGGGGAAGTCACATAGAGCATTTATGAGGTGAGAGACAAAATTTGGACAGTTTTTCTTTGGTTGATGTATCACAAATCACTCTGTATTTGTAACATTAAAAAATATTCTCATTTGAAATCAGGTGAATCATTTTGAATAGACCTGTATATATATATATATATATATATATATATATATATATATATATATATATATATATATATATTATTATATATATAAATCAGTGGCGACTCCTGCACTCGGGCTACTCGGCTCAGCCCGAGTGTACATTTGTAAAATATACATAAATTTTGTTGTTCAATATGTTAAAATCTTTATTTAATGCCTCTTTTGCAGAAATCTATTTTAAAACAAAGAATAATGTCATAACAAGTTCGTCACTTTGTGTACTCTTCTTTCATGATCTATTACGATATTTGCTCGGGTCCAAACGCTGAATTGTCAAAAAGTAACGCTCACTGTTGCTTTTTAAACAGAAAGCTTTCGCTCATCCTCCAAGCTTCTGGACTCGGGATGAGTGATTTCCGCCCTACCTGTTATAAATAATCTTCAAAAATTTTAAGTGGC